>JASKMD010000021.1:1286689-1770783 GCA_030144725.1 Haematococcus lacustris | reverse complement strand
CGGGGGAGCGTGGGAGGAAGGGGACTGAAAGGGGAAGGGATGTGGACCTGCGGCAAGGAGGTGACAGGTTGTCAAAGGAGGAGCAATGAATGGTGGGTACAAGATGCACTCACCGAGTTTGATGCACAAGGGGCAGGGAAGATGGGCTCGGAGATGGTGGGTACATGTCAAAGGCAAAAAGATGGGTCGCTGCATGTGAAACGGTGCATTACCTCGCAACGCATTGGCTACGCGCAACGCATTGGCTACGCGCGTGTGTTATCGCGCAACGCGTGGCTACGGAGTTGGCTGAGATCGCCAGGTTGCGACACTGGCTAGGAGGCTGGCCGCTACGTGAGATGTGGCTGCCTGGCCGAATGTGGCTGCCTGGCTGCGATGTGGCGATGTTGCGTGGCTGCGATGTGGCTCAGTGGCCGCCTGGCTACCTAGCCTGGCTACCGAATTGAGGGCAGGGGCTACCGAATTGAGGGCGTGAAGGGCGGCACGAACGGCACGAACGGCAGATCGGCTTGCATGTTAGACATGAAATATGAAAAACTAACATCCGCTCAGTACGCGGCGTAGTCAACTAGCGACGATCCTAGTCATGCTAGGAACGTAGCCGCAGCTAGTGCCAGCCAGAAGGTCAGCCTTGAGGATAAGCAGCCTAAAAACTCAGCCTCGCAGCCTTGCAGCCACACTGCCCCTAATTCGCGTCCCGCATCTAGGTAGCCAGGCGCCTTGCAACCAGCCTCGCAGCCTCGCAGTCATGCCCGAAGCTCAGCTCGCTCCCAGCCACATCGCAGCTAGCTAGCTAGCTCAGACACACACAGGTAGTTTCAGCTAGCGTTGCAGCCATTTCCATTTCCATTTCCATAACGCAGCCAACCTCGAAGCTAGGCGTACAGCCATTTACGTAGCTAGCGCAGCCCCGCAGTCCAGCCACTTCACCAGCATCGCGACACAGCTACACAACCTCGCAAAGTCGCAGCCACGCAGCCACGCAAGAAGCCAACGTAGCCAGCCTAGCAACGCAGCGACACACTACGAGCAAGCCGCGCCGTCATCCATGCAAACCATGCGAAGTTGTCAAGGTGAGTGGCTATCCCTGTGCAGGTATGTGGCTCCCTCTACTTAGCTTAACCACTGGCGTGCCTTTTGTGCTGCTGTAGGATCAATGGTCTTACCTCTTCCCTTTGCCACCACCACCTCCAAGTCCGTCGTCGCACATGCCTTGACATACTCCCTACCGTACCTTGCAGCCTACCTCGCAGCCTACCGTACCTTGCAGCCTACCTCGCAGCCTCCCTCCCTCCCTCCCCCCCTACCTACCTCCCTCCCGACCTACTCCCTCCCTCCCTCCCTCCCTTCCTCCCTCCCTTCCTCTCCTTTCCCTTCCCCCTGGCTGATTGCAGGTGTAATGGGCACCTCCCCTTCCCTCTACACTATACAACCACCCCCTCCCAGTTTGACATTACATTCCCCCCCTCACCCTCACCCTCACCCTCACCCTGGCAGTTTCACCACTTTCACCTCTCCCCAACCCCTGCTTCCCCCCTCCCCGTCACCTCCCCCCTGGCATCCCAGGCCCCTCCCTTACCCCAGCAGACAGAAGAGAGCCCACCCCACCCCCCACCCTCACCCTCACCCTCACCTTCACGCCCAGCCCAGCCCAGCCCTGCCCTACTCTCCCACCCTACGCTTCCTACTGAGGTGAGGACAAAGGAAGGTGGGTTGTAATGGATGGCTGCTACACCTGCCCCTCCATCTGCCAGCTCTACTATCTCCCTACTTTATTGGTGAGTGCATCCAGTACCCATGTCCCATGTTTGCTTCCGTTGACAAATCGTCACACTGTTGCTGCAGGTCTTGTGCGCCTACACCTGAGACTATCAATGCCCTCCCTCCCTTCTTCCCCTCCCCCGCTTCTTAATCATCCCGTCGCCCTCTGGGTCCCATTACCCCCTCCGTTACCTGTCAACAGCAGCAGCCTTCCTCCCCCTCCGCCTCCTCACCCTCACCACCTACACGCATTTACACCCCATTCCAGCAAAAGGTGAGTGCAGGTATGTGGCACCCTGTACCTACACTAACCGCTAGCATGCCCCTTGTCCCGCTGCAGGGTTGATCGTCGCACCCTTCCCCTTTTCCTCCCCTTTCCCACGCCCACCACCATCGCCCAGCTTGTCGTCCCTCCACATCCACCTCTCCCCACCCCCATTTCCCCCCTCCCCATCACCTCTCCCCTGACATCCCAGCAGCCAAGAGAAAGCCCACCCCATCCACCCTCTTGCCACCACCACCACCACCCCCACCCCCTCCCTTCCCCCTCTCCCTCTCTCCCATGCTTGTCAAGCCTACCCTTCCCCTCTCCCACCCTTCGATTGACGTGGCATCGCAGCCCCCACCTCATCCCACCTTCCCTTCCCTTCACCCTACTACACACCCCACCGCAGCCCCACCCCACTGGCGCATGGGATATGTTGCCTGGTGTGAGCAGGTAGGAGGCCAGGAGGACCACAAAGGTGAGGCCACGGTGATAGCTAACAGAGTGCCCAACCTGGTCACCCTACCTCATGTGCACGCCCCTTGGTTGCAGGTCTGATGGGTCACCTCCCCTCCACTTTCCCTATACAACCACCCCCTCCCAATTTATCCTCCCCGGCCCCCGCTCCCTCTCCCGCCCCGACCCCCGCCCATGCCCCCAACCCATGCCCCTACACAACCCAACCCAGGACCCTACCAAACCCAACCCATGCCCCTACCCCAACCCACCCCGCCTTCAAGCCACCCCGCCCATTAAACCCAACTGAGCCTCCCGCCTCCCCGCATCCCGCCTCCCCGCCTCCCGCCTCCCTGCCTCCCGCCTTCCACATCTACCCTCCCTCCCCGCCTTCAAACCTCCACTCCCACCCCCTTCCCAGCAGCAGTCATAGCAAGCAGCCAAAAGGTAGGTAGGCGCTATAGTGCCCCTACTATCTGCTGCTGCTGCTGCTGCTGCTGCTGCCCCCCTACTGCTGCTGCTGCTGCCCCCCTGCTGCTGCTGCTGCTGCCCCCCTGCTGCTGCTGCTGCCCCCCTGCTGCTGCTGCCCCCCTACTGCTGCTGCCGCTGCCCCCATGCCCCCTACTGCTGCTGCTGCTACTGTTGCAGCCCCCCTGCAGCTGCTGCTGCTGCTGCTGCCCCCCTACCTTGATTGCAGGTCTGATGATTGCAGGTCTGATGAACACCTCTCCTCCACTTTCCCTACACAACCACCCCCTTTCCAGCAGCAATCATCAAGCAGCCAAAAGGTAGGTAGGTGCTATCGGCTGCTGCAGCCCCCCTGCCCCCCTGCTGCTGCTGCTGCTGCAGCCCCCCTGCCCCCCTGCTGCTGCAGCCCCCCTGACCCCTTGCTGCTGCAGCCCCCCTGACCCCTTGCTGCTGCAGCCCCCCTGACCCCTTGCTGCTGCAGCCCCCCTGACCCCCTACTCCTGCTGCTGCTGCTGCCCCCCTGCTGCTGCTGCTGCTGCTGCTGCTGCTGCCCCCCCCACTGCTGCTGCTGCCCCCCTGCCCCCCTGCTGCTGATGATGCCCCCCTACTACTGGTGTTTCTGCCCCAGCCAGTACTGGTCACAGCCAGCCAGCCAGTACTGGTCAGCCAACCAGTACTGGTCACAGCCAGCCAGCCAGTACTGGTCAGCCAGCCAGTACTGGTCACAGCCAGCCAGCCAGTACTGGTCAGCCAGCCAGTACTGGTCACAGCCAGCCAGCCAGTACTGGTCAGCCAGCCAGTACTGGTCAGCCAGCCAGTACTGGTCAGCCAGCCAGTACTGGTCAGCCAGCCAGTACTGGTCACAGCCAGCCAGCCAGTACTGGTCAGC
This sequence comes from Haematococcus lacustris, assembly GCA_030144725.1. NCBI lineage: Eukaryota > Viridiplantae > Chlorophyta > Chlorophyceae > Chlamydomonadales > Haematococcaceae > Haematococcus > Haematococcus lacustris. The sequence continues at coordinate 1,766,944 of JASKMD010000021.1, read as the reverse complement.
CAGCCAGTACTGGTCACAGCCAGCCAGCCAGTACTGGTCAGCCAGCCAGTACTGGTCACAGCCAGCCAGCCAGTACTGGTCAGCCAGCCAGTACTGGTCAGCCAGCCAGTACTGGTCAGCCAGCCAGTACTGGTCAGCCAACCAGTACTGGTCACAGCCAGCCAGCCAGTACTGGTCAGCCAACCAGTACTGGTCACAGCCAGCCAGCCAGTACTGGTCAGCCAACCAGTACTGGTCACAGCCAGCCAGCCAGTACTGGTCAGCCAACCAGTACTGGTCCCAGCCAGCCAGCCAGTACTGGTCAGCCAGCCAGTACTGGTCACAGCCAGCCAGCCAGTACTGGTCAGCCAGCCAGTACTGGTCAGCCAGCCAGTACTGGTCAGCCAGCCAGTACTGGTCAGCCAACCAGTACTGGTCACAGCCAGCCAGCCAGTACTGGTCAGCCAGCCAGTACTGGTCACAGCCAGCCAGCCAGTACTGGTCAGCCAGCCAGTACTGGTCACAGCCAGCCAGCCAGTACTGGTCAGCCAGCCAGTACTGGTCAGCCAGCCAGTACTGGTCAGCCAGCCAGTACTGGTCAGCCAGCCAGTACTGGTCACAGCCAGCCAGCCAGTACTGGTCAGCCAGCCAGTACTGGTCACAGCCAGCCAGCCAGTACTGGTCAGCCAGCCAGTACTGGTCACAGCCAGCCAGCCAGTACTGGTCAGCCAGCCAGTACTGGTCAGCCAGCCAGTACTGGTCAGCCAACCAGTACTGGTCACAGCCAGCCAGCCAGTACTGGTCAGCCAGCCAGTACTGGTCACAGCCAGCCAGCCAGTACTGGTCAGCCAACCAGTACTGGTCACAGCCAGCCAGCCAGTACTGGTCAGCCAACCAGTACTGGTCCCAGCCAGCCAGCCAGTACTGGTCAGCCAGCCAGTACTGGTCACAGCCAGCCAGCCAGTACTGGTCAGCCAGACAGTACTGGTCAGCCAGCCAGTACTGGTCAGCCAGCCAGTACTGGTCAGCCAACCAGTACTGGTCACAGCCAGCCAGCCAGTACTGGTCAGCCAGCCAGTACTGGTCACAGTCAGCCAGCCAGTACTGGTCAGCCAACCAGTACTGGTCACAGCCAGCCAGCCAGTACTGGTCAGCCAGCCAGTACTGGTCACAGCCAGCCAGCCAGTACTGGTCAGCCAGCCAGTACTGGTCACAGCCAGCCAGCCAGTACTGGTCAGCCAGCCAGTACTGGTCACAGCCAGCCAGCCAGTACTGGTCAGCCAGCCAGTACTGGTCACAGCCAGCCAGTACTGGTCAGCCAGCCAGTACTGGTCAGCCAGCCAGTACTGGTCAGCCAACCAGTACTGGTCACAGCCAGCCAGCCAGTACTGGTCAGCCAACCAGTACTGGTCACAGCCAGCCAGCCAGTACTGGTCAGCCAACCAGTACTGGTCCCAGCCAGCCAGCCAGTACTGGTCAGCCAGCCAGTACTGGTCACAGCCAGCCAGCCAGTACTGGTCAGCCAGCCAGTACTGGTCACAGCCAGCCAGCCAGTACTGGTCAGCCAGCCAGTACTGGTCACAGCCAGCCAGCCAGTACTGGTCAGCCAGCCAGTACTGGTCACAGCCAGCCAGCCAGTACTGGTCAGCCAGCCAGTACTGGTCACAGCCAGCCAGCCAGTACTGGTCAGCCAGCCAGTACTGGTCACAGCCAGCCAGCCAGTACTGGTCAGCCAACCAGTACTGGTCACAGCCAGCCAGCCAGTACTGGTCAGCCAACCAGTACTGGTCCCAGCCAGCCAGCCAGTACTGGTCAGCCAGCCAGTACTGGTCAGCCAACCAGTACTGGTCACAGCCAGCCAGTACTGGTCACAGCCAGCCAGCCAGACTCTGTGTCACTTTGCAGGGGCTGGAGCTTGGACGACTACCTTCATTACAATGAGGTCGCCTTGCATTACAAGGGAATGAGATAGAGGACGGATGGAGTGTCTTGGTTGATGCTACATAGCATGCGAAGCAGTATACTATGTAATGTTAGTGACAGTGATAACAAACACACGTACATAGTAATCTCAATGACATTGCTTAGTGAGTGATAGCACATGCAATGTGTTATAGCGTGTTGTCCTCTTGTTGTAGTCGGTGCCTATACAGTACCTAACCAAGGCTCCCAGCCCTGACCTCAGTCCTTAGCCCTAACCCTTCAGCTATCATCCAAATGTCTGTAAGCATACTCGCTTCATCCATAGGACTTGACATTATAGAGAGATGTTGACCCATTACAAGCGCACATGATAGCGCACATCGACTAGACATCGCACGTCAGAAAGACTAGGCAGTATTGAGAGTTGTCAACCCATCACAAGCGCACATTGTAGCGCACATCGACTGGACATCGCACATCGCACATCGACGTAGACAGCCGTTGGGGAGCTTCCAGCGAAGCGCTAAGACCAGCGATGCAAGTAGTACTATTGGGAAGGCTTGAATGTGATACGCGGAAACTTTGATATCTCCATGCCCTAACTCTGCCAAAGCTGACAACCAGTACTGGATGGCAACCAGTACTGGATGCCAACCAGTACTGGTTGAGGTCCAGTACTGGTTAGCAACCAGTACTGGACCTCAACCAGTACTGGTTGCCTCTCAAAACGGCACGACAGGCCAACGCTCGAATCTCGCCAGCCACTTGGAGTTGATTTTTTTTTTCAACAGCGTTGGCTTGCTTATGAGCAACTGCAGCCTTCCATCAAAAAAAAAAGTACCCTTAGGTGGCACCTATAATGCGATCTTTTCTGCGAGTGAAACCACAAGGGCTCTGCCATCACCGAGTGAAACTGTTGCGCAGCTGGATCTACTATGCGATGCGGGAAGAGCTCTGCCATGGCCGCAATGTGGGCCTGAAGACGAGAGCTGGTGGACCGCGAGGGGGAAGCTGAGGGCTTGGTGATAACCCAGGTGCTGAGGCTGTGAATCGGGTCGGCTAGCAGGCTGTGCACCAAGGGCTGCAAGGGCCGCACCCGGGGAGACCACAACTGGGCTAACATCTTGGCTAGCATGGCGGTGCTCGTGACTGCAAGGTCTGGGTAGCCTAGCCCTCCCTCCCTCCGGGGCATGGCGCAGATGTCCTCCCGCGGGTACAGGCGACTCATGTTGGGGCTGCGCTCTTGGGGAAGGTCAGACATAGCTACGAAGCGCTTGACAGCCTTGGCCATAGCCTTCCCATGAGCAGCTGAGGGCTTGATGAAGGCCATTTGGTAGATAGGCTTGGAGGCTAAGCACTGCTGGGCCACTTGCACCCGGCCCAACAGGTTGAGGCCTTGGGGAGTCCAAGAGAGGGACGCTGCCGTCATGGCTGCTGCCGAGCCCCCGAACGCTGCCTCACTGGAGACTCCGTCACAGACAGCCCCAAGCGGCACGCCCAAATGCCGCACCGGCACCCCTTCCCGCGTGGCTGGGATGCCGGTGCTGGGCCCTTGGCTCTCACACAGAGGCTTAGGCCCACGAGCCTGTTGCTGCCTCTCCCGCCTGCCAAGCTCCTCCCCTCCTCGAGGCTCCCCCCCTCCTGCCCCCAGCTCAGGCCTCCCATCCGCCTCCCCGGGCCCCCGCTCGTGAGCTCCCGCCCCCCCCCCCCGCCCAACCTTGCTGTCCTTGCTGCAACTCCTGCTGGGCGCACGGTAGGGCTTGACTTTTGCCCATGCTCAGGGCAGGGCCCCCAGCGGCGCGAAACACCTTCAGAGCCTCCACCACCACCGCCCCGTCCTTGACCCTGTCTAGCACTGTAATGGTGATGTCGTCGGCGTACTCCTTGGAGGGCAGGGTGGGTTGTAGGGTGGCCATGTGCGAGGCCAGGGGGCTGAAAGGGATGGAGGGAGTGTTGAGCCGGCCTGCCAGCTGCAGCGAGCTAAGGTAGCTGACGAGCGGTTGGAGCACGATGCACCAATACAAAGGCGAGGCCCCACTGCCTTGCAGAAGCCCTGACTCCAGGGGGAAGCTGTTAGTGAGATGGCCGTTCACCAAAACTTGGCTGGTAGCCCCCCGGTGCAGGATCTGCGCCCACCGCACGTGGCCATCCTGACGGAAACCCATGGCCTCCATCGTAGCTTGTAGCAGGTCCCAGGAGACGTTGTCATAAGCCCCCGCTAGGTCCAAAAGGAGAAGCCAAGCTGGGCTGCCCCGCTGTCTGAGGTACTCCAGCAGGCTGAGGTGAAACTGCACATTGTCGCCGATGTCCCGCCCTAGGATGAAGGCTGATTGGGAAGGGGACACTAGGAGGTCAAGAGGCCGCTGCAACCGGTCCTCCAGCGCCCGGGCCACCAACCGCACATCGCAATTGAGCAAGGTTATGGGCCGATAGCCAGTCACTTGGTCCCTTGGCTTGCCGGCTTTGGGAACTAGGGTGACCAGGCCAGTGAGGAACTCTGCTAGGGGGGCTGGGCTGGACGTGTCCGCCAAGGCCTCACGGAGCATGGCCATAAGCGGGGGGCGGAGCAGGGGCCACAGCCGGTCGTACACCTCCATAGGCAAACCATCCTTCCCTGGGGCTTTGCTGTGGGCGCAGCCCTGGAGGGCGCGGCCTAGCTCCTCCTCTGACAGCATGGGGTCCCCCCCCGGCCCCTCGCTGCTGTCGGCTTGGGTGGGAGTGAGGTGGGAGGTGAGGCTGGCTAGGAGGGTGTCCCGAGCGGCAGGGACAACTGGTTTGGCCGCATAGACCCCGAGGGGAGAGGCAGCGGAGAGCGGTTGGAGCACGATGCACCAATACAAAGGCGAGGCCCCACTGCCTTGCAGAAGCCCTGACTCCAGGGGGAAGCTGTTAGTGAGATGGCCGTTCACCAAAACTTGGCTGGTAGCCCCCCGGTGCAGGATCTGCGCCCACCGCACGTGGCCATCCTGACGGAAACCCATGGCCTCCATCGTAGCTTGTAGCAGGTCCCAGGAGACGTTGTCATAAGCCCCCGCTAGGTCCAAAAGGAGAAGCCAAGCTGGGCTGCCCCGCTGTCTGAGTGTAACAGAGTGCATGGCTCGGGAGAGGCCTAACATCTGTTTACACGAAGTGTGACGGTGAAATACCACCGCGGGCCGTAGAGCTAACGGGGACTTGGTGCAAGGGCAACAAGAGATTAACCCCTAAAGGAAGCTACGGACGTTGAGTCGCGAGGAAGGAGCGACCCAAGCACTACTTCACTATTTCCGCGGGCAAGTATGCCCATTGGCATTGCTACTTTGTGACATTTGGTTTCCGACCACGTTGAGGGGCTTCGGCTCCCCTTCGTCGGCCGTGGCACTTGTCCCGCGTTGGTTTTTTTCTTTTCTTTTCCTCTTTGGCGGGGCTTACAAGCACCTTAGCCTATATCGCACCAACCCAAAGGGCGTGCTCGGTTAACCCGCAAAAGGGCACCACCCGCATTCCCGCACTTAGGGCAATCCCGTAGGGATCCCGTTGAGGCTCTCCATACGGCCCATAAGTGTTTGCTTTGCGTTCCTTCATAGATGCCCGGATCAAAGAAGCTCGGGAATGGCTTGGCCGGAAAAAGCCAAGCTTCTAAGGCGCAAAGCGACTCATCTGAGTCTCGTCCACACCCAGAGTGCCCTGGGGTGGAGCAAGCCGCAATGGCCATGGAAGCTCTGCAAACCACAGACCCCAAGGTCAGAGTTTGCTTGCAACAGCTGCAAGAGCTTGTACATGTTGTGGTGCCAACAACCAAGCAACGCAAGCAAGTGTTGTGCACCGTGCTAGTAGGCACACCAGCAACTAGACTAAAGTTGTCTCAGTCTCTCAAGCATGAAGCTCTAACGAGTTGGCTGATGCTAAAGACTGCTTGCGCATGTGCCCTGTCCACCTGGTTTCAGAAGCTGGAGGTGGGGGCTCAAGACAACACTGTCTCAAGCCTCACCCAGTCACCAGCAGTCGGTGGTTCAACCACTAGCATGGGACCCATTGGTGGAACAGCAAGCGGTGCTATTACAGCACGCCTGCCCCCTTTGGTGTCACCTCACCATCACTCCCGCCGAGCAGCACTAGCTGGAGCCGTGGCAGCCCCAGAACCAACAGTGGGTCAGCTGCAGATGGAAATGGTGAGTCTGCAGGCCAAGCTGCAGACCGAGCAGGTTGCAGGCATAAAGCTGCGTGCTCGTGTGGCTCAGCTGGAGCCACTTGAGCACACCCGACTGATGAGGGAGCGCTTCACCAGCGCAACAGCGCAGCTGCAGACTGCGTCTGATGACCTGGTGCGGGTCACAGCCCGGCTTCAGGAGCTACTCTCCCTCCCTTTCCTCACTGATGAACAGGCTGAGGAGCAGGCAATAGCCAGTGCAATGCACACTTCTCTGCGCCAAGACATCGCCCGGCTCACAGCCGAGGTGAACAGCTGCGCAACAGCAGCAACTGCGACAGGAGCTGCCGAGCTTGAAGCCGCAGCAAACGAGCTGGCGGCGGCACAGCGCCAGACTCAACTCGAGCGCACCCTGCGCGAGAGAGCTCAGGAAGAGCTGCGCACGGGCAAAGCACTCCAAGCATGGCTTGCAGTTGCTCAACCCATGCGAGCATTGGGCACCAAACCAACCTGGGAAAACTTGGCCGACACCATGGCAAAGAGTTTTGTCCATATCAACATACCAGTTGAGGCCCGAAAGGCACTCTACTCAATCAGGCAGCAAACACGCACCTCTGAGTACTTGCGGCACTTCAGATTATTGCAAGCAAGGGTCACAGAACCTAAACCTGCTGACGCTGACCTGTTAAACTTCTACTACACTGGTCTAAAGCAGACATTGCGTGACCAATGCAAGTTGAACCCTAAGACCGGCAGGTTCTGGGACAACTTTGAGGAGTTGGCTGACTTCACCTTGCAAATTGATTTGCACTCCCGGTCAAGTGCAGATGAGCCGCAACGACCTGTGCACTTGAAATCTGCACACACGGCGCAATCCTTTAAACTTTCCCACAAAAGAAAGAGCAACCCAGCCCCCCACCGCCACATCAACGATTCTGATGCCAACACTGGTTCACAGGATCGCAAGCGCCATGCAAGCGCACCTCCCAGTGAGGACGGTGGCTGTGGTGCCCGTGGCGGTGGCCGCGGCGGCCGCACCGGAGGCCGAGGCCGTGCCCGTGGACGTGGAGACTATTCCCGTGAGCACCACCACAACGACCCGAACAACAACCGTGGAGGCCGAGGTGGCCGAGGTGGCCGCGGTGAGGGACGGGGCGGTCATGATAACCGCACCTGACAATCCGGGTCAGCAAGACATCCGACCGACAAGGTGAGAGCTCCCGTGCATGCAAATCTTGTCAACTTGATTGCTGCCAAAGTCGGTAAACCCTTTGATCTGTTGCATGATGCTCAGACGGATGCTCAAACAATTACCTCACAAGCACAGTTCATGTCTTGTCTTGTGCCTGGCAAGCACTTATGGATAGACTGTGCAACTGAACACCTCACTGAGTGCTTGCAACACTATAAACATAGCAAAGAGGTGTTGCCGACCACTACATCTGCTTGTGTGCTACTACCCAGGATCAAGCGTGGCCATACCTGGCGTGAGTGGAAGCAGCTTACTGAAGGCTGGCACTTGATACACACTTTTCCTAAAGGCAGCTTAATGCGGACCAACGGTGAAACTCCGTCCTGCGCTGTTCAAGTGTTTAGTGATGCGCCTGTCAGTGTTTCCATGTTGTGTGTGACAACTGTGAACAAAACTGCAAGTGCCCCACTGATGACATTTGGTGCCACTGTCAAGTGTAATCCTGTGACTGTGCTCATGGATTCGGGCGCGACCCATTGCTTCATAAGCAAGGATGTTGTTGCCAGGCTACAGCTGAGAACCATTGGTTGTTCTCGCCCCGTCGTACTAGCCAATGGCAGTCAGGGTGAGACCCAAGGACGGTGCAACATCAAAGTCAAATTGCATGGCCTTGTTAAAGCCTGTACATGTTTTGTAATCGACATAGCTTCTCAAGAGGATATTATACTTGGTCAAGATTTCATGCTTGCCAACAAAGTGGTGTTGGACTACAAGGAACAAGTTTGTGCAATTGAAGGGCCGTACAATCGGCGTTGCACACTAACTTCCAGACCACTGGCAGACCAAGCTAATTCCCTTGGCATCTCTTGCATAAGCATGAGTAAAGCCAAACGCGATGTAAGCAAGGGACAACACGCGGTCATGGTCTATGTGACTTCAGCCATCGTCGAGACAATTGACGAGCGCTTAAACGACCTAAAGGTCAGCGCGCCTGTAAAAAGGTTGATCAACGAATATCACACAATATTCTCGGAGGAGTTGCGGGGACTCCCACCAACGCGCAAAGTCGCGCATACCATTCCCCTTGAGCCAGGAGCGAAGCCGCCATTCCGACCCATGTATCGGATGTCTCCAGCGGAACTGCAAGAGGTCGAAAGGCAAATCAAAGAGCTCTTAGCTCATGATCTTATCGAACCTAGCTCCTCACCTTTTGGTGCACCTGTTTTGTTTGTCACCAAAGCAGATGGCTCTCTACGCATGTGTATTGACTACCGGGCATTGAACAAGGTTACTGTGAAGAACAAATACCCTTTGCCACGGATAGATCAATTGCTCGACCGTCTGCATGGTGCTACAGTATTTAGCAGCCTTGATTTGCAGTCTGGCTATCATCAAATCCGCATCCAACCGGAGGATGTACCCAAATCGGCTTTCCGCACACCTTATGGACATTACCAGTTCAAAGTGCTAAGCTTCGGCCTCACCAATGCTCCCGCCACGTTCCAAGCGGTCATGAATGATATATTCCGGGATAACCTCAATGACTTTGTCGTGGTATACCTCGACGATATCCTTGTGTTCAGCAAAAACAAAGCTGAGCACTTGAAGCATTTGGAAATTGTGTTCCGCATCCTCAAGGAGCATGAACTATATGCCAAGCTGAAAAAGTGCGAGTTTGAAAAGTCTGAGCTTAAGTTCCTCGGACATCTAGTCGGTGTCAATGGCGTTCGTCCTGACCCAGCTAAGATACAGAGCATTAAAGATTGGCCACCACTCAATGATGTTGCCGCTATACGCTCATTTGTCGGCCTCGCCACCTATTTTAGGATGTTCATCCAAGGTTTTGCCAAGCAGGTGGAACCACTAACGAACCTTACCAAAAAGGATGTAACGTGGTGCTGGGATGACAAATGTGAGGAGGCTTTTCAAGGCGTCAAGCACGCTCTATCAAATGCTCCCGTGTTATCATTGCCAGATTTCAACAAGGAATTCCAGGTGCTCTGTGATGCATCTGTGACTGGCATAGGCGCGGTGTTAATGCAAGACAAACACCCTATCGCCTACGAAAGCAGGCGCCTGTTGCCAGCTGAAGTTAACTACACAACGGGTGAGCAGGAGCTCTTGGCAGTCGTCCATGCTCTAAAGACATGGCGATGCTTTTTGGAGGGGGTGAAGTTCAGAGTCATAACAGACCACAACCCATTGGTATACCTTCAAACACAGCCTAACCTCTCAAAGCGGCAGACCAGATGGTCAGAATTTCTACAGAGATTCAAACAACTCTCATGGGAGTATAAACCCGGCAAGATCAATGTGGCCGATCCATTGTCTCGCTATCCACCCGTACGAGTGACGGCGCTTCTAATGGCCGTGACACGCAGCGGCACAGGTAATGCGAAACCGACGCAACAACCTATTCCCGCAGAGGTGGTTAAGAAGCCAAAACCCAAGAGGCCTGCAAAGAAGAAGGCTACTTTTGAGGTGACTCACACAGAACTAAGGAATTCCCAAACCCCGGATGACACATACAATGTGCTCCTAACCATTCAAGAAGGGTACAAACAAGACCCATGGTTTGAGGACGATCACAATACGCAGAACCTGCGGCTTAGTGATTCAGGCATATGGTACCGCGACAAACAAGTGGTCGTGCCTGACGTCCCAGGGTTGAGAAAGGGTATCCTCTATGAGCTCCATAATGCAACCACAAGCGGGCATGGAGGTCTAGAGAAAACATTCTAGGCAGTGGCCTCACACTTCTGGTGGCCAGGGATGCATGCTTTCGTGACAGCATATGTGCGCGGGTGCCAAGTGTGTCAACGAAACAAGTCAAGCACAAAGAAACCAGCTCGCTTGCTGCAACCCCTTCCAGTGCCTGAATACCCATGGGATAGTGTGAGTATGGACTTTGTGGTCAAGCTACCCAAGTCCGAGGCTGGCAATGACTCAATCCTCGTGGTCGTCGATAGGTTGACCAAGATGGTACACCTAATGGCCATGACCGGAAAGAGTGGAGGAATACAAGTAGCAAAGCTCTTCTTTGACAATGTCTTCAAACTGCATGGCATGCCTAGGACCATCATCTCTGATAGAGATACAAGGTTCCAAGGGGAGTTCTTCAAAGGACTTATGAAGATCATGCAATCGAAGCAGTGCATGTCAACTGCCTTCCATCCGCAGACCGATGGTCAAACGGAGAGGGTCAACAAAGTAATGGAAGACATGCTGAGACATTATGTGGGGGCAGAGTTTAATGATTGGGATCAGTTCCTGGCACCCATCGAGTTTGCCATCAACAACTCTTTCCACACATCAATACGGACAACGCCATTCCGGTTGAACAGTGGCTTCGACCCCCGTCTCCCTCTCACTCTGGATTTAGAGTCCACGGCAATTGAAAGTGCAAGAGACTTTACAAAGGTCATCTACTCAAACTTGGAAAAAGCCAAACAGGCTATCCATGCTGCCCGGCACAGGCAGAAGGCGTACTATGACATGAACCATACGGACGCTAAGTTCCAAGTGGGTGATCAGGTGCTTCTTAGTACCAAACACCTCAGGTTCAAGAACCCGGGATCTCCTAAGCTGCTACCCTTGTACATTGGCCCGATGCCTATCACGGCAAAGATCAATGACACTCGTGCAAATTAAGGCCTGGCTGGCTTGAAAAACCTGAGAGTTGAGGTCTGAAACTTGGTATGTGGGCTGCTGTGACCTAGAGGATGACAAGACTCTCTTGGGCCAAAGTGTAATTCTCACTCGGTGTCGAGTTGCTGGGCCAGGTGTGGGGCTGAGACCCTGATTTTGGCTAAGGGAGTTGGCACCGAGTGACCAAAGTGACTTATCATGAAATGTGAGTATGAGAGGTTGTAAAGGGTGGTTACAGCTGTCCAACCTAGTAGGTGGCATGCAAAACGTCCCAGCCAGTGATGAGCTATGGCCCGTGTCCTAGGACCCTGTACAGGTTTCTAGCGTCATAATGGTCGTAGGACCCTGTACAGGGTCCTGTGTACCCTATGAGTGTTGATATTTTAATCATTCCTTGCATCCCTATGTGATAGAACCCTGTTAGGATTCCTACATAGCTTGTGGTTGGTCATGTTGACCCCGTTTGGATGCTTTTGACCATGTGTGCCTGGACCCTGTACAGGGTCCTACGATGAGTGTCTTTCTACACAGGGTCCTGGTACCACACCACAGGGTTCTGGCACCACAGGGTTCTGGCCCCTCACCACAGGGTTCTGGCACCACAGGGTTCTGGCCCCTCACCACAGGGTTCTGGCCCACAGGGTCCTGGCCCCTCACCACAGGGTCCTGGCACCACAGGGTTCTGGCCCCTCACCACAGGGTCCTGGCTTACAGGGTCCTGGCCCCTCACCACAGGGTTCTGGCCCACAGGGTCCTGGCCCCTCACCATAGGGTCCTGGCACCACAGGGTTCTGGCCCCTCACCACAGGGTCCTGGCTTACAGGGTCCTGGCCCCTCACCACAGGGTTCTGGCCCACAGGGTCCTGGCCCCTCACCACAGGGTCCTGGCACCACAGGGTTCTGGCCCCTCACCACAGGGTCCTGGCTTACAGGGTCCTGGCCCCTCACCACAGGGTTCTGGCCCACAGGGTCCTGGCTTACAGGGTCCTGGCCCCTCACCACAGGGTCCTGGCACCACAGGGTTCTGGCCCCTCACCACAGGGTCCTGGCACCACAGGGTTCTGGCCCCTCACCACAGGGTCCTGGCTTACAGGGTCCTGGCCCCTCACCACAGGGTTCTGGCCCACAGGGTCCTGGCCCCTCACCACAGGGTTCTGGCACCACAGGGTTCTGGCCCCTCACCACAGGGTTCTGGCCCACAGGGTCCTGGCCCCTCACCACAGGGTCCTGGCACCACAGGGTTCTGGCCCCTCACCACAGGGTCCTGGCTTACAGGGTCCTGGCCCCTCACCACAGGGTTCTGGCCCACAGGGTCCTGGCCCCTCACCATAGGGTCCTGGCACCACAGGGTTCTGGCCCCTCACCACAGGGTCCTGGCTTACAGGGTCCTGGCCCCTCACCACAGGGTTCTGGCCCACAGGGTCCTGGCCCCTCACCACAGGGTCCTGGCACCACAGGGTTCTGGCCCCTCACCACAGGGTCCTGGCTTACAGGGTCCTGGCCCCTCACCACAGGGTTCTGGCCCACAGGGTCCTGGCTTACAGGGTCCTGGCCCCTCACCACAGGGTCCTGGCACCACAGGGTTCTGGCCCCTCACCACAGGGTCCTGGCACCACAGGGTTCTGGCCCCTCACCACAGGGTCCTGGCTTACAGGGTCCTGGCCCCTCACCACAGGGTTCTGGCCCACAGGGTCCTGGCCCCTCACCACAGGGTTCTGGCACCACAGGGTTCTGGCCCCTCACCACAGGGTTCTGGCCCACAGGGTCCTGGCCCCTCACCACAGGGTCCTGGCACCACAGGGTTCTGGCCCCTCACCACAGGGTCCTGGCTTACAGGGTCCTGGCCCCTCACCACAGGGTTCTGGCCCACAGGGTCCTGGCCCCTCACCATAGGGTCCTGGCACCACAGGGTTCTGGCCCCTCACCACAGGGTCCTGGCTTACAGGGTCCTGGCCCCTCACCACAGGGTTCTGGCCCACAGGGTCCTGGCCCCTCACCACAGGGTCCTGGCACCACAGGGTTCTGGCCCCTCACCACAGGGTCCTGGCTTACAGGGTCCTGGCCCCTCACCACAGGGTTCTGGCCCACAGGGTCCTGGCTTACAGGGTCCTGGCCCCTCACCACAGGGTCCTGGCACCACAGGGTTCTGGCCCCTCACCACAGGGTCCTGGCACCACAGGGTTCTGGCCCCTCACCACAGGGTCCTGGCTTACAGGGTCCTGGCCCCTCACCACAGGGTTCTGGCCCACAGGGTCCTGGCCCCTCACCACAGGGTCCTGGCACCACAGGGTTCTGGCCCCTCACCACAGGGTCCTGGCTTACAGGGTCCTGGCCCCTCACCACAGGGTTCTGGCCCACAGGGTCCTGGCCCCTCACCACAGGGTCCTGGCACCACAGGGTTCTGGCCCCTCACCACAGGGTCCTGGCTTACAGGGTCCTGGCCCCTCACCACAGGGTTCTGGCTCACAGGGTCCTGGCACCACACCACAGGGTCCTGGCACCACACCACAGGGTCCTGGCACCACAGGGTTCTGGCCCCTCACCACAGGGTCCTGGCACCACAGGGTTCTGGCCCCTCACCACAGGGTCCTGGCTTACAGGGTCCTGGCCCCTCACCACACGGTTCTGGCCCACAGGGTCCTGGCCCCTCACCACAGGGTCCTGGCACCACAGGGTTCTGGCCCCTCACCACAGGGTCCTGACTTACAGGGTCCTGGCCCCTCACCACAGGGTTCTGGCCCACAGGGTCCTGGCCCCTCACCACAGGGTCCTGGCACCACAGGGTTCTGGCCCCTCACCACAGGGTCCTGGCTTACAGGGTCCTGGCCCCTCACCACAGGGTTCTGGCCCACAGGGTCCTGGCCCCTCACCATAGGGTCCTGGCACCACAGGGTTCTGGCCCCTCACCACAGGGTCCTGGCTTACAGGGTCCTGGCCCCTCACCACAGGGTTCTGGCCCACAGGGTCCTGGCCCCTCACCACAGGGTCCTGGCACCACAGGGTTCTGGCCCCTCACCACAGGGTCCTGGCTTACAGGGTCCTGGCCCCTCACCACAGGGTTCTGGCCCACAGGGTCCTGGCTTACAGGGTCCTGGCCCCTCACCACAGGGTCCTGGCACCACAGGGTTCTGGCCCCTCACCACAGGGTCCTGGCACCACAGGGTTCTGGCCCCTCACCACAGGGTCCTGGCTTACAGGGTCCTGGCCCCTCACCACAGGGTTCTGGCTCACAGGGTCCTGGCACCACACCACAGGGTCCTGGCACCACACCACAGGGTCCTGGCACCACAGGGTTCTGGCCCCTCACCACAGGGTCCTGGCACCACAGGGTTCTGGCCCCTCACCACACAGCTGGCTCACTTTCCTAGACATTTCCTAGGCAACTGTGGCTCACGACCTAGGCAATCCTGACCCTGCGGAGGGTCACCTGTGGCTCATACTTTCAGGTCTGAAACTAGGTATGTAGGCTGCTATGACTTTGAGGAGTACAGGTCTCTCTCGGGCCAAAGTGTAAATCTCAGTCGTTGGGGAGTTACTGGACCATCATGTTGCATATAAAAACATCATGTTGCATGGAGGCTGGCATGGAGGTTTCGCAAAGGAACCGCGAAGGAAGCAAAGGAATCGCGAAGGAAATTAGGTTGCCCCGTCAAGCTGGCATTAGCAGCCAGGAGCAGCCAGGAACCAAGCTATGCAGCCAACCTTTTCCCGCAGATAACATCGCAGCCAGGCGGCCAATCTCGCTTGACACATTGCAGCCACGTCCCATAGCGGCCAACCTCCCAGCCAAGTTTGCAGCCACGTAGCACAGTACTTCGCAGCCACCCTCGCATGCAGCTAGCGGCTTGCCTAGCAGGCCTCGCAGACGTAGCAGCCAGCCTCAAGATCGCAACGCAGTACAACTCAACGCAATGCAATTGAACGCAACGCAACGCAACACCTCGCAATAGCACTAACTGACTTGCAACATGTCACCGCAGGTCCTCCTACACATCCCCTCCCTCCCCCACTTTCACCACCACGTACCCTCCCCATTGCAGCTCGTCCCACTACAAAGGTAAAACCAAGGTACAAGCCAATGAGGATGGAGCATGGAGGTGAGCACAAAGCAAGAAGCACGGAGCAAGCGGTGAGTGGCTACAGGTAAGGAATGAGTGGCAACCAGCAAGTGGCTAACACCCGTTTCCTAGCTTGATCTCCTACCCTACGTGCACGCCCCTTGGCTGTAGGTCTGATGGGCACCTCCCCTCCCTACCCCACATCCCTAGACAACCACCCCCTCCCAGATTGCAATACACTTCCTCCCGCCTCCCCTCCCTGCCTTCCCTGGAGCCTTCCCTCATCGAGCCTCCCCCCTTCTCCCCGTCACCTCCCCCTGACATCGCAGCCACCTGCCCTTCCCTCCCTACCCTTCCCAGCAGCCAAGAGCAGACCTCCTCCTACTTACCTTGGTACCTTGGCATCACTACCACCACCTTCCCACCTCCACACACACAGGCGCCCCCTTGCCCCTCTTCTTCCTGACTCTTTCACTCCCTGCTCTCTGCCAGTGAGTGGTTGCTGGTGGCTACCGGTAAGTGGCTGCCACTCAGTGCCCAGCCTGATCTCCCTGCCACACGTGCACGCCCCTTGGCTGCAGGTCTGATGGGCACCTCTTCTCCCCCACCCCCTATACAACCACCCCCTCCCAGTTTATCGATACACTTCCCCCTCCCCCAACCCATGTACATTTCATCAAGACATTTCCCCCCGCCCCGCCCCTAAGCCCCTAATGCCCCCCTATGCGCACTGTACGAGCAGTCCGGAGGCAGCCACTCCCCATATCCCCTTCCATTATCACCTCCCTCCCCCTCCCTTTCAATTCCCCTTCCTTCACACGGCATGGCAGCCACCACCTCACCCCCCCACTGCTCTCCTCCCCACCCCCTAGCCTCCCCATTGCAACCCTCGCTCCCTCCCACCCTCCTCCTCCCATGCCACACTGCCCCCTCTCACATGAGCGGTGGCAAGGAGTAGCAACCCGCAGCAAGTGCGAAAGGCGAGAGGCAAGTAATGAGCAGCATGCGGGCAGTAGGTTTGTCCACTCTGCTGCCGGCACCACTCAGTAGCGTGCTCCTGCTGCTTGCTACTGTTGCTGCTAATGTGCTTGCTGATCCAAACCAAGCTCTTGCCTGCTTTTAGTGAGAGCAAGAAACGTGTACCATGGCGTAGCCACATCGCTTGGTGAGCGCCACACCGCCCCAATCACCCCTCCCCACACCACGCCGCCGCTGCTGCTGCTGCTGCTGCCGCTGCTGCTGCTGCTGCAAGTGCTGCTGCAGACATAGGTGAGGCTGGCCCCCTGCTGCTGCTCCCCTGCCCCCTGCCCCCCTGCTGCTGCTGCCCCCCTGCTGCTGTTGCTGCTGCTGCTGCTGCTGCCCCCCTGCTGCTGTAGCCCCCCTGCACCCCTACTGTTGCTGCTGCCCCTGCTGCTGCTGCTGTTGCTGCTGCCCATGCTGCTGCCCATGCTGCTGCTGCCCCTGCTGCTGCTGCTGCTGCTGTTGCTGCTGCTCCCCTGCTGCTGCTGCTCCCATATGGCGGCGTGACATGGAGCATAACTGTAAGTGGCCAGTCCCTGCACATGAGTGGTCCCCAGTGCCAAGCCTAAGTGCAAGGATGCCTCTTGCTGCCGCAGGTCTGATGGTCTAACCCTACCCAGTAGCCAGGCAGCAAGGCACCTACCCCGCACAGCAGCCCTTGGCATACCAGCTTGGAGCGGGCAGCCTGGAGCGGGCAACCTGGAGCCAAGCCTAGCCCAGCCCAGCCCAGCCTAGCCTAGCCTAGCCTAGTCTAGCCTACCCCAGGCTAGCCTAGCCTAGCCTAGCCTAGCCCAGCCTAGCCCAACCTGATTGGGTGCCATGGGCATAGGCAAGGTCATAGGCATGAGCATGGCAAGGTCATAGGCATGGGCATAGGCAAAGTGTCGTAGGACATTGTCGCAGGACCCTGTAGCCGTGCGGCAGAACCCTGTGAAAAAATGTCGCAGGACCCTGTAGCCGTGCGGCAGAACCCTGTGAAAAAATGTCGCAGGACCCTGTAGCCGTGCGGCAGAACCCTGTAAAAAAATGTAGCAGGACCCTGTAGCCGTGCGGCAGAACCCTGTGAAAAAATGTCGCAGGACCCTGTAGCCGTGCGGCAGAACCCTGTGAAAAAATGTCGCAGGACCCTGTAGCCGTGCGGCAGAACCCTGTAAAAAAATGTCGCAGGACCCTGTAGCCGTGCGGCAGAACCCTGTAAAAAAATGTCGCAGGACCCTGTAGCCGTGCGGCAGAACCCTGTGAAAAAATGTCGCAGGACCCTGTAGCCGTGCGACAGAACCCTGTAAAAAAATGTCGCAGGACCCTGTAGCCGTGCGGCAGAACCCTGTGAAAAAATGTCGCAGGACCCTGTAGCCGTGCGGCAGAACCCTGTAAAAAAAAGTCGCAGGACCCTGTAGCCGTGCGGCAGAACCCTGTAAAAAAATGTCGCAGGACCCTGTAGCCGTGCGGCAGAACCCTGTGAAAAAATGTCGCAGGACCCTGTAGCCGTGCGGCAGAACCCTGTAAAAAAAAGTCGCAGGACCCTGTAGCCGTGCGGCAGAACCCTGTAAAAAAATGTCGCAGGACCCTGTAGCCGTGCGGCAGAACCCTGTGAAAAAATGTCGCAGGACCCTGTAGCCGTGCGGCAGAACCCTGTAAAAAAATGTCGTAGGACCCTGTAGCCGTGCGGCAGAACCCTGTAAAAAAAACGTCGCAAAACCCTGTAGCCGTGCGGCAGAACCCTGTGGCCTAGGACCCTGTACAGGGTTAGGTAACTTTTCAAATAGTTATAACATCGCAACAACTTGGAGTTTTTCAATGATTTCAACGGCGATGAGTCGGCCTTTCCTGGGGCTATCTGCAGTATGCCTCCCGGGAAGAATTGACGTAGGCGACTTCCGGCCTTAATCGGCGCGAGTGGAAGTAGCCTACAGGGTCAAGCTTCCCGATGGGTTCAAGATACATGATGTATTCCATGTGTCTAAGCTCAAGCTCCACAGAGATGGGCCGGGGATGATCCTACCCCCTCCTCCCCTTGACTTGGGCGACGGTCAGTGGTTCCTGGTCGAGCGCATCCTGAAACATAGGACCGTCAAGGGTCGAGTTGAATACTTGGTCAGGTGGGCTGGCTATGGCCCCGAGCACGACTTATGGGAACCTGCCAAGAACATATCCAAGGATCTCATCAAAGAATACAAAGGTACTTTGATCCCGACCCCCGAGATCATCTAGTCCCTCTACTCATCAGGCCAGATGAAGTAGCTGCCGGCACCTCATGGGTGTCGAAGCATTTGTGTTTGCTCCATGGTGAACATGAGCTTCACATTTGACAAGTGCATGACAAGCTGCGCGGTTGTTGCAAAGCCCCAGTGTTAATTGTCATAGAGCACAGTGCAGTGACATAAGGACAGGAGTGCAAGCAGGACTATGTGGTCGTCTGTATGTGCACACCAGACGTGGTGTGAGCAGGACCCTGGTTGCTGTATGTGTGCACCTCCCAAACAGTGTAAGCAGGGCTTTCATGAGCGAAAATGCTCTTAGTCGTCTGTATGTGTGCACTGTCGTCCTTGGTGCGGCGTAACAACTCGGTACCGGTCCGAACACGCCCAGAGCATTCGCGCTGATCACGCAATGATTCTAATCCTGTGCACCAACACTGCCGGAGCCCTCCTGAGACTAGCTACCTCGTGGAATGGAGCTCCCTTGGTCTTTTATCCCGAGGACGGGTTTTGGCCAAGTCGGGGGGATTGTAACAGAGTGCATGGCTCGGGAGAGGCCTAACATCTGTTTACACGAAGTGTGACGGTGAAATACCACCGCGGGCCGTAGAGCTAACGGGGACTTGGTGCAAGGGCAACAAGAGATTAACCCCTAAAGGAAGCTACGGACGTTGAGTCGCGAGGAAGGAGCGACCCAAGCACTACTTCACTATTTCCGCGGGCAAGTATGCCCATTGGCATTGCTACTTTGTGACACTGAGGTACTCCAGCAGGCTGAGGTGAAACTGCACATTGTCGCCGATGTCCCGCCCTAGGATGAAGGCTGATTGGGAAGGGGACACTAGGAGGTCAAGAGGCCGCTGCAACCGGTCCTCCAGCGCCCGGGCCACCAACCGCACATCGCAATTGAGCAAGGTTATGGGCCGATAGCCAGTCACTTGGTCCCTTGGCTTGCCGGCTTTGGGAACTAGGGTGACCAGGCCAGTGAGGAACTCTGCTAGGGGGGCTGGGCTGGACGTGTCCGCCAAGGCCTCACGGAGCATGGCCATAAGCGGGGGGCGGAGCAGGGGCCACAGCCGGTCGTACACCTCCATAGGCAAACCATCCTTCCCTGGGGCTTTGCTGTGGGCGCAGCCCTGGAGGGCGCGGCCTAGCTCCTCCTCTGACAGCATGGGGTCCCCCCCCGGCCCCTCGCTGCTGTCGGCTTGGGTGGGAGTGAGGCGGGAGGTGAGGCTGGCTAGGAGGGTGTCCCGAGCGGCAGGGACAACTGGTTTGGCCGCATAGACCCCGAGGGGAGAGGCAGCGGAGAAGTGCGATTGGAAGGCATGACAGGCAGCTTGGACGCCGTGGGTGGTGGTAAGGTCAGCCACTTGGTCCGGCAGGTCAGGGAGGTGAAGGGAAGTGATCAGAGTTGGGGTGTGTGCTGACTGGTGGCGGAGGTAAAAATAGAAGGAAGAGGAGTCACCGTAAACCTGGTCCAAGACAGCGCTGGCTTGCAAGGAACGTTGCGCTGCCTCAGCCCGGTCTGTGACCCCCACAAGCGCCGTGGCCTCGCCCACCACAACGGCTGCCTGAAGCGCCGCCTCCCCGAGCTGCTCTACCTCCAACAACTGTTGCACCAAGTGGGTCCGGGCTGCATGGGCTGCTCTCTCCCTGGCTTGCTGGAGGGCACGCTGGGCACGGCGACGGTCACGGATGAACCGCTGAGCGTGAAGGGCTAGCCCCTGCTTAATATGTGCCCACCGTGCTCTGTGCAAATCTCTCGGTAGGGGGCTTGGGAGGCTGGACATCTGGGCTTCATGGCTAGCTGCCTCTCTTTGCAGAAAGCTCTGTAGGCGGTCCATCATGTCCGGGTCGTCAAGGTAAGCAGGGTGCAGCTGCCAGGGGGCTGGGGCGGTGAGGGGGAGGTTAGGGGGGCACACAGCCAGGGAGACGGCAGCGTGATCTGTGTGCACTGGCTTAAGGCCCAGGATGGAGCTGTCCAGCTGCCACTCCACTAGCTCGGCCGGAATGTACCAACGGTCAAGCCGTCCCCCCGTTTGCCAAGGGGTGCTGAAGTGGGTGAAGTCGCGGGTACCAGGACGTAGGTGGCGCCAGGCATCGACTAGGCCCCGCTCTGTAACCAGCTCCTGCAGCTGCTGGGCCCCTTGGCCCCTGCTGCCCAACCAACCCACAGGGTGAGCGGTGCTCCCCCCCCGGGGTGTGCCCACCTTGTCCCCAGGGGAAAGAATACAGTTGAAATCTCCGCCCATGATGACAAGCCTCCGTTCAGAAGCAAGGGGAAGGCAAGCCGGGAGGCAGGTGCTGAAGAAAGCTGCGCGTTGTGACGCTTGGGCTGGGGCATAAACGCACACGAGCGAGGCTGGCCTGCCTGCCAACTGCGCGTCCACCCTCAGAACCCGCCCCTGGGCCCCGGCCACCTGGAGATGTACCTGGCTGCAGCCAACCAGGATGGTAGAGGGCTTAAAGAGGGCTAGGCAACCCTGGGAGTAGCCAGTACCTGGGGTGTAGAACCAAAGCCCCCTCCAGCAAGGCTTGGCCCCCGTGGCCGACTCTGCCCACTTCCACACACACTCTGCCCGGTGGCACTCTTGCAGGAAGAACACCTGGGCGGGGCTGTCCGCTGCCCAGTCCAGGATGGCCTGAAACTTATGGGGGTGGGTCAGGCCTTGGACGTTCAGAGTGACCGCCTCAAAAAAGGGGGCCACCCCTGGGCGCTGCATGGTTAGTCTTGGTTGGCCCCCGCGCGGGCTACGCGTGCTGGATCAAAGAGGCGTTGCCATGTGCGGTCGTGGCTGTCACCCAGGACGGTGGCTGGGGGGCTGAGGGTAGGGGAAGGGATGGGGGAGGTGGTGGGGGGAGGGCAAGAGGTGGGGCTCACTGGGCGAGCCAAGCCCCGCGGAGTGGAAGCACCGCTGTTAGGAAGGGACTGCCAATCGCTGTCGTCTCCATCCTCGCTGCTCACGAGGGACTCCAAATCAGAGAGAACTCCAAATCTGGTCCCTAGAGGGGCAGAGGGGCCACGATGCTCAGGGGGGAGGGTAGGCGAGGGGCAACCTGAGGGGGAGGGGGCTTGCCTGGGGTAAGGAGGGGGCGGGGCGAGGGTGGACTCCCGGGGCATGGAAGCTTGGAGTAGAGGTTTGGAGGTAGTGGTTGGGGAGAGGGTAGGGGAGGGGAGAGAGAAAAGGAGGTGGGAGGGACGCCAGGCTGGCTTGAGCCCCCTTGAGCTGCCCTGCCTACCCAGCAGAGCGGCCTCAGCCCTAGGCCCCGCACTAGTCCCCGGCGGTAAGCCCACACGCAAACGTTTGGACGGGGAGCCGGTGACACTGTGAGCGGCAAGGTGCTCCCCCACCTCTGTAGCACTCTCAGGAGGGGCTGACCTGCTGACAAGGCCAAGGTCTCCATTGAGGTGCAGGGCACCCGGGCGAGATCGTTTGGGCTGGCGACCGACATGTTGGGAGGGTGGAGACGAGGGTGGATGGGAGGGAGGGGCCGGGGCGACAGGCCCTGTCAGCTGCTGCTGGCACTGAGCACCTTGTGGATAGGGAAGAGGAGAGGTGCGTTGGGTGGGGAGGGGCCTGGAGTGCCTGAGGGGGGGGTAATGGGTGGCCTGAACCGCTTGAGAGAACTGGCTTTGGGAGAGACCAGCAGCCTCTGGTCCCACCAAGAAGGAGGCTGGAGATGAGCATGGGGAGGTGGGGGCGATGGGTGGGTTAAGGGGGGGTGGCACCACCTGGCCTACCTGCCGTGGCGGGGAGCTCAACGGCTGTGCTAGGTCCTCATCCCCAGCCTTGGTGCCTCCCGAAGCAGCGCTAAGCAGAGAGTGTGTAGGGGGTGTGTGGGGTGGGCAAGAGATGCCCGCTACACCGCCACGGCCAGGGGGGGGTGAGAGAGCATGGCCCTGCCTGAGGGCAACCCCACCCTTAACCTGGGCCCCACCCTTCTCACTCGCCTTGGCTGAGGGCAAGGGGCCCCAGGAGGGGTCAAAGCGGGGAGGTCGTGACCTAGGGTGAGCGATGGCATCGGGTGAGTTGGGAGAGGGGGTAGAGACGGCCTGGCTTGCCAGCTGCTGCTGGCTGTGGGACCCCTGAGCATGACCTGCCCCCTCCGCCCCAGCCGGGCCACCCCCCGCTGTGGTGTGCTGGGGGGGGGGTGGCAGCAGGTGGGTGTGGAGGGGGGGCTGGGGCGGCCTGGCCTGCCAGCTGCTGCTGGCTGTGGGACCCCTGAGCATGACCTGCCCCCTCCGCCCCAGCCGGGCCACCCCCCGCTGTGGTGCGCTGGGGGGGGGTGGCAGCAGGTGGGTGTGGAGGGGGGGCTGGGGCGGCCTGGCCTGCCAGCTGCTGCTGGCTGTGGGACCCCTGAGCATGACCTGCCCCCTCCGCCCCAGCCGGGCCACCCCCCGCTGTGGTGCGCTGGGAAAGAGAAGCAGTGGGTGGGTGAGGGGGAGCGTGGGTAAGGGTAACCCTGCTTCTAGCTGTGGGGCCCGGGTGGCGGAGGGTACCGTCCTCTCCCCAGACCTGAATCCACCCCCTCCTCCCCCTGGGGTTGGAGAGGTCTCTGGGGAGGGCTGAGAGGGAGCTGTCGCCGGTGGGAGGGAAGACAAGGGCCTCTACCAAGTCCCCACACCCTATGAGGGACCCTGCCAAAGGGCTGGATTTGGGGTGTGCCCCTAGCCTCTCGCTGAAAACTAGAACTGAGTCTGGCAGGAGGCCCTCTGGCAAACCGTCCCCACTGACCTCGCTGACAGAGTACCCAGCTGCGGCCAGGAGGGCTGCTGTGAGCCCTTGCTTAGCTCCCTCCGGGTAGTGAAGGTGGAGGACCAGCTTGATGGAACCTGGAGGGGGGCCGCTGGGTAGGGGCACCATAGGCACTCTGAAAGCCTGACCCAGAAAAGCAACCTGCATAAAAGGCTGGGCCAGGAGGTGACCATGCAGGTGCCTCCCCTGCATGGAAGAGTGGTCATGGAAGAGGTGGAGGGCATGCGAGGGGTGAGCTGGCGGCTGGGACGCTGCCAGGGAGGCTACAGCCTGACCATGCTGAGCTGCGTACTCTTGCAGAGCTAGCACGCATGCCTCCACAAAACCAGCTACTGAGGCCGGTTGCAGCTGATGTTGCTGCACCAGGCGCATAGCTGTGGCTCCCACTTGCATGGCCCAAACAACGGCAGGGCTAAAGAACTCCCTGGTAGGCTGACGCTGCAGAAGGGAGCCTTGGGAGCTGGCTACCCGGGCCAGAGCTGATGACAGCCGGGATTGCATGGAGGTCCGCAGCAGAGGCCTGGCACAAAGCAAGATGGGAGGGTCAGCAGGGCACCAGCAAAGAAGGTGCCACACTGGTGAGCCACTTAGCTCAGCAGTCCCCCATTGACCCGGGGGCTGGGCTGGAAGGATAAGGTTGCCGGCTTGCACAGAGTGCAGCACACAAGGCGGGGTTTCTTCCTGTAGACTACTCCTTGTCGGTGGAGACTCCACTGCTGCTGCTGCTGTTGCTGCTGTTGCTGCTACTGCTGCTGCTGCTGCGACTGCGCTGCTGTTCTGCGATGGAGAGCTAGGCCAAACTGCTGCTGCCCAAACTGCTAAGCTGAACGCGAAGCTGTGCTTCTGGGCTGCTGAGAGACGATGCTGTGCTGGCTGCTGGGCTGCGAGGAGATTTACCACCTCACCGCTTGCGAGCTTGCGGGCTGGTACTACTGCGGGCTGTCGCTACTGCGGGCTGGCAATACTGCGGGCTGGCGCCAACTCGGGTTACTGCAGGCTGGGTACTGCGGGCTGGATACTACGGGCTGGATACTGACGCGCGGGGCTACTGGGGGGGGTGGCAGCAGCTGGGGCAGGCCAGGGTTCCGGGGCCCCTGTTGGTCCTAACAGCCTGGCATTTCTCAGTGCTGCTGTGGTGATCAACTGTGCAGCTAAGGTCCAACACTCAACTGCCCCGTTTCACCATTCGTGTTATGGTTGCAACACATCAGAAGGCTGGTCAGAGAGGCTGGTGGCAACGCGCAGATGCTGGGAAGGATGTAGGAGCAATGTAGCTCGTCACATTACGGAGCGCCCTGGCGCTAGCGGCAGCCAGTGCATATGGGGTCGGGGACCACTCCCCCTTCAGCCCCGCTTTGAGCTCCCCAGGGCCATCAGGCAGCATGGCGGGCTCTTCAACACGCTGGCGGGTAGCTGGTGGCAGTGACGGCTCCGGCAAGCTTAGCAGCCATCCCCCTGACTGCTCGGCCAAGACCTGCTCCAGGGCCAGCAGCTTCTCTTCCCGGGCTTGCAGATCCACACGTACTTGGGCTACTCCTGGCTCCTCCTCCAGGAAGCCCAGCACCACCTTGCTCCAGGACCAGTGCTGCCTCTGACCATGGGCTGCGTCAAAACCTGCCAACTTGCACATCTCCCTGCGTGGAAGTGCAGCAAAAACAGCGGGGCCATTGCACCGGGGGGACTGATGAATTGGGTGTAAGACCTTGGTGCCCCATCACCATGCACCATGCGTGCTTCACGTGTCACGCACACTACTGAAAAACAAGTGACGAGAATGTGTTGGTGGCTCTGGCAAGCTGCATACCTGTCCATGAAGTCGTGAAAGCCCTTGGCAATCGCCTTCTGGAAGTGTGCCCTCATAACCAGCATGCTGTAATCCACAAAGCGCTTGGATGCAATCTGGACATGTTGAGGACAAGGCAGCACAATGAGCATGGGTCACATGGGAAGGGGGCATTCCACGTGTAGTGTACACATGCGCTCTTGCTCAACAGACATGCCATGCAATAAGCAGCCGCATGCGAGCAAGCATGGAAGCCTAGGTGCACAACTTGTAGTAGGCCATGCAAGCAGCCATCACGTCAAGGGCGGACATATCCACGGAAGATGTCTCAGCCGGTTGCACCTAGGGCACCAGAGCACACGCCCATGCAAGGAATAGCAGCCCTGAAGCACATGGTGGCAGCTTACTGTCCATTGCGTCCTGCCATACTGTGACATGCTGATGGATGTATCATTTCACCATGCCACTTGCTAGGGTGCTTTGCAGCGCTTACTGAGTTTCCCACAAGAGAATGCATTCGAGCCGGGGCAGCTGGCGTAGCTTGCGCTGGCAAGGAGCGAGGGAGGGATGCCCAACCTCTTGGGTCCACCTCCATGCGTGAGGCAGCAGCCTGAGTCTGCATGGTGCACCACCCACTGTCATGTCAGTCGCTCAAATGCTAGCCATTGTGTCCTCAGCTCTACCTGCTGGTATGCCTGCGTCAGAGTCTCCAGGAACTCTTGCTGGCATGTGAAGAAGTCATTGTTCCAAGTGATAGGATCATCCTTTTCCATGTCAACAAGCTCTTGAAGCTTCTCTCGGGCACTGCCTTGCTTCTCCTTCAGCAGCTTATGCACCAGTGGCCTGCACATCATCACCCAATATGCAGTGCATGGTGTTTGGTGCTTCAAGTTCCACCCTGCCATGCCCTGCAGCACCTGACAGGTACTACCCCCAGCACTAGTGACACCTTGCAAACGCAGACCGCACCAAACAGCTGGCACAAATAAGCTGCATCTTGCTTGCTGGCTGAGGCTCGCTGCGGAAGGATGGACATGGATAAGGGCGCGAATGACAGGCACACCTCACCACATGGATGGTGACAGCTTTGGGAAGAGCTGGAAATGGCGTTCCACCAGTGGCGCCAAGTGTTGTGCCAGGGCTGCCGAGGTGTCGTTCAAGCACTTGAACACGTGCTGCTTCCAAGAAGGCTGGTGCTGCTTGATGATGTGCAGCACAGCGGAGTAGGGCTTGAACCCTGGCAGCATGTATCCACGCATCTTGTGCAACATTTCTGCAAGCAAGCATGCAAGCATGCATGCATGCATGCTGCATCTGGATCACCGTGACAGTAAGCGGCATTGGGATGGGCAAACTGCTTGCCTTTCACTTCGTCCATTGTCATGACCTTCTTAGTTGGGCACTGCCCTTCATCAGCATCAGCATCAGAACTCCCATCGCATACATTGTGTGACTCCACTCCTTCAGCAGCGATACAGAAGGACGGCCTTGAGGCTTCCACGCTCCTGTGGACACAGCCCTAGTAGTGGATGAGCGACCAAGCATAACAGGCAGGCAGGCAGCTAGGCAGCCAAGCAGCACCTTGCAAAGGCGTCCAACAGCTTGCTGTGGCAGCCGCTATAACTGTCAATTGACCCAGTGGCCTCCAACGCTGTCACAATCATGTGGATATCGAGAGCCAGCTCATTCATGATTGTCATGAGCCTGCCGGGACGACTGAGCTCAGGGACTGCCGGTGGCAGCAGTGCCAAGTCAGCTTGCACCGTGTTCAGGGCCGCCTCCACCTGTGCGCAAGAATATTGGTGAAATAGTGTCTCCCGCATGAGTCAACATGATGCACCTCACACCCTGACCATGGCAGGCAAGCAGGCAAGCAGCATACATACGATGCTCAGCACCACATCAGCCCAGTGGGCAACAAGTACCACGCAAACGCTGAATAATGGCATGCCACCAAGAATGATCGACATGCCACCAAGAAAAAGAAAAACTCACCTTTGCCCTCATGTGAGGCAGCTCAGCCGTGGTGCGGTCCACCAACTGCTTGCTGAGCGCTGCTGTCAGGTTGGACAGGCCCTGCGACCAGCCAGCCATTCCGGGTGTGCAGCGGCACAGGGCACCAGGTGTAGCCACACCACAGATTGCCTGGTGCTCGTCACAGTAGCATGTGCATCACATCTAGGTCAAGCACCACGCTTAGATCACATAGCCCACCTCACAACCATGAGGAGCCACTTACCAAGTTCTTCCTCCACCGCGGATTATGTGCAAGACAGCTCAGGTTTGCATCAGCCTGAAAGAAGCGCTCCTCTTTAGCTACAGCGGCCTGGGGAGGTAGGGAGGCACAACTCTGCTGTAGACGCGACTCAGAGCCTTGTCATTTGTGGTGACAGGCACCATATGATCCCACCCTGCCAATCAGGCAAGCGCGTCATACAACTCACCTCATGGCTGGTGCCTTGGTCCAGGTCCACCTGGTTTGGGTTGACCACCATGTAGTAGCCCTGCACACCAGCATTCAGCAAGGAGGTTAGTCAAACGTTGTGCGTGGTGGTGATCGGCATGACACCTACTAGAGTGCAAGCATCGTTGTGCTCACTTGGCTAAGTGGTTTTTGGCCACAGGCTAAATAAAAGGATCCCTCACAGAACGTCGACTATCAACCACTCATCACTCGCAGCCCATGCACACATGAGCCTCCCAGCTGTCACCTTCCTATCACATACCAGGTCTAAGGGAAACAAATCCCCTCGCATCATGCGGATCCACATGTTGTGACTGCCGGGTGGGATCACATCGACTTTGGTGATCACGCCCAGGGTACGCTGCTGCTCCGGGTCAGCCTCACGCGCCATCTTGTACACAACCTGGGCAATGGAAGGGAGGCACATCAAAGGAATCCAACCTGGAGTCCTAGACATCAGTCTACATGTTGCAAGGCTTGGGATAGGGTTTACCTGATTCTGGATGTCTGACAGCGCATGCACCGCCAGCACGATGATGGTCTGCGGGCGCCTGCATGGAAAACACAAATGGCGCAGGGTATGCCGGCAGCAACGGGCAGCAAGGAACAGTCCTTCATCCTGAGACCCAGCATACACCACTCCTTGACGGTAAGCAACATCACCAAGCTTGCAAACTCACTGAATGTAATGCTTCACCATATCTTTGATCATGTCAACGAGGTACTGGTCCTCCTCCTTTTCTGTGGAGCTTATGATGCCGGGGAGATCAATCAGCGACAAGCTGATGTCTGCGCCTTGGATCTCAAGGACCACCTGGAAGCAAGCAGCCCAGGTAGTGAATGCACTGTGGCATATGTCAGGCTGAAGGAGCGGGAGCGATGACGGGGCTGAGGTCGGCCCACCACATTGCGCGTGAAGCCAAGCTCGTCAGGTCCAGCCAATGCAACAAGAGAGGCTTGATCCTCAAAGCCATCAAAGCTTCTGCCTGGACGGTGGAACAAGTACACACATCACAGCACGTCTGTAGAATAGACCTGACGTAGACAATACACAGGCTGCCTACAAGATGCTAAAAGATTTGACTGGGATACAAATAGGTGCGACATGCGGTTGCATTTGCATAGGTAGGTTGAGACATGTTCTGTACAACTCACTTGGGTTCAACACAGCCCTCTGCGCCATTTGCACCACAGGCCCCACAGCTGCCTTGTCAAACAAGGGAGGCCCAAAGTCCTTCCAGGACACTGTGGACAATGTCTCTAAGTTGTCATCATCCCATTCGTACCTGCACATACAACACATGCAGCCAAGCTGTTCCAGCCACCTCTTGTCATCCCTTGTGACTGTGTTGTGCTCTGTTGCTGCGGCCCTGCTGTTGCCCACTGTGTGGTGGTGGCAAGGGCTGAGGCGCAGCCAGGGGGCCCAAGGCTGCTGTCAGGATTGCAGGGTAATCAGGGTCACTGTCAGCACGACCCTCATCAGCCCAGCGGGCAACAAGTACTGTTGCAAAGGCAGAATCAGGTTCTCATACCCATGGCGTTGACGCCTACCACCTACACTATTGCCTGGCCCGTGGGACAGGGCGGTAGCTTAAAGTTAGCATGACAACCATGTGCTGGTTGTAAGCTCATTACAGCTCAAAAGAGGGACACATCACTGCATGTTCCAGAGGAGATTACTTTGGCATGGACACTGATGACTTGGTTATTTTTTCATCCTCGGCATACCTGATCTTGACCTTGCAGGACCATTGTGTGGCATTCTCGCTCATGGTCATCCGAACCTGCAGCCAGCCAGAGCCTGGATGTTGTGCTTGTGCTAGGCTAGTGCGCGGCCAGACAGGTCACAAACTTCTGCATTGCGGGCTCCCGCAGTGACCGTTGCGCGGCGCACCTCCATCGGGCACCGGGTGCAGGTGCCGCTGGACCGCGGCAGGTCGATGCCGCTGATGCGCTGAATGATGCTAGACTTGCCCGCTGACTGGTCACCGCACACCACTGTCGCGCAAGAGCAGGAAGCGAACAAGCAAAATGGGTCAGTAGGGTTTTGACAGGCGCGGGTTTGGACGCTGGCTAACTTGTCCGTGCAGTACGGGACGGTTTTAGGGTCGCTCTCACCGATGGTGGGGTAGCTAATCTCATGCGCGGCGCCAAGGTCCGCAAGCTTGGCCAAAAGCGCCGTGATCTGTCGGCTCTGCTCGCGGTAGTTCGAGCCTGCGAGGCCCTGCGCTCACCACAGCCATGCACGGTGTACAGCTGCCTAAGCGATAATCAAGCTGTGAGAGCGCGTCGGCCAGTTGCGCTCACCGCCGCAGCACGGATCGGTGCGCCTAGTCCGTGCGGCATCGTTGGCCAAAGGTGAATCCCACCAGCGCGAACCACTGGGCGGGCCACACTGGCGTTACTCTACAACCGCAAATTCACGGGAGAGTGTTCACGGGGCAATGTCACTCACGAAGCCGCACAACAATCCCTCTGTCAGTCCAATCAACTCGCACAACAGTGGTTGTGCTTGTTCGGAGCGGACTAACTGTTTACTGATAGGGTGCCTTCCACCTGTGACACTGTCACTGACAGGGCTTCAGTCTAAGTCGACTGAAAAAGCCTGGCACAGTCTGAAGGAAACTCTGGCAATGCTGCTGCTGCTGCTGGTGCTGCTGGTGCTGCTGCTGCTGGTGCTGCTGCTGGTGCTGCTGCTGGTGCTGGTGCTGCTGGTGCTGCTACTGCTGCTGCTGCTGCTGCTGCTGCTGCCACTGCTGGTGCTACCCACCCAGGCATAAGCTGTTGCAGCTGCAGTGTTAGGTGCCAGGTCGAAGCCAAGCTGCTCAAGGCACCTACCGTCATCCCTCCTGCCTGTGTTGTGCTTTGCTTCCGCAACCCTGCTGCTGCCCACTGTGTGGCGGTGGCAAGAGTTGAGGCGCGACCAGGAGGCCAAGAGCTGTTGTCAGGTAAGCAGGGTACCTCACATTCCCCTGCCTCAACGGCCCTGCGGGCAACCAGTACCAATGCAAAGGCAGAATCAGGTCCCTTCAGCAGACGCTTGCATAGCTGGAGGGGGAAACAATTGCTTGGCAGAGTGTGTCCGAGCCACACCCATGTGGGCTCCGCAGCATTTTGATCGTTGACAAACGCAAATTGCTCAGCTATATCTTCAATGTACTGTGTCCAAGGTGCCATGCACCGTAACAAGCTGTCGCCAGCTGTCGGCCGCAGGCGCGCTTAGGACGTTGAGTATGGCAGCACTGATCCTTTGGAACTTGCAGAGCATATGAGCAAGGTTGTGAAGGAAACTGCGTTGTAACAATGCGTGCATCTCCGACTCTACTGGTCCTTCTCCAGCTACTGGCATCAGCACTGGCAAATAATGGAGCTTTGAAGTTTGATGCCGGCCAGGAGTCAGCGAGGATGCCCCAGGCCGTTAGCGTCAGTAGTGTCGATGCACTGAAGGAGGCACTGAAGCGGGTGCGCGGCATCGGCTGCGGGAGTCGTCCAGGGCTGTTTCTCAGCGGGTGTAACCGCAGTCTGGGCGCAGGCCCCGACTTCCACTACTGCGCCAGCCTCAGTGGTGCTGGCGCCGGGACGCTTCGAGCTAACATCGCCGCTGTCACTGCCGGAGGGCGTCTTTATCTCGAGCTTAGACAGGGATGCCACCATCATTACGTGCGTCGGGGCTATGCGGGTTGCACTGCAAGCTGTTTTCAGCGGTGCCGGCATCGGTCGGGTCGGGGTCAGCAACGTGACCTTCCTGGGTAAGGCACAGCCCGCAGCCGACATCCTCGACCACCAGACAGCTGCCCTTGCATCCTAAATGTTGGGACACTGCGGCTGCGCAGGCTGTGAGCAAGGGAGCGTTGTGTCAGACAGCAGCAGACTAGCCCATGCTGGTGGGAGTTTCACAACAGTGATCCGCAATTGCAGCTTCCAGGTGCGTGCTATGCTGCAGTTCCCTTCATCCCTGTGGCATCCTGCACCCGCCCATGATGCTTTCCACTCACTGTGCAGGGTTACGGCAGCCACTCAGCTGTACGCGTGCAAGGCGCTGGCAGCAACCTCATTGTTGCAGACTCCCACTTCCTCTCAGGCAACACCACGCAGCACACAGCGAACAGTACAGACAGCAACATCAAAAATAGGCATGTGGGGGCTGTCAGTGCTGTCAGCATGTCAGGCCTGTTCATTACTCGTACCCAGTTCCAGGGTGCTGGCCGGGCTGTGCTGGCCCAGTCAGTGTCCCAGGTGTACATCAACAGCAGCCGCCTGCATGACTGTAGCAGCACAGGTCAGGGGGGCGCAGTGACCGTGCTCTTCTCCAGCGAGCAGGTGGTGCTGTTCAACGTCACCTTCGGCCACAACCAGGTGCTGCCTGGACCACGCCATGCACTAAGTCAGCGGGTGGCCATGGGCAGCACCCCCCTAAGGGTCAACTTCTCCCAGCTGGCCAGGGAGTCTGTGGCTCTGGGAGGCGGGCTGTATGTGGAGTCCTCCCATGCCACCGTGCAGCTCATCAGCTGCAGGTTCATTGCAAACAAGGCTGGTGAGACAGAAACAGCGGAGGCTCCAGAGGATGCTGGGACACCTGTCAGTGGCCAGGGTGGCGGCGCCTGGATCACTGCACATGTGAGCACAAGGCAATGGGGTGTTGCCAGGACCATGGGGAAGTGTGGACAGTCAGATGTTGACTGGCATCGTTTTGCTTGCACTGTTTGCCTCAGTAGATGCTAGCTAAGCAGGAACCACGTGCTGATGTACACCCGTCCAGGTGCTGACCTGCCTGAGTTGAATTACTCCCATCCTCAACATTGCACGATACCTGCTGCAGCAACATAGCTGAAGCTGCAGTCACATGTATGTACCTGCCCTGCCTGCCTCTTTAGTATCATGTGAGCCTGCTGGGGGTCATTTTGACACTTGTATTCCCAGGCTCTGACCATTGTGCGCACCAACTTCACCAGCAACATGGCCCTGGGCGCACAGTCTACCGGAGGCGGCTTGCATGCATCTAGCACCTTGGGCCCCATGCACCTCCTCTCTGCCAGCTTCACTGCCAACAAAGCTGGGCTGGCAGGCGGTGGGGCGGAGCTGGTCACTGCCTCCTCACTGGAGGTGCATGGATGCAACTTCACTGCCAATGCCGCAGGGGACCTCATGGGGTGAGTGACAGCTGTGCTTCAGCCTGCCCTCCTACCGTCACACTGTCCAGGGATGGCCTTGTTTTGCACGAACTTGCAAAATGGCATTACTTGGCAGCACCTCTCTCATCAGTCTGGCGGGCAATAATTACCAGCGCAAAGGTAGAATGATAGGAACCTCACTAGGGGTGGTGTTTTGTTTGTATGGAGCAACTCCCACATACATGGCATGGGTGCCTACAACCTGCTGCCTGGCCCCTGTGACTGGGTTATAGCCTTCTGTTGGCATGACAAACATGCGCTGATGGAAGTTAAAGCACCTTTAGAGGTGGCACACTACTACCGCTTGTAGCCCAGCTCAGGGTATTCCTTATCCTTGGCAGTCAGGTCAGGCAGCCCAGGCCACCAGCACAGCTATAGCGGGCGTGTTGTCAGGCGATGCTTCTTGTGCATTGGCACATTCTGCTTGGTCATGCGGCATTGACAGCAGCATAACGTTTGCATCAGCAAGGTCAACTGCCATCACTGGGTTACTTTGAAGCCATGCTTATGCTGTGCTGTTGTCATTGTGCTGAAATGGGCTGCTGCTGCTGTGCTGTTGTCATTGCAATAGCAGCTGCCACAGCTGTTTCTGACGCCATGTTGCAGGGTTGATGCCTTGAAAGCTCAGCTGGCAGACCCCAAGACATCGGCATACGTAGAAGGAGGTGGTTTGCGTGCACTGGGCCCTGAGTCAGGCCAGCAAGCCGTCAGGTTCAGTGCCCTCTCCACTGTCTTCAACTCCAATTATGCAAGCTTCCACGGAGGTGGCTTGTCAATCAGGTGGGAATGTGTCTTTTGTCGCAAGGCAAGCAAGGCTCAGCGTACGTTTCTCCCACACGTTTTGGCGGGGCTATGTTATCCGTGTGCTATCAGGGCTGTGGGCCATCCCAGCTCAGAACACATACCTCATTCTAACGGGCTCTTAGCAGGGTCTGCGTGTACCTTGGCACGTTGATCCCTGTTTACAACCCCTCCAATACCGCACCCATTCCCCTAGCTTCTGTGCCGCAGTCAGCTTCAGTTTTCCTTGCCAGCCTCATCATCTAGCCATTGCGGTGACATCGCTGCTGGTTGTGTCTGGCGCTGTCCAGGGGTTTTGTGCTAGTGAACTGTGAGCAGTCAGCCTTCCACTCCAATGAGGCTGGCATCATGGGTGGCGCCCTGCACCTGGCTGGGGACACTCGCCTCGCCAACATCAGCAGCAGCTCCTTCGTCGCCAACGTTGCTGGGCAGTATGGCGACTCCCTGAGTGATAATGTCATCGGGTTTGGAGGGGCCATAGGGGCCGGGGTGAGTCAGGTCAAACTGAGGCAGGAGGACAAGTCTGCCATATGCTGGCGCCCCTGCTGCTCCTGTTGATGCTGTCGCCCCTGCTATTGCTGCTGCTCCTGCTGCTGCTGCTGCTGCTGCTGCTGCTGCTGCTGCTGCTGCTGCTGCTCACGCTACTGCTGCTGCTGCCATGTCACATCCTTCCTTGCAAGCTTGTCACGTCGCTACTGCGCTCCACCCTCCATTCGTTGCCTGAATGGCTGTATGCTTCAGCTACTCGGGGTGTTGCAGGGTCTAGGGTGCAATAGTGGTGACAAGGGAGGTGCATCACGCCACTGTGATGATGTAGTGTTGCTGAACTCTCTTGAGTGCCCCAATGGTGCACACCCAGGAACTGCCCCAGCAGCAGTACTGCAGGGTGTGATGATGACATGGTGGTGGTGGTGGGGGCGGGTGCCATACTGCAGGGTCCAAGCTTGGTGGCAGTGAACCTCCACAACAGCTTCTTTGCCTCCAACAGTGCTGGATACAGCGGTGGGGCAGTCATGGTCCGCTCTTGCGAGCAGGTGGGAGCAGGCAGCCAAGGGCCACACCATGCCATATCAACAGTCAGTGGATGTGATGCACTGCCCTGTTCCACTACCTTCAACTGCCTCCCGTGACGTCAAGGCATTACCCATTCACTCGGGTCGCCAAAGTGACGACAGTGTCATGCACCAGGCTCTCCTATGGGCCCCATACCTCTCACGTTGAAGCATTGCTGTACTCAGGTAAACCTGTTCTGAGATTTGAGGCAGGTTATGAACACTGCGCACAGCTCACCCTCATCATCAACACCAGCAGCAGCAGCAGCAGCAGGCACACCTTACTGCAGATTCCAGCATCACTGCCTGCCAAACCTACGACACTGCATTCATTGTTATGACCCCTGGGTTGTTCCTGCTCTGGGTGGATGTCACTGCGCTGCTCTGTCGCACGCATGGCATTGGTAGTGGGACCAAGGTGGCCAGCTTCTCCTGAATCAGCCCAGGCCTCCAGTGGGCCGCTGGTGCATGCTGGCAAGCTCAGGTGACGACATCCAACTGCACCTTCCAAGGCAACGTAGCGACTCTCAGTGGCGGAGGCATCGACACTGCTCAGGTAAGTAGGCACAGGGGCCGCAGGGTACAGACGTAGAGTACACGAAGCAAGCCAGGCACATGGTCAGGTGGTAGTGCTGTGTCTGGCTACAGCCAAAAACTGTGTCTTTTTCACCTGGCTCAGTGTCAAGGTTAGGTCAAGTTAGGTCAGGTTAGGTTAGGTAAGTTGTCCGATCAGGGCGGTAGGACAGATAAGGCACAGTGAGCCCAAGGACTGCCTTGTGGTGGTCTAGAACTCTTGTTCTTGTTTAGTTCTTGTACTCAGTCTGTACCCATGTGGCCATGGATATCAGAGCGCTTTGTTGGCCCATGCATATCCTCCCACCCGGGCAGCCTGCACCCCTCCTTGCAGGTGCCCAGCTTCAGGGTGGTTGGGGCGCGCTTCATCAACAACACAGCTGGCCTGGTAAGCGCTGACTGGGCCTTGGACCCCTTGAACCAAGGCCAGAGCTTTGGGGGCGCCATCAGCGCCCAAGCCAGCGTCCTGGTGGTGTCTGGTGGGTGACTTGCCTGCTGACTTCCACATGGTTATGGGAAGATGCGATATGCACAGCGAAATAGTGCATCAAGGCCTGCAGCGTAGAGAGGCACAGGGCATGTATGTCAAGATGCCCATACAAACAATCACGGGGCTGAGCACAGTGAGGCAGAGCATGATGATGATGATGGTGGTTATGGCCGTAGGAAAGGTCAGGCTGGTACGGCTGCTTGGCCTTGCCCATTGGCAACTTGGTACAGCAGAGCATGGTACAGCAGCACGGCAGAGCTGTGATTAAGCGTGTGACACACCTACTTTGCAACAGATAGGACACATCAATGGCAACCAATGGTGCAGCCAGAGCACATTGCTATCGCCCAGCCAGCCCACTCCCTGTGCTGTCCAGGTGGGACCCTCTTCATTCAGAACCAGGCTGCCCTGGGAGGGGCTGTGTATGCGGACCGCATGGGTGACCTTAGCTTTGACGGCTCAGGCGCTGAAGACGCATCCGCTGGTCTCAGCGCTTCTGACCTGGTGCGGCAAACATAGCAACAACCCTGTGTACTGTAAAGCAGGAGTCTTTGCATGCATTGGGAATTAGTAATCATCATGGTGAAATCCATGGCATGCACCTATGTGTGTACCTGTCATTCTAAGGCTCTAT
Source organism: Haematococcus lacustris (assembly GCA_030144725.1). Lineage (NCBI taxonomy): Eukaryota > Viridiplantae > Chlorophyta > Chlorophyceae > Chlamydomonadales > Haematococcaceae > Haematococcus > Haematococcus lacustris. Next base: position 1,731,072 of record JASKMD010000021.1, on the reverse strand, counting down.
GTTACACATGCCTGTCAGCAAACTTATGCAGCGCCAATGCCCTCACTACGCCTGCCTTGAGGCCACAAACTCCATTACAAAGTACCCCACAAACTCTAGCCATAAGGCTGGTGAGGCAAGCGCTCTGCTACCGCCTCCGCCTGAGGACCTGCACATGTTGACCAGGTGCCTGATCAGGCACCTGGTCGAGCACCTTGTCAGGTGCCCAGCAGGGCATCAGGCCATGCTGGGGACGCCCACCCTGAGCGTTGATCACGTGCAGGGCGTCACCTTCACTGGCAACCGGGCAGCTGTGGGTGGAGCGCTGCTTGCTTCGGGTGGCAGCCCCACTTACATGACGGGCCCGCACCTGCTGCTGGCCAACAACACAGCAGCCACGGGGGGCGCTGTGGTCCTGCACGCCAGCTATGGCCAGGTCAGCAATCTTGCAGGAGAGAGGGAATTGCACCACCCTGGCAAGGTCCAGTGCCACTCGCTGGCTATAGGATGCACTTCGGTCAATTGCTGCACTGTGGTGGTGAAAAATGCTTACAGCTATGCAACAACCTGCAGCTTATGCTGTCATCCTCATCATTGCCATCCTCATCATGTGCCGTGGCCATGCTCACCTAGAACCAGCAACCTCCTTGCCTGCCTGCCTCCTTCCCTGCCTGCCGCTAGCGGCCATGTTGGAGGCCAACAGCACGGGCATGCCCTTACAACGCAGCCATCCCCACCCTCACAGGGTGTCAGTCACCTGCTCTGTGCTTCCTACATTCTCTGGGCCTGCAGTTTGTGCGTGTGGGCTTTGTGAACAACTCAGCCATGCTGGAGCGGCGGCTGCTGAGCCCTGTGCAACAGGCCTGGGTGAACAACCTAGGATGCGGCCAGGGAGGTGGTGGCGCTTTGTGCATCCAGGGCTACCAGCCAGCCCTGACCTCAGGTGAGAGCTGGACTCAGCACCCATAGGATGGTATGTGCACGACTCGGAGTTTGGCCGATGATGAGGGTGGCACAGTGGTGAAAACTGGTGTGGCTGCTTGGCTTGTCTGAGGGATAGATGAATCTGCCCGTGGCTGGTGATGAGCCTCAGCATTCGAAGTCACAAAGCGACTCTTTGCCAAGCTGGGATGCTAACATCTGACCCACACCCGTCATCACCATTGTTGCATGGCATTTGCAGAGATACGGTCCAAGTAGGTACCGCCGGCATTGACCTGCGGTGTGTTGTGCTGGTGCTGGCACCGTTGCATGGAGATCAGGCCACACTGCTCAGGCCCATACACAACACAGCCTCTTGGTGCAGCGTGTTGTGTTGTTGCCTGGCTGCAGAGCTGATCGTTTGTGACTGGACTGCCAACACTGGCATCAGTGGTGGTGCCCTGCACGTCTCTGGCCTAGGCGACTGTGACCCTGGTCAGGATTGCTTCCATTTGATCCTCTACAACAGCACCATGAAGCGCAACGCCGCGCTGGGGGGTGGGGGTGAGGCAGTGTACTGGCAGCACCAGCACAGCCTGACCGTGGTGTGTGCGGCTGATGCGCGCCGCCTGGAGGCCCTGAGGCTGGTGCAGGATGAGCAGTATGCCAAGAGGGACTGGGCGGTGGCACAGAGGGATGCCCTGGGACCCTGTGACGAGTGGGAGGTGAGAGAAGCTGGCTGGCCAATGAGATGTGTGGGGGGGTCATAATGTCCCACTACAAGGACCTGCTGGTCAGGCACAGGCATGGCAGCTAGGGGTCATACCTGTGCACGCCACCCCATACAGGCAGTGGCCACGACCACCAACAGCACCAAAACTTGCAGGCCACTCAGGAATTGTGTTGCTGATGCTGACGTCCCTGCTGCCCCTTCTGCCCCTGCTGCTGACCACCACTGCTGCCTCAGGGCAACACAGCAGAAGGGGGGTATGGGCCTGCTGTGGCCAGCTCCCCTTTTGCTCTGTCAGCTCCACCCGTGGTTCCGTTCTACACCTCAAGCGATGACCTGACCGTCCAGGTTGACGTGCTGGATCATTACAGCCAGGTGGTGTCAGGTCAGTACCCGCTGCAATGCCATGCAGGCATGCCGAGCTTGTGTCACGTGCAGGCATGCCGAGCTGCTGCTTGCACGTGACACAACGACACCTGTCAAGCATTGTCAGCCTAGACTAGCAGAGCTCAGCCTGCCCTAGTTAGAAAACCCCATCCCTTCTTGAGCAGATGCTAGGTACAGATGGTAGCAGATACAGGAGTGAGTGATGACCACATCCCTTTATGCAGCACCACACCCCTTCCTAGTTTCATTCAGAGGCGCTGGCTGTGTTGCAACACAGGGGAGCAACTGGGCAGCAGCGCTGTGCTAGTAACAGGCCACGCCCCCTCCCTGACCGGGCAGACACAGCTGGCAGCGCGCAATGGCAGTGCCAGCTTCACCGCGCTGCGTTTGCGGGGCACTGCTGGCCTGCACCCCATGAGCTTCACAGCCACCAGCCCGCTGCGTGCCCTGCACACTGCTGCAGTAAGTGCCCCGCTGCATCGCCCTGGTAATGTTTATGGCTTTTAGCCACTAGGCTCAGGCTGCATGACAGCTGCTTGATGATGGTCGCTGCTTGGCTGTTGCTTGCCAGAGCCCTGGGCTGTAATGCTTGGGACCATGCATCCTCCTTGGTCAAACCATGCAGGTCTGCAAGCGCTGCGCGGGGCTGAGGTGATGTTGCAAAGGACACAGGGCACCAGCACAGCACACACCTTTGCTAGCGTGTTCCACTCAGCAAGCCGTGTCAGGGACTCCCACCAGGCAACCCTAGCCCCCCACTTAGGTTTCCTCAACTGTTCACGGCTAATTGGCTCACATCGCCTGCAGGTCATAGTGGGCATGCGCAACTGCCTTGTAGGCGAGTTCCTGGCTGCCACTGGCGACCAGTGCCTGCCCTGTGAGGCTGGCACCTTCAACACAGGTGAGCCATCCACTGACGTCATAAGTTGCACCCTTGCATCTCCCCCTGGCCCTGGCGCCAGAACCCCCCACACAGCCACATCTGCATGCCACCACTGAAACCTCTATATTGGCATTCCACCACAGCTGAGACACGAGGGCTGGGTAAAATACAAGGGCCTTCAGTCAGCTGCTTGGCAGCAACCAATCAGTGCAGCATTGTCACCAGTAGTGTACTGTCATTGAGTATGTCCAGCCACCTGCGCACACAACCTGGGACACTCTTGCATAGATCTCCGTGCTGTGCTTAAACAGGCACAGCATGGCACTACAGCAGCTCAGGACCAACCCCTTTGCACTGCTCTGCCCGCAGACCCTCACTCTCACAGCTGCCACCCATGCCCCCCTGGAGCTGACTGCTCAAACACCCAGCTGGGAGGAGGGCTGATAGTACCCCAAAATGGCTACTGGCACTCAAACCCCTTCTCCCAGGTAAGCCCGGGGTGCAGACGTCAGCAGCACCACCACCACACAGTGCAGGTGGACTCATCTGCGGTAGGGTACATATGTTCGTGTTAAGGGGCTTGTGATAAGTACAACAGTCATTGCCGGGCCACAACAGCCAAGCAAGGTGGCCCTGCCTCCGCCTGATGCACCCCTCATTTACCCTCATTACTGAAGCTGCCACATCCTCCCGCTGCTGCCTGTGCTGTAGGTGGTGCAGCGCTGCCCCTACCCGGGCGCTTGTGCCCATGATGGTCGCTCCCAGCTGGTGTCAGTGCTGCAGACCCAGCTCCTCACCGCCACCCGCCAGCTGCTGCAGGCTCAGGCCCAGGCTGTGGTGATGGAGTTTCTAGCCCAGGTCAGCAACAACAGCCTGCACGGCAGCCTGCACTGGCTCCTGAGCAACAGCAGCAACGTGGCGCTGCTGACTGGGGCAGGCGGGGAGGATGGACACACCTTGCACAGATCCAGGGGGCCCTGGGCAGCGCTGGAGGTCTTGGACCATGACACCAGCAAGCTGCAGGTGGGTCAAGGATAAGGAACAGGGAAAACACCTGCCGGCCATATGTGTATCAGACTGGTAGTTCCAACACTTATGTGTCTTGTGAGCACTGTGGTTTTGTCTGGTAGATGCAGCGCTGGCATGAATCCCTCTGCTCCTTCACCAAGCCTGTCATGCATGTCAGCTCTGGTTGTGAAGCTCTGCCTGTGTTTGCGCCAGCAGCAGCCCCTGCAGCCTGCCGTGTGGACTGCAGGTGTGGCAAGACCTCGTCATGGTGTGGCCTGGCGGCAAAGCCAGGGTTGACGCCCGCACTGCTGCCCGCATGTACGAGGATGCAATGTGTGCAGAGGGCCATGCAGGCATTCTGTGCGCCACCTGCTTGCCTGGCTGGGGCGCCATCCAAGAGGGGAGATGCCTGAGCTGCCCTCCCTGGTGAGATGCCTGACAGCCAAGGCACAGTGACAGTGCCACCTAGTCTTAAGGATTGCCTTGCCTGTACGGCCAGGTGTCGTTGCTCTGGCCTGGTCTGGCTGAGAGGCCTGGCTGAGAGGCCTGGCTGAGAGGCCTCAGACCCTCTGACCTGCCACCCTATGCACAATGTGCGCAGCCTGCTTGCCATATGCCGCATGTCACCTGATGTTTGTGGCTCACCTGATGCTATCTGCTCACCTGATGCTGCCCACCCTGTCCCTCAGGGCCTTCAACACCCTGCACTATACGCTGCTCACACTCCTGACCGGCCTCGGTCTGCTGCTCCTGATAGGCCTGGCAGTGCAGCAGCAGCCCCCAGCGTCCCTCATGCAGCCCGACCTCTCCCTCCCTGCCAGCAGCAAAAGGGGCCAGGTCCTTGATGCTCCCGCATGGAGCTCTCACCAACCTGCACTCAGCGCTGATGCAGCCCTACTCACCCCATACCGCTCAGCTGCTCAGTCACCAGCCAATACCGTAGCCTCCCCTTACCGCCTGCTGCCTTCAAGCTCGTTCGTGGGGGGAGCAGGTGCAGCAATTGGAGCAGCTACATATGTACCAGCCAAGCCACCTGTGAATGCACAAAGTTCAGACTACTCCTTGGGCCCTCCTCACTCCCACTCCTCCGCTGCCTTGGCCTCCAGACACAGCAGTCCGCCTTTCTCCACAACTCCCACCCACCTACAGGCAGCTGCTGGGCAGCTTCTTCTGCCTCCACACCCACCTACAGCACCCCAAGTACCGCCCCCCTCTCCTAGCCCTCCCCTGAACTCAGACGACATTGTTGTCAGCCCATGCTCCAGCTCAGCGGGTAGCCCCCCTCAGCCCCCCACCCTGACCCAGATGTATCCCAGAGCAAGCTGTAGCACCGGTGGACTCACTCAGGCCACCCCTTTGCCTACTGGGGAGGCTGCCGGCAGGCCGGTGTTTGCAGGCAGCTGGGGCGGCAGCGCTGTTCGGGGCAGCATGCCAAGCGGTGTGGTTCAGGACAGTAACCAGGGGCCTTGGCTGGGGGCTGGGGCTAACCAGGCCGAGAGGGATGCGGCAGCAGCACTGGTGCAGGGCCAGAGCCAGGGCATGGGCATACAGCATCAGCAGCAGCAGTTGAGGAGGCGTAGCAGGGCCAGTGCAGCGGGGACGGGTCAGCCGTCTGCCAATGCAGTCAACTCATCAGCTGGAGGATGGGCAGCAGGTGGGGTGTCGTAGGGGTGCGGCATGCGGCTGGCTGGCTGGCTGGTTGCTGCCAGGCACACAGCCTACAAGCTGTGGGGTACTGAGCCAGCATAGCAGGAGTCATGCACCTTGTGGCCGCACATTGCCACTGGCCAGCGTAATCATCACATGGAGATAACCAATATGCGGTCCAACGGGCTACTGCCAGGGTTGCTGCTAATGACCCCTGCCCTTGCGGCATCTGATGCCACTTTGAGGCTAAGGACCAGGAGGCAAGGCAGTGCTCTAGTTGGGCTCGGCCTAATGTGCTGCTGGTGCTAATGCTGGTGCTGGTGTTGACATGCGCACATGCTTGCCACCTGCACAGCCTTTCCTTTGTCCAGCCTACCCGTGCCTCTGCTCCAGCCTGGCCCTGTTGCCTGCTGTGTCTACGAGCAGGCACGCCCTCCGCCCGCAGCACCATCTCCGGCGCCCTGTTGGGCTCAGCCCACCCCTCAGGGCTGCCACCTTCAAGGGGGTCCCGACCCAGCCGGTCAGGCACCGCCTCAACCACTGCAACCGCCGCGCTGGCGGTCTTCTCTCCTTCTGGGGCAGCAGCTCCAGGCTCTATCCCAGCACCCTCGCCCCCAGCACTGCCCACAGCTGAGCTGCCCGGCGCCTCAGCTGCTCCACCCACTGCCGCTGCCTCGCCTAGCAGCCTGCAGCATGTGAACTCGCTACCCCTGCAGCTGCCTAGCCCTGGGGCCAGGGCTGGGGGAGTGGTGGCCCACATTAGCAATTTGATTGGAGGAGTGAGTGTGGCCAGGGCAGGGTTGGGCACAGTACACTCGCTGGGAGGTGACGCAACTAGCGTGGCACAAGACCGGGACTCAGCCAATGGTCTGACCCCGTTGGTGTTGCTGGGCGGCAAGGCTGGCAGCAAGATCGGCAGCAGCGCGACCAATAGCACCCTGGCAGTGCCTGAGTGGACTAGTCACGGGATGGTGAGCAAAAGTGTGTGGATCTTTCGGACTGCTTTACAAAGAGCATGTTCCAGAGACACAGTCGTGGGTGGCTGAGTCACCAGCTTCCGTACCCATCACGCGCCTCCCTAGAGCAGAAGTGAAGCTGATGTGTGGCATGAGCCTCCTGCAACTACCCATGTTGTGTATCTCATGCAAACTCGGTCTCACAATCTTGGCTGTGTTGCCTGAGCAGGAGGGCAGCATGCGCCCCGGCACTCCTGGCATCACGAAGCAGCCAGCAAGCTTGAGCTGCAGCAGCATACACAGCAACAGCCCCGCGGTCCTCAAGATCTTGCTCTCTTATGTGAGTCCGGGCTGGCTCATCAACCCCTTCCAACATGCAACCTTACTGGTGCAAGTCGTGTAAGCCAGGGCGGGGTCACTGACCCTTGCTGCAAGCACAGGCCACTCATGCAGGCACCCCAGGCACGGCTGTCCTCATCATCACCATGTACATCATCACTGTCACTACCACAGCCATCTTCACAATGTCTTGGTACTGATGCCCCTGTGCCTGCAGCTACAAGTGCTGGCGATGCTTGGCAGCGTGCCCCTGTCGGTGCCCTCCATCTTCTCTGTGTACCTACAGGCAAGTGTAGGCATGCTGCTGTTCCATGCTGCCTGACTAGCATGACAAGACGAGCAGGGGGCCAGTGGCAAGGATGGGTACAGGGCCTGAGCTGGCATCCTGTGATGGCATGGAGCTGCTCAGTGTGCGTGGGGCTTGTTGATAGAGTGTGCCATGTGAAGTTGGGTGCGACACTACTGCCCAATGCTGTGCTCGACTGTGTCGTGCTGCACTGTCCTGTGCTGTGCTGTGCTGCACTGTCCTGATGTGTGGCACCTTGTGTGCCCCGTGACTGCGCTATGCCGCCCACTGCTATGTATGCCATGAGGCCCTGCACTCTCTTGTGCTGCACCGCACTGCAGTTGTACCGCACCTTGACTCAGGACCACGGCACAGCGGTCAGCCTGGACTGCAGCCTGCAAGACAGCAGGTCGGGCTTCAGCAAGCCCATCCAAAAGGTAAGGGACGCAGTGGTGGGAAAGGAGAGGCCACTCCCTTCTACCTACCCCTAAGCACGCTCCCCACCCCATGGCTGTATATATATTCAGCTCTCGCATAGCTAGTCATACAAGTGGATGATTGAAAACATGTTGAGCATGAGATGTTTTTCGTCACCAAATTATATCACCTTCTCTTTGAGCATGAAATTTGGGTTTTCACCAAATCAGCGTATCACCAACAAGGCGTATCACTACGGTAGCTAGTCATACAAGTGGATGAATGGTCATTGCGCGCTGAGGTTGCTTGCTGACTCGCAGATATGTACTACATAGTCAGGGAGATATTGTCACATTGTAATGATACACAATACAGTACAGCAGGGTGAGAGCGTGGCGTGGCAGCCACCACAACGGCCACCACAGGCCTGACACCCCTTCCCCTGACTCACTGAGGTTGGCTCTGCCTGCAGGTCCTCCTCAAAGTGGCCGCCCCCTTGTACACTCCCCTGCTGCTGACAGCTCTGTGGTCAGCTTGGCTCATCGCATGCCGCATCCAAGGAGCGAAGCAACGAGGGAGGGATTCCACACCCCAGGCGAGCAGCAGGCCCACTCACTGCAAGCCCCATACTTTGCAAGCAAGCCCATGTGTGCTGTTTGCCTGTGCTGCATCGCCAGAAAAGATATTAGCCTCCTTGTATATCATGTTCTCATCCGGCAGCACATCGACTTGTGCTGGGGTCCCAGCAAAGGTGGACAGGACCCCATTACACTACACTGCCACACTTGACGGGCATCCTTAATGATGTTCCTCGCATCCTTGATGATGTTGTTGTGCACTTGCTGTGCTGGTTTCGACGAATGTGCAGGTTCTTGGCAGCATGTGGCAGCATGTGCAGATCCGGGCTGCCCTTGCCTTGACAGCCAGCTGCATCTACTTGTACCCGAGCGTGGTGACTGCACTGCTGTCCATTCTCTCATGCGCAGTGAGTCTGGGAGCACACATAGGCAAAGCTTGCCACCAGGTAGCATGCTTACTGAGTAGAACAGCTGGCTGCAGTAAGTGGCACTGCTGCCGGCATGGCTGCTGCTGCTGCTGCTGCCGCACTAACCTGTGCTGCCATACCTAGACTCTGCTGTGGTGGCGAAGGGGTTGCATTTGCTACTGCTCTCACTGATGCTGCCACTACGTCCGATTGAAAGAGGTGGTGCTGAGGGGCTGAAGGGCAGATATTTCTATGCTCATGTCTTGCAGGACGTCGACCATGGCAGCAACAACGCCCTTGCCACCCAAGCTGGCCTTGTGACTGGCACGTACTGGCGCAAAGACTATGAGCAGCTCTGCTATCAGGGTATGCTGCTGCCATACGTTGCTTACATGATAAAGAGGCTGTACCCACTTTGACCCTGCATAAGAAATGAAATAGAAGACAGGCAGTGATGCCGCAAGCACCTAAGGAGGGTGGCTGTCCCACTGCTCTCCCTACGTGCCCTCTGTGTGCAGGTCCACATCTGGTGCTGACCTGGGCAGTGGGTGTCCCTGGTTTGCTCCTCTTGGCTGCTGGCTTGCCCATGGCATGCGCTGTGTGGTCTGGCCACACAGCAGCCCGCAGGGGCTACAGCCATAAACCAACAGCGTCGGCAGTCTCCAGCTCACTGCTGGCTGCAGAGTATGCAGACAGGTAAACAAAACACTATGCCTTCTCATTGAAGAGTGACATGGTGCCATGGTGTTGTTGTCCTGTGGGTAAACCTCCCTCCACTACAGCATTTTTATCGGGGCACCCTGAACAGCTCCGAACCCCTTTCCAGTGGCACGTTCCAATCCCTGACCACTGGGCTCCCTGTCAGAACCTACACTTCTACCCTGATCAGGCATAGTTTAGCCTTGTTAGCTACATGACAGGATGGTTGCGGGCCTCTGCCAACCATTCACCTGCTGGGAACAATGCTGGTACTTCATGCCTGGAGCAGGCAGCGCTGGGTGTTCTTGTTCTTTTCTTGAAGGGGACTATAATGGAGGCTTTCTTGAGTGGGACTCGTGCTCTTGTTTTTTTTCTTGTTTTCTTGAGGGGGACTGTGATCACAATTAGATTGACGAAAGCCAGGGCGCCAACCATCCATTGGCCATGTATCACATATGAATTTATCCATGTAGGCACAGGGTTCTGCATGTACCATTCACTCATCTGTGAACATGTGTACAGAGTGAGGTGGTGCATCTTGAGCAGGGCAGGCCTTACCTCTCTCTACGACGACCTTGCTCTGGCAGGTAAGGGAGCTAGAGTCTTTGCTGCATGTGGCTGCAGGTGCTGCATGTGGGAGAGTGTGATCATGTTGCGCAAGCTGGTGGTGGCTGCTGTCAGTGTGCTGCTGGTGCACCAGGCAGGCAGTGCCCAAGTGCTGGCAGTCATGGCGGTAATCCTGGCGGCTCTGGCACTACAGGTGAGGCCATGTAGGGGAGCGGTGCACCAGCCATTGCTGTTACCAATTGTACCCTGATCTCCTATTGGAAACCCACCCTGATTGTTTGCCTGCTTCTTGCTGGCACCTGTCTACCTGTCGGTGTGCCTGTCTGCAGCCTTGAGTAACTGCAGCCACCCATGGTGACTGTTTACGACAGTGGTGAGGGCACCAACACCCAGCTCACACCTACTCCACACGTGTTTGCTGCTGCTGGCTGATGCAGACCTGGGCCCAGCCATTCACCAGCTCCCTACTCAACTGGCTGGAGGCCCTGAGCCTCAGGGCCACCCTGGTGCACCTGTACCTGCTGCTGCTGCTGCCACTATGCTCCAGCGCGGCACAGAAGACAGCTGTCAGCATGCTCATTGTCACCGGTGGGTTCTGTGGGCGTCCAGTAGTTGTGGGTTCTGTGGGCGTCCAGTAGTTGCATCCCATACCTCCCTTGCCTGTCCACCGTCATCCCTGACCATGTTCTTACATGATCCTGTCAGACAATAATAGAAGATACCGCCAGACCCCATGTTGTATTGAGGGTGAGGGTGAGGGTGATCATGTGTGTATGTGCAAGGGTGTGCACGGGTATCACGCATGTCTGCATCAAACTGAGAAGACATTCCACCTTTCCTGTGCTCCGCAGTGGACTCTGCAGGACTAGCCGTGCTACTGTACCACCTGGCAGTGACGTGCTTTGTTGGCCATGCCAAGGCAGTGCTGAGTACGGCAGCTTCCCTGCAACACTCATCGCTGCAGCATAGTAGAAAGGTGAGGCTAGATGGTGCGCATCTGCCCTCTGACGCCCGCATGAAAGGGTCTGTGCAGCACATCCAACAGTGGGCAGCAGAACCAATGACACCACCAGGCCTGTGCTGGCATGGTTCGTGGCTGCTCACTTAAGGATCATGGCTGCATGTGCATGCACCAGCATGGCAGCCCCTCCACACCCATTGTTGTGTACAAGGTATGCAGGTGGCGAGGGCAGATGGTCTCTTAGCTACGGTCTTGTGGTTCGAGAGGAGCCTGGCGGCTTGGAGGTCCATGACTACTCCCATGCTTGGCACCAGGCCAGCCTGGCGTCACACAGATATTGAGTGAGTCATTCCTAGCCCTGCTGCGCAGCCACATCCGGCCATGTAGCAGCTCTCCTGCCGGTGCGCTGGATGGCTGGCCCGCTTACAACCTGTCGCGCGCTGCTCGCAGGTTGAGGGACGCGGCTTCGAAGCGCATCGCATGCAACGCAACCGGCATGGAGCCGCTGGTAGTGCTACCTGAAGCTGCCCGATATGCCAGTTACGGGGACGAGCGCAGCAATGTCAAGGACATCGTGTGAGCCCCTGTTGGAACGACGCACAAGGACGAACTGAGAATGCCTGATGTAGGGTTAGGATATAGATATCATCTTTGGCTTGTGCTTCTGCTGGCTTGGGACATCTCGGACTGCAGCACATGTCTCTCCTACAACTAGAGGCTTTGTTATCTTCTTTGCATTAGGATTTGACGCGTGGGGCGGTAGACGTGGTAGGTGGGGCGGTAGACGTTGGCAACATGCTTTTATGTAAGCAACAGCTTGGACAGTGCCTAGTGCACACATCACACTGCTACAGGTTGCTCGGCCTCAAAGCTTCTTGAAGCCCAGACAAGGGTACTCCTCAGACTCAAACTGTGATAGTGCTGCTGCGCTGCTGCTGCGCTGCTGGTTGGGTCAATCAGGAGCAAGGTGCATAGCTGCCGAGCGCTGAGTCCGTCCTCGGCGGTCCGCTGTCCGTGGCTGCCGAGCGGTCCGTAGCTAACTAGTGGGCAAGGACGCGTCATCTAATGCAACTGCTGTCAAAGGACGGACAGCGCACACAGTGTGACAACGGACAGTATAAAAGCTCAGTTTGCCGCAAACCGTTATCTTACTTGGCGCAGGCATACGTGCCTGCGCCGATTACCGCGCGGACCCTAAGCAGTCAGCCCGGTGTGGGCCACGCTGGAAACATCGCTATGCGGTGCGGAAGGAGCCCATTGAAGGTAAGCTCCGCCTAGATCTGCTGCATCGGGGAAAAGAAAACAGTTTAGACACATTCGAAGCGTATGTATGTAAGGTTCGCAAATAGACATCTAGTAGCGTTTGTGCGATCAGGATGCATGGTCGGCTGAGGCTTAAGTGCCGGCTTGCAGCCGTCGGGCATGCTGACTTGTGCGGCTATTGCTGCCGCTGCGGCTGTCTACATACTCATCGACAGCCTCCGAGTCGCGCAGTGGGTAGTGCAGTGTACTTACATCGTGAAGACGTCGTAAAGAACTAATCCATCAAGAGGTCACCCCCGCCATTGGCTGCACCCCCATGGCTCAAGACATAACATCTAACTCATTTCTGCACGGATGAGGCCGCCGATTTGTGCGATGAGTTGCTGATGGTCCGAATAGAGTGCAGACAGCTCCAGCGGTTTGCCGGGTGGCTGGCCCCCAACCAGCGCCGTGTTCTGGAGCTTCGCAGACACGTTCAGCAACATCTATAGGCAGCCTGGACACATTGCGGCGTGAATGGCGCATCCCGACTGGACATGTCAACTTTTCAGGTTAGCTCGCATTAGTGTTGCAACGTCTCAGCACGCATCGAAACCCACTCCCAAGCTCACCTGCTGCATCGAAACCCTCTCCCGGCCTGCTCCCTTGCCACCCGCTCCAAAGTGTCACCTTTTGTCATCAAACGGCGCCCAATCTGCAGGTCGATGGCATTGCGGGTTGGGCGCGTGACCGCGACGGCGCATTACTGCTGAACACAGGTTCGGTCCACATGTGGCAGCGATTCTAGGTTGCAGCACATTTTCCGATTAGTGGAGCTTGTGGCTTCTGAGCAACCACGAACGGCAAGAATTAGTAATAGATATGCAGAAACTGAGCTGAAATCTGTTTTTGTTATGGTGCAGGCTAGTGAAGGCCATGGGTGACAAGAAAAGTGGATTGAAGGCTAGATGTGCCGGTGCGCAAAAAGCGAGGGAGGTTATGGCACGGCGCAGGGCTGTTGAGGCTGAGGCCAAGGCCCAGGCTGGTGCTGCTGAGGCTGAGGCCCCGGCACAGGCTGATGTTGGTGCTTATGAGGCACAGTTGCATCAGCTGCAGGCTGACCTGCAGCAGAGGGAGCAACAAGTTGCTGACACCCAACGCTTGCAGCATCTACAGCAACAGCTGCAGGACCTCCAGCAGGATGAACTTCAACATAAGGAGCAGCAGGTAGCTGAGCAGCAACAGCAGCTGCAGCAACAGCAGGCAGACATGCACCTGAGGGAGCAGCAGTTGGCTGAGCAGCAACACCAGGTGCAACAGAGGGAGCTGCAGGTGGCTCAGCAGCAACACCAGGTGCAGCAGCAGCAGGCAGACATGCAGCAGAGGGAGCAGCAGGTGGCTCAGCAGCAACACCAGGTGCAGCAGCAACAGGCAGACATGCGGCAGAGGGAGCAGCAGGTGGCTCAACAGCAGAGGACCCACAGCCACCAGATGATCACAGTTCAAGGGGGCCAAGGCCATCAGGATGCATTGGCATCTAGCCAATAGGTTTGGGGTGCCTGTGCAATGGTCATATGGTGCCACATCGCATTTCAAGAGCACGCATGACTCTGAGGGTGGGGTGGCTAAGAAGGAGTGGAGGGAGCAGATGTTAGTCCATCCTGAACTGGTGGGGAAAGTGTGTGGGGCTGCTGTGCTGACTGACTGGGCTAACAAGCATTTTGCTGTGCCATGCCATGCACAAGACACCACTCACGGTAAACAAGGACCGGTCGCGATTGGGCCGACCATAGCTCATTGGAAAGAGGAGTAGAAGGCCGTTCGAACGGTACAAGTCTTACGCTAATCCGCGTAGCCGTTGCGACGTAATTTGGCCGCGATTTTTATAACCAAGCAATCTGCACAGATGTCGTATGACCTTCATCTGCACAGCTGCAGAAAACCGACATCTGCACAGATGCAGTCATAATCGACATCTGTGCAGCTGCGGAAAGTCGACATCTGCACAGATGTCGTATACCGTGACCAACATCTGTGCATCTGCTGACGACGACATCTGCACAGATGTCGACTATTACATTCAATGCTTGGCTGTGCAGATGTCGTGACCGACATCTGTGCAGCTGCTGACAACGACATCTGCACAGATGTCGACTATTACATTCGAGCCTTGGCTGTGCAGATGTTGTTTGTAGCATCTGCACAGATGTCGACTATTACATTCGCGGCTTGGCTGTGCAAATGTCGTGGCTTCATCTGCACAGATGTCGACTATTTCATCGACTCTTACATCCGCAAAGCACATGCATTGACACCCAAACATCCCGCAACACCCCCGCAAAACACATGTATTGACCACCAAACACCCCGCAACACCTTGCTACACCCCCGCAAAACACATGTATTGACACCCAAACACCCCGCAACACCTCGCTACACCCCCGCAAAACACATGTATTGACGACCCAACACCCCGCAACACCTCGCAACATCCCCGCAAAACACATGTATTGACGACCCAACACCCCGCAACATCCCCGCAAAACACATGTGTGGACACCCAAACATCCCGCAACACCTCGCTACGGGACTTGCAAGCACATGTCTCGATGCACCATCACTCCACAACACCTCAATATGGCTATGCTAAGCACATGCATTGATGCACCCAATGATAATTACACCTCCCTACGATGTGACAAGGTAGCAACGACACAACACCTCGCATCACCACACATCACCACACCTCACCACACCTCACCACACCTCACCACACCTCACCACACCACACCACACCACACCACACCACACCACACCACACCACACCACACCACACCACACCACACCACACCACACCACACCACACCACACCACACCACACCACAACCCAACAAGGTGACAACACAACAACATCGCAACAAGGCGGCAAGATGACGAGGACAACAAGCACGGGCTGACAACCACCCAAGCGCTCAACTATCCCTTTTGAGAGGGATGGGTAGGGTCATTGTGGTGTGTGGGCATGGCATGGCCAGGGTGGGCTGGGTGGGTTGCTACTCCAAGCTGCCCGCTCCAGGTTGCCCGCTCCAGGTTGCTACGCCAAGGGTAGGGTAGGGAGAGGGCTACTACGCCAAGGGTAGGGTAGGGAGAGGGCTGCTACGCCAAGGGTAGGGTAGGGAGAGGGCTGCTACGCCAAGGGTAGGGTAGGGAGAGGGATGCAGCGTAATTATAACCGGCATCTGCACAGATTTTCTGTCGCTATATCTTGATCCTATCGCTTAATCTGATGGCATCTGGTCGCCTAAGCGGCTGGCTGGCTCGTAGCTAGCCTTTTGGCGACGATTTTTGTTGGCTGCTCCTGGCTGCTCATTGCTGCTATATGGGGCAATCTAGGCTCCTTCGCGGTTCCTTGGCTTCCTTCGCGCCACCTTTGCGAAAACTTCATGCAGATATCACACAGATTGTTAAATAATGGAAGAGTCTTGATTCCTTCGCGGTGACTTTGCTTCCTTCGCGGTGCCTTTGCGTAGCCTTCATGTGCACATCTGCACTACTTGGCATCTGTGCAGATGTCGAGGTATTTATCTGTGCAGATGTCGCCTTTATTAGCATCTGCACAGATGTCGTCCTTAAATGATAACCGGCATCTGCACAGATGTCGCCCTTTTGTGCATCTGCACAGATTTAGTTACCGACATCTGCACAGATGTTGCCTTTATTAGCATCTGCACAGATTTAATAACCGGCATCTGCACAGATGTCGCCTTTATTAGCATCTGCACAGATGTCGTCCTTAAATTATAACCGGCATCTGCACAGATGTCGCCCTTTTGTGCATCTGCACAGATTTAACTACCGACATCTGCACAGATGTCGCCTTTATTAGCATCTGCACAGATTTAATAACCGGAATCTGCACAGATGTCGCCTTTATTAGCATCTGCACAGATGTCGTCCTTAAATTATAACCGGCATCTGCACAGATGTCGCCCTTTTGTGCATCTGCACAGATTTAATTACCGACATCTGCACAGATGTCGCCTTTATTAGCATCTGCACAGATTTAATAACCGGCATCTGCACAGATGTCGCTTTTCCTAAAGGCATCGGCATGCATCTGCACAGATTCCGGGCTCATTTAACCAACATCTGTGCAGATTCCCAAAAAGGGGGGGGTACCTCGCGCGCGGATCGATGTATCTTCGCAACCGCTGCGAGTTAGGACTTCATTCAAGAGCGAGGTCCCCCTTAAACTCAACGCTCTATCGTTCTATCGGAGCAGAAAGTCCATCCGATGCAAAAAAGGCCCCCGCGTCGGCCTTATTTATCGTGAGTGACTAGTGCCAGCCACAGGCAACGTGGCCACATCATGTTTCGGCGCTATCTTGTGCTGGACGACGCTAGGCAAGCAGCTGTATGCTGCATGTCGGAGGCTGATGTGGAACGCATGCATAAAGATGTGAAGGGGTGCAGGGCGATGCACCGCATGGTGTTCACACCTGACGGGGACCAGCCTCAATGGGCCATGGCTGGATGTGCGTGCAACACGTGCATGAGTGTGCCATGCCTGCCGTGCATGAAGCCTGACACCACCACCCCACTTGAGCCCATGCCCATGTTTCAAGACACTGTGAAGGAGGTGAGGGAAGACGAAGAGAGTTATGCATTGTTGATGTTGTTCCATTCCGATTTGCTGCATGATGAGGTGTGCTTTGGCAAACTGACCAACAAACACTGTGAACGATATCGCATGCACATGGGGTGGAAGAGGGAAGAGGGACGTCGGGAGTTGCGTCGTTGGGTGCTGAGAGAGCTGCAAAGTGAGGAGCTGGAGGCTGAATATGAGGCGGACAATTGATGTGTAAACTGCATTGGGGTCTACTTTGGAGCATCACAAACGGCCCACACATGAATACAACGCGCTTGTTTCCTGATTACACGATACAAGCCCACACAAGGAGCCGCACAGAACATTCAGTCCATCTCTTGCCATCCTGGTTGGACAGAAATCCGGCCGGAAAAGTTGCCCATTTCATGGGAATTTGACATGGTCTTACGTGACACGCGTCGCACGCTTGTTGTCGCACGTTGTGTTGCAGGGACAGCCCACAAGCCACACCAGCACTCTCTGTTACGTGACCATGTAAGGCTAAGCTAATGCCGGTTGAGAGATCTGGATCTCCCCTGTGAGAAGTGTGATGTGGTGAGGTGATCTGAGGCCGGGTTCGATTCCCGGGCAGACTTCCTGACAACGCCCAGTCTGTCACGGAGAACTCAGTCACCGCCACTCATCACGCAACAGTTGGTTGCCGACCGAGGCCCTGGCGCCTCCTAGGCCTGATTGGCTAAAGCACGCCAAGTTGTGTCCCAGCCTTGAGGGAGAAGACGTAGAGGGCTGGTGGGAAGCGACGGGAGGGCTACTGGAGTTTCCTTTCAGCCCGGAGCAGGAGCGCGAGCTTGAAGTCGTGCGCCTACGCATTGCTGGTAACTTGTGGCTGCCGCAGTTTGTCTAGAAATGTCGGGCGGCAGTACAACCAGATTATCTGATACTTTCTTTGAGCAGCTCGCTAACGTAGCGGGTAATCGCGTTGCTGCAGCAAGGTTGTTGCAAGACGCTGGCCTGGTGCGTTTCCGTCCAGGGATGATGAGCGAAGGAGGTCAGGGTGACGTTCCGATTTCGCGCGATGTGGTGAGCGGTGAGGAGCTACGCAGAATGCGTGCAGAGCTTGAGGCTCGTGAAAGAGAGGTGGAAGCCCGGGAGAGGGCAGCGCGAGAGGCACGTGTGGCAAGTGAGGCCCGCGTTGCGAATGAGGCCCGTGGGGCAGTGGCAGGCCCAGTGAGTGGCTCAATGGGAGGCTCAGTTGGAGCTGGTACAAGTGCGCAACACGCGGTTGCGGCGGCGAATGTGCATGGAGCCGCATTTTTGGGTGCCGGCACTGAGGCAAGTGCACGGAAGGGCACACCGCAGTGTGTTGTGAGAACCACCATGAACTTGCCTGAACCGTGGACACTAGAGGACTCTGCACGCTCACGTGAGTTTGAGCCTTACTGGTTGCTTGTGACTGGCTGGTGCGCTGCTACGCAGCAACCTCTGATGGTGGGGCTGATGAATGCCACCAGCGGTGATGTGAAGTCCGCTCTTGTGCAAATGGTGAGCTCTTGCAAGGCTCAGGGCAAGGAGATAACTGATGCAGAGCTAGAAGAGTGGTTCAGGAAGGCCACAGGTGTGGGGACCCAGAACACAGAGGATGAGGTGATGGAGAAGCTGGTGAAAGATGGATACCAGCAGAAGGGTGCAGACACCATGGCCTACTGCCTGTCTTTCAGCCTGCTTGCGCTGAGACTGCCAAACCTGCCACAAAAGTTCATGTGCATGTATTTTCTGGAAGGCTTGACAAATGCCCAATTGCGACGAGATTGTGCCCGTACACAGCAGGGGCAGCGATGGGACTCGTTAGATGCTCTGCTGCAGTTTGCCCGTGGACGGGATGTTGCACTGCGAGCAGCCAAGTCGCTGCAGCCTGTTGCTGCACCTGTTGCGATGCCCAATGATGAGCACGACATGTGTGATGACATGCCCAGCGAGCCTGCTGTGGCTGTATTTGCGGGTCGTGGGCGTGGGGGTCGTGGCTTGGGTGGCCGTGGGCGTGGTCGAGGACGTACGTTTGGTCCTGGCCGTGGTGCTGGTCCGCAGGGGCGCATGGACGCCAAACTGGATGTGCTGCTACAGAAGCTGGACAGCCTGCAAAGCAGGAGCCATGGAGGCGGCCGTAGGGATGGCCAGCTGCCCAGCAAGAGGGACTACCATGAGGAGGAGCACCCGCCGAAGCGGCACCGTGATGACAGGGGCTTTGTGCCTGGACCTAGGTGCCCTAAGTGCAGGGGCTTTGGCCACACGGCAGATCGGTGTGCTAACAACTAGGGGTGTGCCTGGCAGGAAGATGGTGCTAACCTGCCAGGGGATGACCCTGTGCCTATGTTTGAAGCCAACTCAATGTGTAATAGAATGGCTATGGCTATGGGTGCACCGCCGCATGCTGCTGAGGTACAGCCTGGAAGGCTGCAGCTACCTTTTCTGTTTGAGGGCCGGCTAGGTAACAAGCCGTGCAGAGTCATGCTTGACACAGGTGCCAGTTGCACCATAATCAGCAAGGAGTGGCTGGAAAGACATGAAGGCAATGTTAACCCTGCTGCACTACAAAGGAAGATCATGATGGAACCTCTGAGAGTGCTGACCGCAACCAATCAGCCTGTGGTGATCACTGAACGTCGTTGTGGCCTGCTGGAGGTGCAAAAAAGCAAGACGAATTGCAATGCAGTGGTCATGCCAGGAATGCTCAATGGTGTCGACCTGATCCTCGGTGTCGATTGGATGCACGAGCACGATGCAGTGCTTAAGGTGAAGCACGGGGTGTGCACGCTGTTTGAGGCACTGGGAGAGTCGGGGAAGCCTGTAAACTTGTTCGCACTGCAACCAAAGCATCTGCCTGGGTTTGCGGCTGTTGCTGCTATGAAGGAGCAGTGGGAAAGCGCAACCAAAATTAAGCTGCTCAGTCCGGGCCAGGCCGTGCGACAACTGCGGAAAGGCTGCAGTAGCTGGCTGATGCTAGTGAAACCTGGCGATGCTGGCGACCAGGAGGGCTGGCACCAGGGCAGCTTAGCAGCTGCAGTGGCTGGATGCAGTGAGCAGAGCACGAAGACTGAGCAGGACCCCTGGCTAGTGCCACAAGCAGTGCTAGATGGGTTGCTATCTGAGTATGCTGATGTGTTTGGGGACATGCCACCGGGGTTGCCCCCTAACAGGCCAGTGGGGCACACAATCAGGACACCACCCGGGGCTGAAGCTCCCTACAAACGTATGTACAAGCTAAGCCCTAGAGAGGAGGCTGAGGTGAAGAAGCAGGTGGCTGAGCTGCTGGCCAAAGGGTTGATTGAGCCAAGCAGCAGCCCATACGGGGCACCAATCCTGTTTGTGCAAAAGAAAGATGGGAGCCTGAGGATGTGCATTGATTACCGTGCTCTCAACAAGTTAACAGTGAGGGACAGGTACCCCCTTCCCAGGATTGACGACCTGTTTGACAAACTGGCTGGCAAGAGGGTGTTCAGCTCCCTAGACCTGCAGTCTGGGTACCATCAGATCAGGATCACTGAGGAGGATGTGCCTAAGACGGCATTCTTGACGCCAATGGGCCAGTTCCAGTTCAAGGTGCTCTGTTTCGGGCTGACCAACGCCCCTGCTATGTTCCAACGGATGATGAATAACGTATTCAAGCCTTTGATCAATGAGTGTGTGTTGGTGTACATTGATGACATTCTGGTGATGAGCAACACCCCTGAGGAGCATGTGCAGCACCTGAGGCAAGTCCTGCAGCTCATGCGAGAAAACAAGTTCTACGCCAAACTGGCAAAGTGCGAGTTCAACAAGACGCAGCTGGCGTTCCTGGGCCACATCGTGGGCAGCAAAGGCATTGCTGTCGACCCTGCGAAAGTGCAAGTCGTGAAAGAATGGCCGACGCCGCGCAACTTAAAAGACCTGCAGGCTTTCCTGGGGCTGGCAAACTACTTCAGGCGGTTCATACCCAACTTCAGCTCTCTGGCTGCGCCGTTGACGAATCTGACCAGCAAGCAAGTGGCTGCTGCGTATGACTGGGAACACTTTGGGGGGGCTGAGCTGGAAGCTTTTAATGCCCTGAAAGAGGCGCTCTGCTCTGCTCCTGTGTTGGCTCTGCCTGACTTCAGCAAGCCTTTTGTAGTGTGCACCGATGCGTCGCTGGTAGGCACCGGTGGGGTGCTGATGCAAGATGGCAGACCAATTGCTTACACAAGTAAAAAGATGTCCCCAGCTGAGACGCGCTATGCCACTGGAGAGCAAGAGCTGCTGGGTATCATCAGAGCAGTCAGAGAGTGGAGGTGTTATTTGGATGGAGCGGTTGATGTTACAATCCTGACTGATCACAATCCCCTCATCTACCTGCAAACACAGCCCAATCTGTCGAGGCGGCAGGTCAGATGGATGGAGGAGCTATCACGCTACAAGTATGAAATCAAGTACATACCCGGTGCAACTAATGTGGCTGATCCTATCAGCCGTAACCCCGCTCTGGCCAATGAGGTGGCGCTAACAAGCTCATCATCACCACAAAATGCTGACTCTGAAGACGCCATGACTGTGATCATGACGCTAAGCTCCCGGGCTGAAAGGCCAGTCTACGCCATAACTACACGCCGCACTGCTGCCCGGCTGCGAGAAAATGCTGAGCTGGGGCAGGTGGCTGCCCGGGAGGCTGCCCAAAGAGCAAACCAGCTGGTCCCACCAGAAGATTTGGCTGCTGCCCATACGCCTGGCCAGGCAAGAATGACAAGTGCACAACAAAAGAAGGCGCAGCCAGGTGGGGGGGAATCCCTGCGGCAGCAACAACAAACAACAGAGTCACAAAACAAATCAAACAAACAAGGTGATGACGAGCAGTCCACAACTGAGTCGGGTCCCTTAACCCTAATGCAGGCAATCAAACAAGCCTATGCGGCTGACACACGCTTTGCTGATGAGGCCTTCACATCGCAGCTGTACCAGCATGAGGGGCTGTGGCTGACTGAGTGGGGCAGAGTGGTGGTTCCTGATGACGCTGCGCTACGGAAGAAAGTGATATACACCATGCATGACACCAGGTCTGCTGGTCACTTGGGTATGACGAAGACCCTTGAGCAGGTGACGCGCTGGTTTACATGGCCCGGTGTGTCCGAGGATGTGAAGAGCTATGTGCGCAGCTGCCACTCGTGCCAAGTGAACAAGTCAAGTGCCAAGAAGCCTGCTGGCCTGCTGCAGCCGCTGCCCATACCTGAGAGACCGTGGGACAACGTGTCAATGGACCTCATAGTGAAGCTGCCTGCAAGTGGGCCCAACAAATATGACTCAATATTAGTGTTTGTGGACAGACTAACAAAGATGGTACACCTGGTGAAGACATGGGAGAGCATGACTGCCACACAATATGCAAAGCTGTTCCTCGAGCACGTGTTCCGGCTGCATGGGATGCCGAGGAGTGTGGTCAGTGACAGAGGACCCCAGTTCCACAACAAGTTTTGGGCTGAGGTTACCAAGCTGCTCCAGGTCCAGGTGAACCTATCCAGCGCCTACCACCCTGAAACAGATGGCCAAACAGAGCGAGTTAACCGGGTAATTGAGGAAATGCTGAGGCACTTCATCAGGCCTGACCAGCGGGACTGGGCGGAGTACTTACCTCTGGTGGAGTTCGCCATCAACAATGCCTGGCAGGAGTCGGTCCGCAGCACGCCCTTCTACCTGAATTACGGCTATCATCCGCGGCTGGCTGAGCTGCTCGACCTGCCGCAGAAGGTGCCGCAGGCGCATGATTTTGTGAAGGGCATGAAGACAGCGGTTGAGCAAGCGAGGCAGTGCCTAGCGCGGGCGCAGAAGCGCATGAAGTCATATCAGGATAACAAACGGCGTGAAGTACTTTACCTGCCTGGTGACATGGTGCTGCTGAGCACACAGAACATGAGGGGTAAGGCTAACCAGCCTGGCGTCCGTAAGCTAAAGCCTCGTTACGTGGGCCCATTCAGTGTGCAGTACATGGTGGGCAAGGCAGCGGTGAAGCTGTGGCTGCCAGATGAGTGGTCTCGACTCCACAACGTGTTCCATGTGTCCTTGGTGAAGCCCTATCGCACGGATGCTTCAGGGGCAGTGCCTGGGCTGGCTGGACCACCTCCTGTGCAGTGGCTGGATGGAGAGCCCCAATACACAGTGGAGAAGGTGGTGGGCCACAGGCTGGAGCCCAGCAAAGGCAAGCGCAAGGGCAAGTGCAAGAAGAGAAGGCTTGAGTTCCTGGTCAAGTGGCAAGGGCATGGTGACGAGCATAACACATGGGAGTTGAGCACTCAATTGGTGGGCTGCCAAGAGCTGTTGGCCAGGTACCTGACAGAGCACAACCTGAGTGCCGAGGCTGAGGAGGCGGCTGATGGCGAGGCTGAAGCTAAGGATGATGTTGAGGCTGAGGCCCAGGCCTGATGGTAGTGGCATGGTTGGAACTCAGACACCTAGCGCTAGTGTGGGCGCGAGTGACGGCACAATGTGCCCGAGCGGGGCGACACCACGGTGGTCAGCTGAGTACAGCTGAGCCAGGTGGGGGGGAATGTTACGTGACCATGTAAGGCTAAGCTAATGCCGGTTGAGAGATCTGGATCTCCCCTGTGAGAAGTGTGATGTGGTGAGGTGATCTGAGGCCGGGTTCGATTCCCGGGCAGACTTCCTGACAACGCCCAGTCTGTCACGGAGAACTCAGTCACCGCCACTCATCACGCAACACTCTCAAGCACATTATCAGCACTACCACTAGCACTTTTACACATGTCGGGGGGGTCCTGCGCCCGACAAGAAATTCAAATTTTGAAAAGCTGGGCCGCTGAGCGCGATAGCTGTTCGCTGATCACAGACCCACTAAGCAGGGCATTCCCGGCACAACGCGACCAAGATTCTCAACACCCCCGCCCGCCCCGGCACAGGTGCACATCAGCCCGAGCAGCCCGCTAGCTTCGCTTTGTTGAGCTGCACCGCCCTGCGCAAAAATCGCTGTAAAACTCTTAAAGACCGGTCGGAGGTTATCAGGGGTGCAGCCAATGGCGGGGGTGACCAAGAGAAGAGTAGTCATTGCAAGCAGAACAAAAGCAAGTCCATCAGAAGGATGCAAGAAGTCTGAACCAAGCCCCTCCAGCATCTAGCACTCAAGAAGTCCCTTATCATCGCAAGATCTCGTCATAAGTAAAAGGCAATTCAAATCTCACAGGATCTTGCATGCAAAAAAGGAACACAAACCTACCATTCATCCTAGCTGAGTGCCTGGACTGTTACATCTCTATGTCCCATGTAGTAAGTAGTATAGACTAGAGATAGTAAATAGTGTAGACTAGTCGACTATTTCGTCACTAAATCAGCTCGTTTCAATCGCAATGGAGCGTACATTAGCTCGCCAGACACGTCGTGCTGGTCTCAAGAGCAGTCCAACCATGTATGCCATGTATGCCATTGCTCAATGTCAATGTCTAGGTCCCCGCTGTCAAACTTGTCATTTGACACCTTGGCACCGCGTCAGTTCTGTGTCGGTGCATTGTGTAGGACAGGGCAGTCCTGGTGGTCAAGCGGATGCAGCGGGGGGTGAGGTGCTGCACTCCCCTCCCGGCAACCAACATATGCTTTAAATCATGATTTGGCAATGGAACTATCCACAGTCCCATGCGCCGGGGATGCACTCCGAGCCGCGCAGTTATGGCCCCACTGATGACATAGATAAATAAGAATAATAAAAGAATATACATAAGCACACCCGCAATCTCACAACTGTGGTTTGCTGCATCGGGGAAAAGTAAATAATTATGTGGGAAGAGTACTCTATCTTTGTTTTCGGGGCATCGCGAATCGTATAGTAATTACGGTAACTTACCATAATGATAGTATTTGTTCCGTTTTCATGCGTTATAATAGATACTAGCCTGCAGTTTAACAGACTTAGGTAGTAGATAACGACAAAACCGCCAGTGCTAAAGGGTTTAAACACGCGAGGCCGAGCACCGGCGCTAAACAGCTCGAGACCGAAGCCAGCGGCCGTGGCAGCGGGGGTGTTGTTAAACACTTGGTGGCTCCACCACACCTCTGCACCCCCAGTGAGACGACCAGCAGCGTAGGGGACCCACAGATCCCCAGGCATGCCCCATGCGCTGAAGTACTCCGTCAATGACCTCCCCCAGGCCCTCACAGCCAACCCACTGGCTGTGCCCCCATGCAGGGGTGGTGGTGGCAGGTAAGAAGGGCTGGAGGGCGGTGGCTGTTTTGGGTTGGATTGAGCTTGCTGCGCTGGCCTGGCCTAAGGGGGAGGGGGAGCGGTTGCCAGCAGCAGGCTTTGATGGGCTCCCACCACCTCTGAGTAGGGCAGCCCTGGAATGCGCAATGCATGGGCCACACTATGGAGCCTGCACATGCACACAAGCATCCCACACAGGTTTGTGGTAGGTGTGGTGTGGTGTGGTGTGGTGTGGTGTGGTGTGGTGTGGTGTGGTGTGGTGTGGTGTGGTGTGGTGTGGTGTGGTGTGGTGTGGTGTGGTGTGGTGTGGTGTGGTGTGGTGTGGTGTGGTGTGGTGTGGTGTGGTGTGGTGTGGTGTGGTGTGGTGTGGTGTGGTGTGGTGTGGTGTGGTGTGGTGTGGTGTGGTGTGGTGTGGTGTGGTGTGGTGTGGTGTGGTGTGGTGTGGTGTGGTGTGGTGTGGTGTATGAAAGGTGTGGTTGTGCTTGCTTGGGAGGGCATGCATGGAACCGCGTACCTTGGCATGGGCGCTAGTGTTGTGTCCTGGCGTGGGCGCTTGAAGAGGGGTGACCTGAGGGACCCAGGGACGAGGGGAGAGCATGTAGAATGGTCTGGGAGGGGGTGGTGGGTGCTGACAGCCTGCTGGACTGCCGCCTCTTGCGGCTGCTTCTCCACCTGCTGCTGCTTTAGTAGCAGGTCTGCCTGCTGCTGCTGCAACAGGTGTTGCTGTGCAGCCAGCTGCTGCTGCACCTGGCGTTGCAATTCAGCCCCACTGTGTGCCTCGAGCTGTTGCTGCAGTCTGTACAGCTGCTGCTGCAACTGCACCTGGTGGTGTTGCTGAGCCACCTGCTGCTCCCTCTGCTGCAGGTCCGCCTGTTGCTGCTGCACCTGGTGCTTCTGGGTAGCCACCTGCTGCTCCCTCAGCTGCAGGTCCGCCTGCTGCTGCTGCACCTGTTGCTGCTGCTGAGCCACCTGCTGCTCCCTCTGCTGCATGTCTGCCTGCTGCTGCTGCAGCTGGTGTTGCTGCTCAGCCAACTGCTGCTCCCTCAGGTGCATGTCTGCCTGCTGCTGCTGCAGCTGCTGTTGCTGCTCAGCCACCTGCTGCTCCTTACGTTGAAGTTCATCCTGCTGGAGGTCCTGCAGCTGTTGCTGTAGATGTTGCAAGCGTTGGGTGTCAGTAGCCTGTTGCTCCCTCTGCTGCAGTTCAGGCTGCAGCTGGTGCAACTGTGCCTCATAAGCACGAGCATCAGCCTGTGCCTGGGCCTCAGCCTCATAAGCACCAGCATCAGCCTCATAAGCACCAGCCTCATCAGCACCAGCCTCATCAGCCTCATAAGCACCAGCATCAGCCTGTGCCTGGGTCTCAGCCTCAGCAGCACCAGCCTGGGCCTTGGCTTCAGCCTCAGCAGCCCTGCGCTGTGCCATAACCTCCCTCGCTTTTTGCGCACCGGCACATCTAGCCATCACCCCCCTTTTCTTGGTAACCATGGCGTTTACAGGCCTGCACAACGGCAAACACTTCTCACAGCTCAGTGTCTGCATGTTTCTCACTAATTCTTGCCGTTCGTGGTTGCTCAGAAGCCACAAGCACCAGTAATCAGGAACTCTTGTGCAACCTAAAAATGGCTGCAACATGTGGACTGAACCTGTTTTCAGCGACAATCCGCAATCGCGGTCACGCTCCCAACCCACAATGCCATCGACCTGCAGAGGCGCCGTTTGATGACAAAAGGTGACACTTTGGAGCGGGGGGCAAGGAAGCAGGCCGGGAAGCAGCAGGTGAGCTTGGGAGTGGGTCTCGATTCGTGCTAGGACGTTGCAGCACTGATGCGTGCTAACCTGAAAAGTTGGCATGTCCAGTCAGGATGCGCCATTCACGCCGCTCTGGGTCCAGGCTGCCTAATGCCGTCGCTAAATGTGTCTGCGACGCTCCAGAACACGTCGCGTGTTGGGGGCCAGCCACCCGGCAAACCGCTGGGGCTGGCTGCACTCTATTCGGGTCATTACTAGCTCATCGCACAAATCGGCGGCCTCATCCGTGCAGAAATGAGTAAGAAAGTTATCTCTTGAGCCATGGGGGTGCAGCCAATGGCGGGGGTGACCGGTTCTCATAAACGTCGACTAATTGAGCAGTGGAGCAGTGGTCAGTAGAGATGCGAGAGGTCTTCTTAAACTTAGCCTCTCCCCCGTACTCAGCGCGCGAGCCTGCTGGTACGTACTCCACAACTGTGATGATCCACATCCGCTGCCACGTGACTTGCCCAACTCACCTGGCGCAGAGCAGTACGTCGATCGACTGGAGGCAGCGGCGTCATGGGCATGGAAGCAAGTGCAAGCCACCTCCAAGGCATCGGCGTCCGAGGAGGAGAGATGTAAGGCGCAGCAGCTGTGCAGCCTGCTGTTGACAGACCCAGAAATGCTCGACGTGCTGCTGGCCCTGCACGACATCCGGGCTGCCCAGCTGTGGCAATCCTGCTGCTCCACCTCAGCTCGGCAGGGAAGGACAGTAAGCCGAGGCAATCAATGGATGGTGCCCACTGCCCAGCTGACCAGGTTCCAGACTGGACAAACTGGAGCAGCAGACAAGGTGTTTGCCAGCCAAAGCTTGTGTGCTGTGCCACCTGCCTGCCACTTTGCCTCACTCCCTGCTTGCATCCATTCTTATTGTGCAGGTTTGGCCTGACCATGTCAGTTGCCATGTGTGGCCTAGCTTCTGCCAAATCACTGACATCATCCTGGCAGTATTGCAGTCGAACCCCTCACAAGCCCAGCCACCAGGCCCTGCCCATGCCTTACCAGCAGCTACTACCACAGTTGCCCAGCCCACCAGCCCCTGCCAGCTTGCCCCTGGGTTTGTGCGCTGCAGTGCCGGTCTGAACCTTAGCCTGCGCCTGGCAGCAGCTCAAGCCCTTCAGGCAAGGCAGCAGATCTCAGCCCACCAAGCAGCCATGGACCGGCTGCACCCTGTGCTGGGGCCCTGGCTGCGAGGGCAGTGCATGGCGCAGAGCCTGCTCCTGGCAGCCGGTCACCCGCAGTGGGAGGCGCAGCGGGCAGAGGCTGTGTGCAACCTGCTAACATTCGTGGAGGCACTGTCCAGGGATGTTGAGCTAGGGAACTACACTGGCAAGGACATCTCCCCTGTCTTCATATTGGACAAGCAGCATGCAGGTCAACCTCAGCTGTGGCTGCACAACCTCCTTGGCAGCCCCATGACCACAGGCTGGCCCGGGCCACTGCCAGCTGCCAGGACAAAAGGCACAGCACAGCCATCAGCGCAGGGTGCCGGTGGTGGCAATAGCAGCAGGCAGGGCAGTGGCAGCACAGGGGCACAGCTTGACCTGCGGGTGGTGAACAGCTACGCCCACATCTGCCACGCCCTCAGCAGCCTGGTGCTGCAGCAGCCACAGCCCCTGGAGCGCATGAAGCTGTTTAGCACCACCTCCCCAGGTGAGGCCGGGCAGGATCAGGACAGCAGTGGTGGTAGTGGTGGCAGTGGTGACCTTACTGGTGACAATGGAGGAGGGGTGGCTACCAAGCCATCACAACAAGCTGCACTCCGTTTTGTTTTTCCTGCGCAAAGCTGTGCTACCCTTATTAATGGAAGCTGATTGTTTTAAGCGTTGCTAGCCTTGGCTGGGGCTGAGCAGCTGCTTGCTCATTCGCTAGTACGGTTTTAGGCAGCATCTTGCCGTGATGTCAGGCCACCATCACAGCTCAAAGGGCCACTGCCTGCTCATTGGCTGGGCAGTTGGGTGGGTTCATTGCAGGTTCAGCCCCCTTGTCCCTCACTAGGGCCTCCATTTTAGCCGGAACTAGCAGCCACTAGCAGCCACTAACTAGCTCCGGCTAAAATAGTGTTATTGGGCTGTGTGGAGTGTTGAGCCTACCACCTACACTATTGCCTGACCCGAGGGCTATCGTGTAGAGTTGGCATGACCTGCATGCACTAATTGAAAGCTGATGACAGCTCAAGTGGGGGGGCACACATTACTGTGCCTCAGCAGGCTGCTGCTGCTGCTCCTGGGCCTTGGGGGGCTTGTCTCGCACCCGCTTGTACCCCAGGCCAGGGTACTCCTTGCCCTTGGCTGGCAGAGCTCCCTGGTCTGGCCAGAAGCACAGCTCCAGCGGCCGCCACCTGCTCTCCCCAATCCGCTGCATGTTCAATGCCGCATTGCAGTCCCTGTCAAGCCACCTGCCTGGCTGTGGTGCTGGCTTTGCCTTGGCAGCTTTGCCCTTGGCCTTGCCCTTGGTGGGCTCAGCTGCCGGCTTGCTGCGCTTGGCTGGAGGGGGAGTGCTGGGCCCTGGCTCTGAGGCTGCTGGCTGTGTGGCTTCCTGGCTGCTGCGGGGGGCCTGTGGGGCTTGCGGGGGGGCACTACCGGGCACCACATCATGCCCCGCACTGGCTGGCCACGCTCCTGGCTCCAGGCTGGGCGCAGCAGGCGCTCTTCCACCTGCCCTGCTGTGGGCTTCCAGCCTGCAGGTCTTGTGGCACTGAGTGTGTTCAGCTCCACCTCACAGGGCTGCTTGCCATTCACTGCTGGGAGTGGATTTCAGCCCGCAGCCGGAGGTGCTCCCTCAGCTTGCGCCTGGTCTTCTTGCAGCCGCGCAGCACTGCGCCCTCGGGGACCTTGATGACCTGCAGCCAAGCGAGGTTGCCATTTTCACAGGCCAAGACACAAGGCGGGGTCAACACAAACAGTGCGGCTACACATAAGGCGGGGACGGACCCACACCTGACGGCGACGCGTGGTCCAGCCATCTCGACGGTCCTGTCGTTGCTTGCCTTGGGCGGAACGAGACACTGCGATGGAACCAACAGGAGCGACGGGTTATCTCACAGCGCGTAACTCAGGTCTAGGGCTCACGTCACGGCTGGGGACACGAACCTTTACGTTTCTTGTCGCTACCCTTCCGCTTCTTCTTAGCCATCACGCGATGCGCAGTGCGACGGGCAGTGGCCTTATCTAGCAATTTGGGTTCCCCGTGAAAAATACAATGTTGTGTGAAAATACACAAGTGCTCTGCTACAGCCTTGGTCGTACCGATCATCACCGGTGGCTGGTGGCTGGTGGCTGTGGTGCAGTCCATTTCCCTGCCCCTGCCTCCACAATTGCAGGTTCAGCCCTTTCCCCTTCGTTTAGCCACACAGTGCACGTTTTGCATAGGTAGTTGCGCTGTAGTTGGCACTGTTGTCCATGCGACATTAGTGATACTTCTTGTTTAAAAGTGACTTTAAAAGTATCTTTAAGGTGACCTTAAAAGTAGCAATTTTCATAATTGATATTATGAAGTGACTTACGGTTCTAGAGCTTCATAAGGTCACTGCAGCATGCACTATGCAAAACAATTGTCAGGCAGCATCTGCCATGACAAGGTATGCATGTTATGCATGGTATGCAAGACAAGAGGGCAGGGCCTGAGGTGAGGTACCGCTCCTGTTGTTGTGCCCCGCGTGTGTCGCTGTACACAGCTTGCACCTTGTCATGTTTGATGTGTGCAGCTGCCAAGGAGCCTAAGCTCACCTGCTTCATCAGGGCCCTGGATGTGGGCAGCGCCCTGCTGGCCAGGGAGGCGAGCAGTCTGCAGCGGCTGGTGCCCTGCCACAGCGCGCAGCAGCACAAGCCGCTAAACAGCCTATCCAATGCAAGCAGCGTAGAAAAAGCCATAAAGGGCATGGATTACGCCTGCAGCTTTTGGCAGAGCCTGAGCCCCCAGCAAGACTGCTTGGATGTTCGACTCCCCTTCATGCTCCCTTTGATCCACCGGGCCGTGACCGTGACCAGTGGCAGTGCAGTGCTGCTGCGCCTCACCCTGTGGGCCACCCTCCACCAGCCCCTAGACACCACTCTGGCTACCTCTGTGCTGGCTTTCACAGACCAATTCATTATACTGGTTTTTGTCTTGGCCAGCTTGCTTTCCACGCTGCAGAGTCTCGATTCAGCAGCAGGCTGCGCACTCTTGCGCTTGAGTGTGCAAGCCGCGGGTGCAGCTGCCCATGCAAACACGACCCTGATGCAGATCACACACCATGGGGCCATGGGGGCCTATGGCCCGGGCATTGCCTGGCCGCAGCACCCAATCCACGCCTGGGCAGGAGCGGATGCGCTGTTCCAGTGGAACATGCTGCCTGCTGCTTTCACGAAGCTGTACATCCCACTTCAAAAGTGGGCTTGGCCAGGAGCAGCCAACAGGCTGGCTGCTGCTGGCACCCTGGATGTGCTGACTACCACAGAATTGTTCCTGCAGGTGCGTTACACTGCATGCTGCGGGGCAGAGCTCATGAGCCTGCTTGCTGTTGATTTGTCCTCCTCACTCTCCAGCACTCTCCCTCAGACAGGCCATCTCCTGCATGGTTTGGGGTTGTGGGCAATGTGCTGCTCCTTAGACTTTCCTAACCAACCCATACGGTACGCATACGGTAGCCACAAGCACAAGTACAGGCAGATTGCAAGGTGGAGAGAAACACACGTCTTGTGCAGGGAGGGATGCCTTGAGTGTGACTTTTGACATTCGAACAGAGGGACAAGGCAGCTAGCCCTTTGACCAGCTCATGTGTGTCACTGGCACATCCAGACTTGCATGCACATGTGCGCATTACTCTAGTCTAGTCTAGTGTATTGTGGTCTCATGCCGTCAGGCTCCATGCTTGTGTGCTCAGCACCCCTGCCCTGTGTCATGGGGTGATGATGTCATGATTGATGTGGCGGGATGCCTGCAGTTCATTGAAGATATGTGTTCAACATTGAAGCACGCCAATGCCAATGCCAACAGTGAAGAAGGCCATGATGTGTTGGAGGTGTGGTGCAGGGCGCCTGTGCACTTGGTGGCCCTCAGCACCCAGCTGCTGCAGGACCCAGCCGTGGTGGGCCCGGCTGGCCTGGCTGCCAAGCCTGCTGCCTGGCTGCCACCAGGGCAGCAGCTGGTCAAAGGGTGGTGCACCCGTCTGGCCAACAGGGTTTGCCAAATGGCTGACAGGGCAGGGTTGGTGGATGTCCCCCATTGTGGCTTCGTCATGTCCAGTGAGATGCATGTCCTCAGCGCCCTGGTGGACCATGTTCCCATGCAGCCTGCTGCGGAGCGGGCCCTGGCCTTGCTCCTCGTCACCCTGGGCTTTGCCATGCCGCTGATCACTGTGCTGAAGCTGGTGGGCGAGGATGACATTCGCCCTGACAGCCAACTGGCAGCAGCACTGGAGGAGTTAAGGGTGCTGCTGAGCCAAGTGCCTGCACACCAGGTGCAAGGGTGGCTGGAGGCTGTGGATGGCACATGCGGCGAAGCCATCCTCAATCATGCACTGGTTGCAGCTGCCCTGAAGCTGCAGCTGCCGCACCTCACAGCTCCAGCCACCAAGGAGTCTGTGCGGGTGGAAACAGGCAATGCAGCAGGAAGTGCGCAGCAAGATAGCCAGGCACGACACAGAATGAGGTCCCTCATGTCATGCTTCGATGCGTGCTTGTCGGCTCTTTATCACAACAACTAACCAGGGTGATGGTGATAATGGTGGTAGGAATTATTAGATACTTACAAGCCTGACGCGTTACTGCTCCGAGGGGGATAATATGTTTGAGCATGATATTCTCAATTATTGAATGTAGCGACGGGATATATTACTGTGAGTTGCTGGTATCTGCATGGCTTTTGTAGCATGGTTTCGTTTGACGTCACAGCCTCCACAGGCCGCAGGTGTAGCAATCGCCGCACAAAGCTGTGGGATCATCACGAGTTGCAAAATCTCCTGGCTCAGTTTTAAAAAACCATTCACAATCCACTACCATTCACAATCCACTACCAATCCACTACCATTTACAATCATTTTCATCGGTGATGCACTCCGAGTAGGGTGTGTCCGCTAATATTAGCTCCGAGCCAAACATGAGCTGATTTAAGCTGATATGAGCTGGTATGAGCTATCGGGAGCTGCTATGAGGTAATTGGGAGTTGATATGAGGAAAACTGGGATCTATTATGAGCTATTATGAGCTATTATGAGAACTGATACTAGTTTGGGGGGGACCACCCTAACTCCGAGCCGCGCAGTTTTTGCCCCGCTGGTGGAACGAATAAGTAATAATCAGAGAAAGAAATACCGTACTCTCCCTTTTGATTCGCGTCCGCGAATCGTTTTTTTGCCCTCGCGAAATCGCGAACGAATAAACAATGTGGTTTTTTTTTGAATCGCGAAGTGGTCAAACAATTATTTGACCTGCGTAAATGGTGATGCGATGGACCTCTTTGTGGTCGGTGGCATCAGTGCCGACGACGCAGCCGAAAATTTGCTACGCCAGGTTGACCAACACGATGAAATGCTCCATCAAAGGGGTGGGTAGTAGGCAAGTCAGCGGGTGGCCCCACGAAGTCAGCTGTTGGGGTGGTTGGCCAGGCTGGGGCAGCAGCCGGGGTGGTTGGCTGCACCAGGTCAGCCACTGGTGTGCTTGCCCTGGCGAAGGCTGCGGCATGGGTGACTGCTAGGGCACGCAAATTTGAGTGTTCAAAGGAGGATGCAGAGATATGCCGACACTGCAAGCAACCACAGGAGCACCATGATTTCATGGGGGAGGTTCAGTGCCCTTTCTAGTGCAAAGTCTAGAGGGTGACCTGGTGCACATTTACAGTGCCCTTGCCCAGAGGCAGTGACTTGGCTTTGACTTGGCTTGGACTTGGCTTGACATAGTGACATGTACAAAAAATGTGTTAACCATGGAGGATTGACTTGGTATGCAAGGAATGGCTGTCTTGAATATTTCCAAGCACACTCACATTGTTAAAGTTGTGTTTTGCTACAACTTTTGCATCGGGAAAAAGTAAACAATGTTTTTTTGGGGTCGGGAACGAGTATTTAATTATAATATTCGGGGCCTCGCGAATCAAAAGGGAGAGTACGGTAAACCAAACATATTACTCTACAACACCCCTACCAAGGGCAAGGGCAAGGGCAAGGGCACCAAGGGCAAGGGCAACCAAGGGCACCAAGGGCAAGGGCAAGGGCAAGGCTGCCAAGGCAAAGCCAGCACCACAGCCAGGCAGGTGGCTGGACAGGGACTGCAATGCAGCATTGAACATGCAGCGGATTGGGGAGAGCAGGTGGCGGCCGCTGGAGCTGTGCTACTGGCCAGACCAGGGAGCTCTGCCAGCCAAGGGCAAGGAGTACCCTGGCCTGGGCTACAAGCGGCTGCGAGACAAGCCACCCCAGGCCCAGGAGCAGCAGCAGCCTGCTGGGGCACAATAGTGTGTGCCCCCCCCCCACTTGAAGCTGTCATCAGCTTACAATTAGTGCATGTTTTGTCATGCCAACTCTACATCATAGCCCTCGGGTCAGGCAATAGTGTAGGTGGTAGGCGGGCTCATGTGCCATGTGCACTGGGTTTACTCCACACAGCCCAATAACACTGTTTGAGCCGGATTTAGTTAGTGGCTGCTAGTGGCTGGTAGTGGCTGCTAGTAGGTACTTCTGATCCGGCTCAAATGGAGGCCCTAGTGAGGGACAAGGGGGCTGCCAGGCACGACACCACTCGCGCCGATTAAGGCCGGAAGTCGCCTACATCATTTCTCCCGGGAGACGTACCGCAGATAGCCCCAGGAAAGGCCGACTCATCGCCGTTGTAATCATTGAAAAACTCCAAGTTGCTGCGATGTTATAACTATTTGAAATCCGAAAAAACCCTGCGCAGGGTTTTGATGACCCTGCGCAGGGTCCTAGCGCATCGGTCATTTGCAGGGTCCTGACGACCATTTGCAGGGTCCTGGTGACCCTGCGCAGGGTCCTGGTGACCCGGCGCAGGGTCCTGGCGACCCTGTGCAGGGTTCTGATGGCAGTTTTTACAGGGTCCTGCTGACCATTTGCAGGGTCCTGGTGACCCTGCGCAGGGTCCTGGTGACCCGGCGCAGGGTCCTGGCGACCCTGTGCAGGGTTCTGATGGCAGTTTTTACAGGGTCCTGCTGACCATTTGCAGGGTTCTGAGGACCCTGCGCAGGGTCCTGGTGACCCGGCGCAGGGTCCTGGCGACCCTGTGCAGGGTTCTGATGGCAGTTTTTACAGGGTCCTGCTGACCATTTGCAGGGTTCTGAGGACCCTGCGCAGGGTCCTGGTGACCCGGCGCAGGGTCCTGGCGACCCTGTGCAGGGTTCTGATGGCAGTTTTTACAGGGTCCTGCTGACCATTTGCAGGGTTCTGAGGACCCTGCGCAGGGTCCTGGTGACCCGGCGCAGGGTCCTGGCGACCCTGTGCAGGGTTCTGATGGCAGTTTTTACAGGGTCCTGCTGATCATTTTACAGGGTCTTGCTGACCAGTCTACAGGGTCTACAAGGCATGATTCTTGTACTTGCTACTACAACATGACCCCTCATGCACTCTCCCTCTTGTTGCTCACGTGCATGTCATCTAAGCCATCATGACATTCACCTTGCACGCGCAAACCTGCCATATCATGTCTTATGGTACAACCTTACAACGTATGCAACACCACTACAAACGGCTTGCATTGCTGATGCTGAGCACATGCATTGATGCAAGATGGTAACACCACACAACACCACAACACAATACACTGCAACAACAACAACAACACAACGACTCATGCCTTACTCACAACCTATGCCATGTGCACAACCACAAGGATTGGATGCACTTGCTATGGGCTAACACCTCATCACGGGACTGCTAAGCACTTTGCCTTGCTGCCTATGCCCCATGGCACCAAATCAGGCTGATCTAGGCTAGGCTGGGCTAGGCTTGGCTCCAGGCTGCCCGCTCCAGGCTGCCCGCTCCAGGCTGCCCGCTCCAGGCTGCCCGCTCCAGGCTGCCCGCTCCAGGCTGCCCGCTCCAGACTGCCCACTCCATGCTGCTACGCCAAGGGCTGCTGGGTGCCATGGGGTGGGGGAGAGGAGAGGGGAGGGGAGGAGGGGAGGAGGGTGGGAGGGGAGGAGGGGAGGTAGGTGGCAGACTCGGATGTGGTGGTGGTGGGATTGGGCAGGGAAGGGGGAAGGGGGAAGGGGGCAAGGGGCAGCAGTGTGACCATCAGACCTGCGGCAGCAAGAGGCATCCTTGCAGTTAGGCTTGGCATTGGTGACAACTCATGTGCAGGGACTGGCCACTTACAGCTATGCTCAATGCCCCCCTCCATGTCAAACCGCTACCACCTTGCTTGCAATCACCAAGCCTTGCTACACTTGTCATACTCAAGCTGTCAACGACTGCAAGCAAACATAAGCCAGCAAGCAGATGAATAAGGACATGCATGACCAGAACTGGGCTGGGTAGGCTGACACCTCCCAAGCATGTGCACTCACCGGAAGTCCTGGCTACCGCTCCAAGCTCGTTGTGTGTTGCGAAGAGGTGTACAAGCGCTCAAACCTTGTCGTATCCTTGCTGGTGGCTTCTCTGATGCAACCCAGCATAGGCTCGCAAATGCAAGGCAATACGAACCACAACATGCATGCTTACTCACCTGCCAAGGTGAGGGTGAGGGTGAGGGTGAGGTCAAGGGCGAGTGGGAAGGGAAGGGGAATGGTAGGTCAGGAAGGTAAGGGGACCTGTAGCCACCTGTAGAGACATGTAGAGGGGGGGAGGGCGTGAGGGAGGGCGTGAGAAAGGGCGTGTGGGAGGGAGGGAAGGAGGGAGGGAAGGAGGGAGGGAAGGAGGAGGTTGCTCCAGGCTGCAAGGTAGGATAGGGAGTGGGGCAAGGTGCGACGACGGCCTAGGAGGTGGTGGTGGCAAAGGGGAAGGGTCAAACCAATAATCCTGCAGCAGCACAAAAGGCATGCCAGATGTTAAGCGGTGCCACATACTTGCAGAGGGATAGCCACTCACCTTGACAACTTCGCATGGATGTTTGCATGGCTGACGGCGAGGCTCGGTCGTTGTGTGTCGATGCGTGGCTAGGCTTGCTACGTTGGCTATTTGCGTTGCTGCGTGGCTGTAACATATCGAGATTGCGAGGTTGTGTGGATGGCTGCGATGCTGGTGAAGTAGCTGGACTGCGTGGCTGAGCTAGCGACGTAGATGGTTGTACGCCTAGCATCCGGGTTGGCTGCCTCATGGTAGGGGAAGTGGCTGGGGCTGCACTGCTGGCTAGGCTAAGTTGCGGCTAAGTTGCGTGTCTGAGCTAGCTAGCTAGGTGCGATGTGACTGGAAGCGAGCATAGTTTCGGGCCTGGCTGCGAGCTGAGTTACGAGGCTCTGAATGCGTGGAGCTGACTCATTGCAATTGGAAGTCGCTACTAGCTAGAGACGCACCTTAGGCGTTGTTCATCGACTTGGCAGTACGAGATGTCGCAATGTAGAGCACGTACATCGCGTTTGTGCTAGGCGTGTTGTAGAGCAGGGACGTTGCAAGTTGGCTGGGTGACAAGAAGGCTGCGAGGTTGCATGCCATGTTGCGAGGATTTTTTGAAATTTCCATTATGGCTTTCATCCAGATGCCACCGACCTCTGCCAGTCAGCAGGACCCTGCAGAGGGTCTGTAGGACCCTACAAAGGGTCACTTGGACCCTGCAAAAGGCCTGTGCACCAGGACCCTGCGCAGGGTC
This sequence comes from Haematococcus lacustris, assembly GCA_030144725.1. Lineage (NCBI taxonomy): Eukaryota > Viridiplantae > Chlorophyta > Chlorophyceae > Chlamydomonadales > Haematococcaceae > Haematococcus > Haematococcus lacustris. The sequence continues at coordinate 1,693,729 of JASKMD010000021.1, read as the reverse complement.
ACTAGGACCCTGCACAGGGTCACCAGGACCCTGCAAATGGGCAACAGGACCCTGCAAAAGGCCTGTGCACTAGGACCCTGCGCAGGGTCACCAGGACCCTGCGCAGGGTCACTGTAAACCTGTGCAGGGTCACTAGGACCCGGCACAGGGTCACCAGGACCCTGCACAGGGTCTGAAGCACTTAGTCATGTTCATCAGCACTAAGAATCCTAAAGAACATGATGATAGGGATTGTTTTGAAATTTTCATTATGGCTTTCATCCAGATGCCACCGACCTGTGCCAGTCAGCAAGACCCTTCACAGGGTCAGTAGGACCCTACAAAGGGTCAGTAGGACCCTGCAGAAGGCCAGAGCGCCAGGACCCTGCACAGGGTCACCAGGACCCTACACAGGGTCGGCAGGACCCTGCGCAGGGTCCTAGCGCCTTTTAAAATATTAAATACATGTAATATTAAAAATAAGCTCCAAAATAGTTGTTCTAATATTTAATTTTAATTCTAACCATGGTCGTAGGACCCTGCGCAGGGTCCTGGCACACAGGGTTTTCAGGACCCTGCGCAGGGTTTTCAGGACCCTGCGCAGGGTCTGTAGGACCCTGCGCAGGGTCCTAGCGTCACCATGGTCGTAGGACCCTGCGCAGGGTCCTGGCACACAGGGTCAGCAGGACCCTGCGCAGGGTTCTAGCGCCTTTTAAATATTAAATACATGTAATATTAAAAATAAACTACAAAATAGTTGTTCTAATATTTAATTTTAATTCTAACCATGGTCGTAGGACCCTGCGCAGGGTCCTGGCACATAGGGTCAGCAGGACCCTGCGCAGGGTTTCCAGGACCCTGCGCAGGGTCTGTAGCAGTGTTTTTTTTTTCATTTGGCCTCTTTCCAATTCCATAGCACAAAGTGTCATGGCTCAGATTGGGACTGTCATGTTCATAGCGCGACCCTATTGGGCCCCATAGCGCACAACAAAAATGTCAAATTGAAGCAATTGGCCCAATCAAAGGCGGTAGCGCCCACACACAGCAGCGTTATCCAGCCACTTGCTAATGTCACGCTCATCTGGGATTGTATCCAAGTCAAATTGATTGCTGCTGAAGACACGGGCGCACACATTCAAGTGGCACTCTTGCAGCCTGTTGCGGGTGTCATCTTTGAGGTAAGCCATGGCTGAGAACATGCGCTCCTCCTCCACTGAGCCTGGTGTCATGACCAGAGCAAGCTCTGCCAGCTTGATGTACTCCAAGATGTCAGCCTTGGTGATGGGTTGGCCAGCCAGGTAGCGCCACAGCTTGGTGGTCTCCTTGGCTGGGTTGGCTGCTGCTGAGCTTAGCTGCACACGGTGTTCAGCTTGGCAGCGCATGACTTCCACAAATGATGATTGCTGGGCAAATAGCTTTTGCTGGTCCAACAAGGCTGGCGCCAATTGGCCGTCAGCCAGGGTCGCGTCCATGCAGTACCGGGCCTTGACAATGGCCAGGCGCTCAAGGAAGTCTTCATCGCTTGGCTGCTTGTCCCAGTGGTGGGCGTACACAACAGCCAGTCCTTTGGCATGCTCCGGTGGGAGGAAGCGGCTGTGTAGGTCACATACCACAGCATCTGCTGTTGCTGCCAGCTCCTGCTTGGCACTGTCGACATGCTGCTGGAAGTCACAAGCTGGCACTCAAGCAGCCCGGCGCCCTTTTGGGGGGATGGCGTACAGCTGCACCGGCTCACTGCCTAGCTCACTGCCTTCCTCCTCCATGTCTGCTGCTGCCTGCCTGCTGCCTACCTCCTTCTCACTGTCACTGTCAGCCTCATCTGATTGCACTGTCATACTGCCACTCCCATGCGGCTGCAATGCCAAATGGCCAGAGCCGTTGTACACCAGGCAGCTGCCAGGTCCTGCCACATTGGTGAAGGCTGTCAGCTCAGGAAAGTCCAGTGCAGAGAAGGGGGAGGGGCCTGAGTACATGTAAATCCGCCATTGCCGTCTTGTGGGCGGAGGTCGCCTCATGGGTCTTGATGGTATGCAAGTTGCAGTTGAAGCTCTTGTTGCAGCGTTCGCAGCGCGCCTTGTACTGGTTTGAGGCATCGAGCCCTTGGTTTGTAAGCCACAGTGGGCGATCGCCAGTGAGCCAGCTGTCCTGATACCTGTTGCTGTTACCGTGTGCCCTGGCTTGTAAGTAGGCACCATCGCTATACCCTCGGCGGGCACGGCCCTCAGCCATCGAGACTGCGGCGCTTATCCAAATTGCGGCTCTTAGCCGAGCTGCGGCTGCAGTACAAAGTTCACTTTTTATAACGCGATGCGCTATAGCGCAGTCCGCAAGGGGTCCAATTCATAGCGCACGGAGCCCTCTGAAATGTCGCTTTTTATAGCGATCGCTATATATAGCGTTAAAAAAAAAACACTGGTCTGTAGGACCCTGCGCAGGGTCCTAGCGTCACCATGGTCGTAGGACCCTGCGCAGGGTCCTGGCACACAGGGTCAGCAGGACCCTGCACAGGGTTTCCAGGACCCTGCGCAGGGTCTGTAGGACCCTGCGCAGGGTCCTAGCGTCACCATGGTCGTAGGACCCTGCGCAGGGTCCTGGCACACAGAGTCGGGAGGATACCAAACAGAAACGACAGGACCTAGCAAAGGGTCTGCGGGAAGCCTGACAAGGTCCTGGCACACAGGGTCAGAACAAAACCTGGAAAACTCTTGACTCATAGGGTCAGTAGGACCCTGCGCAGGGTCGCCAGGACCCTGCGCAGGGTCCTACGACCATGGTGACGCTAGGACCCTGCGCAGGGTCCTAGGACACGGGCCATAGCTCATCACTGGCTGAGACTTTTTGCATGCCACCTACTAGGTTGGGCAGCTGTAACCACCCTCTACAACCTCTCATACTCACATTTCATGAAAAGACACTTTGATCACTCGGTGCCAACTCCCTTAGCCAAAATCAGGGTCACAGCCCCACACCTGGTCCAACAACTCGACACCGAGTGAGAATTACACTTTGGCCCAAGAGAGTCTTGACCTCCCCTAGGTCTCAACAACCTACATGCCAAGTTTCAGACCTGAACTCTCAAGTTTTTCAAGCCAGCCAGCCCTTAATTTGCACGAGTGACAGGTCCCTCATGGCATGCTTCACTGCATGCCTGACAGCTCTTAATTACAACAAGTAGCCAGGATGATAATGGTGGTGGTTGTGAAGCCTTGTTGGTTACTTTCAAGCCTGACGACCCCCTGCACCGGCGGGGATGATATGTTTGAGCATCTTATCCTCATATACTGAACATATCGACGGGGTGTAGAGTTCAAGGTTGCCGGTGCCTTGCTGTGCACTCGGCCCAGGGCCACGTCCCACTGAGCTGTGCAGATGGGATGCCATGCCTAAGCCAAGCCTAAGCCAGGCCAGCCAGGCCGAGAATGGGTGGAAATAGCCGTAAAGGCCATGTTGTGCAAGTAGCGGCACAAGTGGCAGCGGTAGCCAGCTACAGCTGGTCAATACCAAGATAGCAAAACATTGAATCCCTCACGAATGGGATGTGTCGTCCCACACACCAGAATGGCTAAGCTGAAGTGGGAAGTAGGAACACTAGCAGTAGCCTTATCAATAACAAGCTCGCAGCCTGTATTCGGCTACAACTCTTGCTTTCATTTGGAGTAGCGTGAGGGCTGCTGGAATTAAAACTTGCTAGTATCTGCGCAAGTTGCATGGCTTTTGTGACATGGTTTCGTTTGACGTCACAGTTTCCGCAGGCCGCAGGTGTAGCGATCGGCGCACAGAGCTGTGGGATCATCACGAGTTACAGCACCCCTGGCTCGGTTTAAGAAACCTAGCACTCATATTCCTTTCGTGCACCAAAGTGCATTGCCACCTGGCAGCATAGCAACGTAGCCGTGCAATGCTGTCACAGCGGACTACCCTGTCCTGTCGTTTTCGTGAGGTTTCTAACGCCACTAGGACATATGGCGCTACCTGGTTCGAGTCGCAACTGGGTAGCAGCCGGCGCAGAGTGCAAATGCAGGGCATCGCGCGAGACATCTTAACCCAGCAGGCCTCGCAGCTCGAGGGCGACCCGTTAGCCTTCTTGAATGTCACTGAGGCATATTGGAAGGTGCGTGCTAGGCCCGGTTGCTTGTGACCACTCACACACAAAATGCCCTCCAGCCCTACGATGCTATCGCGGCGATGCAGACGCTAAAGGCGTCAAAGCACGAGCCCAATCGCAAGGGTCCGACGGTTGTGCGTGTCGCACAGCCTGGGGCACGCCTGGAGCATGGTAGGGACGCAACGCTCCAACTACTGGCTACCCGGACATTGCTGAAAGCGGTGATCAAGACACAAGCAGCCCTGTCCCTGCCCTGCAGTGGACTTTGACGTGGTGGTGTGTGGAGGTACCCTGGGCCTCATGCTGGCTGCAACCCTGCAACGCAGAGGACATAAGGTGTGCAACCAGTGTGAGGCCACACATTGTAGCAAGTGCGGTTTTACTACAGCAAAAGTCGCCAAGACTTATTAGCACGACGCAGGACGCATTCAATGCAGCTCCTCAGATTGCTTTTTTCAGCCATTCGTTCTCTGAAGCCAACACTGGCCCTGTGGCAGCAGGCGTTGGCCAGTCCATTGAATAGATAAGCCTTGCATGAAGGGGTTAGCTGCCTGCTGGTGCAGCCATGCTTTGTTTGCGCCTGGCCTTGTACAGCTGAAAAAAAGCATTGAGGTCATTAGATCTTAGTGGCTTGTTCATTGACTATCCGTTTGCGCATGCTGTGCAATGCCGACCCTCACTGCATGGTGTGACGCGGCTAGCCTGTTGATCTGCATTGCTGTCCCGCTGATCCTCGGCCCCATGCACCAGGCATTTGCTGCGGAAATCGGCTGCGCAGGTGGCTGTGGTGGACAAACGTCTCATCCAGGGCCGAACACAGGAGTGGAACATCAGCCGAGGAGAGCTGGCGGTCAGTGCCCCTAGTGTACTAGGCATAAGGGTGCATGAGCAGCAGGACCAGGCAGCAGCTTGGCTGGCCAGCAGGGGGCTGGACGAGTAGGGCGGGCAGGATGGCAGGTGTTGGTGGGCTTGTGGGCGGGTAAAAAGGAGATGGATAACAGCATCGTGGTGCCCCTGTCCCTTTGACAGACTCCTAGTGCTTCCCACGCAAGAAATGACTAACAGCTGCCACCAGTGTGGCCAGCACCTCACTCAAACTGGCTCTACTCCTCCACCAGCGTGTGTGGCGGTTGAAAGCGAGTGAAATGCCACCTGACTGCTGTGCCGCAGGCACTCACCCGTTCAGGGCTGCTGACAGCTGAGGAGCTGTCCAGCTGCATTGCCAGCGAGTTCAACCCAGTGCGGGTGGGCTTTGCAGGGGGTGAACCCATCTGGGTCAATGACTGCCTCAACCTGGGTGTGTCTCCCCGCAAGCTGCTGGACCTAGTCAAGGAAAAGGTAGGCGGTAACCAGCAGTGTGATCAGCAGCTTGACTAGCAGTGTGACCAGCAGTGTGACCAGCAGTGTGACCAGCAGTGTGACCAGGGCCATGTGGGAGTCGACACTCAGGCGGCACAATGGGGAAAGCTGTCCATTCAAAGCTTGGCATGAATCCCGAGCTTGGGAGGTCCCTTTGGCATGGAGATGACATGGAGGACCAGGGTCAAACCTGTGGAAGTGTGTTATGTAGCGCTGAAAAGATGGCCAGCGTCAGCAACCCTGGCAACCTGCCAAGCTGCCTTGCCTCACCCTGCCTCTTCGCTCCTGCCTGTCGTCTTGCCCCTTGTCCCATTGCTAACCTCAGTTTGTGGAGGCAGGCGGGGTCCTGATGGAGAATGTAAGCTTCAAGAGTGCGGAGGTCATGCCTGGCAGCGGCGTGCGCCTGACCTTGAACGTGCATGCGGTAGGGCAGAGCAGCGCACCCCTGAGCCTGGCTGACGTCAACAGACCTAACGGCCTGGGTGCCAACAGCTCCAACAACCTCGCGCCCTTCACCCCACCAGACAGCCTCAGCTCAGCCTCCACCTCCTCCCTTGACATTTCTCCCGCCAGCAGCAGCAATGGCAATGGCAACGGCAGTGCAGCGGCTGGGGGGGATGTGAGCAACGGCAAGGTTTACTCAGCCACCGCCAGCATGAGCAGCATGGATGGGGGGGAGTACGAGACCCTGGAGGGGTTGGGGCTGCGACCAGGCAGGAAGCTGCTGCGCTGTCGGCTGCTGATGGACTGCATGGGGCATTACAGTGACATCGTTAAGCAGGTGGGAGTAGGGCTGGGTGCAGGGCAGGTGGGGGCTCAGGGTGAGACTTACCCAGCGCAGCCCATGACTGTGCATGGAGGTGAAGAGCAGGCCAGGGGCTCATAAGCAGCTGACCTCCTGTCCACCCGGTGGGGCAAGGTGCCTGGCAATTGTTATCTTTGTGTTTGCCCAGATGCACAATACATAGCTCAAACTAATATGGTCAGTATTCTTGAATAGAGTTTGGGCAAGGTGCCTGGTCTAGTTGTGTATCTAAATGGTGCCTTTGCAAGTTGTGGGCCGGGATGGTTCTTAGTAAGCTGGCACAGAATCAGTCTTACCAGACACAACAGCAGCTGGCATTGCACTGAGTCCTGCAAAGGTGAGGCTGAGGCATGAAGTGGACATGGACACCATGCTGGTGCAGCTGTTGGGTCTCTCACACTCCCGCCTGCTCTGACATGCTGTGATACGTTTGAACTTGCGCAGATGCGAGGTCGCTCAAAGCCAGACGGCATGTGTCTGGTGGTGGGGTCTTGCGCCGAAGGTGCGGGGAAAGGTGGAGCAAGGGGCTCTGGTTGGGGCGCCCTGGGCAGCAAGGGTTGGTGAGGGTGGGGTGAGGTAGGGTGGGGTAGGGTAGGGTAGAGGAGGCCCTGTGCCAGCCATCTCTGATCCTGACCTGCCCTGTGCTATGCTGTGGGGCTGGCTAACAGACTCCATGAGTACCATGAAAAGGAGACAGCTGTAGCAGATGGGTGTGCGCCGGGGGAGGCAGCGTGGGTGTGATGTGTGATGTGTGATGTGTTGGCTAGGGGGCCAGGCTGGGCTTGTGTGCTGCTACAGCCACATGCTGTGCCCTCCTGTGAAGTCTTGACCCAGGCAGATTCAGCGAGAGGGAGGGTGGATGAGCAGTGATGAAAGCAGGGGTGGATGAAAGCATGACTGACACACATGCCACACATGTGATGAGCAGGGCATGGTCAGGGTATGGCAACTTGAACAGGCTGCCGCCAGCTCTCCCCTAGCCCACACCAGGCCCGTGCAGCGCGCAGGTGTGATGAGGAGGTGATGTGCCCCGTTGCTTGCCTGCGCAGGCTTCCCCACACAGAACAACAGCTTTGGCGACCTGCTGTACACGATTGACAACGCACGCGATGACATCCAGGTAGGGGTGGCTGGGCAGCAGCCAGGGGCGGGACAAGGTTCCTTAACCCATTGAGCGTGATTGAGCTCAGGACTGAGCCAGGGAATGTTCAAGGACAGGGTTTCAAGGACAGGTGTTCAACTTGTTGCTCTCTAGTCCTTAAACTACTCATCCACATGCGCCCTGCCGTCACTTGCCGCAAAGCCTGCCCCTCAGCTTGCCTATCATGCCTGCCGTGCCTCTCATCCTGCCTGCCTCTCATCTTGCCATGCTTGCTTACTGCCATGCGTGCTTACTGCCATGCCTGCTTACTGCCATGCTTGCTTACTGCCATGCCTGCTTACTGCCATGCTTGCTTACTGCCATGCCTGCTTACTGCCATGCTTGCTTATTGCCTTGCCTTCTGGCTTCAGATGTTCTGGGAGGCTTTCCCTGCTGAGGGTGGGGCGGCCCGCACCACCTACATGTTTGCCTACTCTGACGCTGAGCCGCAGCGCCCTTCCTTTGAAGCCCTGCTGGACAGGTGGGCAGGGGGCACTGGTTAGCAGGGAGCAGCAGGGGGTGGGCCTCACCGCAGGGCAATTAGTGCCGAGGCCAGTATAATGAAATAAAGAAATGAAATGCACACAAAGCACCCGCCTGCATGACAGGGCTTATATTGCCCCCACGAGTTTGCTCCTCCACTACGGAGCACAGTTATGCGTCTGGCTAGATTCAAACCCATGACCTTCGCATGTGCCGAAGATGCAGTGGCAAGGCTTAGCATGGGAACCTCCTCCTCATGCTAGCTGCTGCCTAGCACTCCACCACAATCACCTCAAACCCAGGGCAGGCAGGGCCCCAGGCAGGGGTGCAGGCAGAGGGGTAGGCAGGGGGGCAGCGAGTGTGAGGGGCAGCGAGTGTGAGGGGCACCAGCTGTGCCCTAGCCCTTACTTTCCAGCTTGTGAGGGGTGCACTGGTTCTGCACCAATGAGCCACACCCGCTCAGCTTGTGTTGCCAGCTTCAGCCGTGTTGCCTGCCTTGGCTCCAGGTACTTTGAGGGTCTCCATGCCTACCAGGGCATCTCTGCTCATGACCTGCGCTTCAAGCGTGTCCTGTTTGGTGGCTTCCCTTGCTGGAACAACGGCCCGCTGCAGCCCCAGTGGGATCACATCATTCAGGTGTGACTGTCAGCACGGTCATACTCCCAGCAAAGTGTACATAACCCTGATCTCACATTGATAGTCTGTGTGACCTGCCCATGTCTTGGCTGGGCCGTGCAGTTGGTTGCTGTTGGCTGCCTGCAACCGTTGCTTAAGAGTGGTGCAACCACAAGTTGTTTCCCCCCCCTGCCCTGCCCTGCCCTGCCCTGCCCTGCCCTGCCCTGCCCTGCCCTGCCCTGCCCTGCCCTGCCCTGCCCTGCCCTGCCCTGCCCTGCCCTGCCCTGCCCTGCCCTGCCCTGCCCTGCCCTGCCCTGCCCTGCCCTGCCCCGCTGCCTGTCACCATCATAGTTGTGGGTGTGCAGGTGGGGGACGCCAGTGCCACCCAGAGTCCCCTGTCGTTTGGCGGCTTTGGCGCCATGCTGCGTCACCTCACCCGCCTCACTGAGGGGCTGGATGACGCCTTGCGCTGCGGGGCCCTGTCAAGGTGGGGCAAGCTGGGGCCAGGGCAGCAGGTACAGCATGCCTTGATGGAACAGGACGAGAGCCATAGGGTGGCTGGGACACGATGATGGGCATCAGGAGCAGGGATGTATGCTTGGCAGGCGTGACAGGCTGGGGCAGACGACGGCAGTGCGATGGTGCCAGGAGGGTGCCAGAGTGAGCTGATGATATGCTGTGGAGCTCAAGGGACAGGGCAGCTGAACGTGCCAGTGATGGACGCGCTGCATGCGGCATGCAGTGAACTATCATGTAGTTGCAGGACAGGGCAAGGGTTAGGGGATCCAAAGGTGGAGCAGCTCTAGGTGCCAGAGTGAACTGATTAGACAGCGCACAGCTGTAGGGACAGGGCAGCTGACAGTGGGGAACAGTGGTGGAGGCTCTGCGTCCTTCCCCCCTCCCGTGCATACCCTTGCCCCAACCTGCCTCAACCCCTCCTGCTGCTGCATTGCTCTCCCCTACCCGCCCTGTGAGCCCCAGCCCCTTACCCTAAACAGCCATCTTGTCCTCTTTGCCCTCCCAGCCTTGCCCCCCCCTCCCCCTCCCAATCCCTTTCCTTCCACCCCTCTCTGCTTCCCCTCTCCTCCCCTTGGCCTTCAGGTCAGAGCTTGCCTGCCTCCACCCATATCAGCCCTCCCTGGCAGCGTCGTGGTTGTTCCAGCGCTCCATGTCCGTGGGGGTGGGCCAGCTGGCCCTGCCCAGACCCAGCTCCCTGCCCAATTCCCTTGCTCCAGGCGCTGCCCCTGCCCTGCCAGCCCACTCCTCCAGCACCGCCACTGCTCAGTCCAGCAACCCAGCAATGCAACAGCCAGCACCCCCCTCCAGCTCCAACGGCAGCAGCAGCAGCGGTGCAGGGGTGGCGGTGGCAGGGGCAGCAGGAGCCCAGCCCGCCCGGCTGAGCCGCACAGAAAACCGTGCGCCTGCCCCTCCTCAGCCCTGGTTCCAGTTTCCTAGCGACCATGTGAACCAGGTGGGCATGGCTTGCCTGCGCCTCATGGCTGGTATGCATGCTCATTGGGACTGCTCATGTCGGCCACGTTTCACAAGGCTGGGAGCCTTGCGTGGCAGCTGAAGCTGGCTGCTGCTTTGTGCCTGGTGCTTCATGCTTTGTGCTCTGTGCTGTGTGACTGAGTCAGTGGCGGAGAAGAGTGTCTGGTGCTGGCATCCCTTGACGCGACAGATAGCTTATCAGAAAAACCGGCTGCCCGCCCGCCTGCCTGCCTGCCCGCTCGGTTAACCACCTGCCCCCCAGCCTTGCCTGCCTGCCTGCTGACATGCGACATGTGCCTGACATGCGCCTGTGTGCGCTGCTTCAGGTGCTGGCGTGCAACTTTGGTGTGATGAAGGTGCTGGGGGACAAAGTGCTGCGCCCCTTCCTGCAGGACACCATCCAGGTCAGGGGGGCTGTGGCAGCTGCCTGAGGCATCTGGTCAGGTCAGGGTGGGCCAGGCCAGGAACAGCAGGAGTGGCAGCAGCTGCCTAGGGGAGCTGAGTGGTTCAGGCCACAACGACTAGCCTCGCATGCCATGCGAACTAAGAGAAAACAATGGAATTTGTGTTGGCTGACAGGCCAGATGCATGGAAATGTGTTGCCATGCAAATCAAGAAACAAAGAAGGAGCTGAAGGAGTTGTGACTGGCCTCAAGCAACATGCAAACAAGCAAGCACTTATTTTGGCTAGACAAGCTGAGCAGGATGGGCCAGGCCACAACAACTGGGCTGGCATGCCATGCGCAGCAAGCAATGATTCGTGTTGGCTGACAGGCCAGATGCTGCCAGAAGCTGTTCAAGGGTAAAGCGGTTTCAATGGCTATTAGATCTGAGCCTCCAGCCAGTGCCACAGCATGTAGCGCTGCTGCTCTGCTGCTTCTGCTGCTGCTGCCACCCTGCCTTACAGTTCCTGCCTTTGACCCTGAGCATGACGGGCATGATGTTCGCCAACCCCCTGGCCATCTCCAGAGTGCTCCTCCAGGTGAGGGCCACCCTCGCAGCAGCAGCAGGCTACATGACAAGCAGCCAGGCAGCAGCAGCAGGAGCTGGGCACTGTACGGCCAGCTCTTGGGACTAAATGGTCACCAGCAGGAAGGGGCAGCATAAGGGAGCGGCAGCAAGTGTGCATTAAATGCCTCTGTGCAAGGCACATAACCCTCACCTTGTTTCCTGCTCAGGTTGCCCTCATAGCCCCACACCCTGCTTCCATATCCTTGCTGCTGTGCACCCACCCTGCCTCACTCCCCACACCCTTGTCCTGCCCCATCACCCCTGCTGCCCAGCCCCTGTCCCCATCCAACCCCGCCCTGCGCCTGCCCCACCCAGGTCGGCCCCAACACGCTGGGCGGCTGGTTTGTGCACTACCTCGCCCTGTTCACCTACACCGCCATGCACTGGCTGCTGACCCCCTTGCGCAAGGCAGTGCGGGAGGCTGCCGGTGTGGAGCGCAACGTGCTGCCAGCCGGCACCCGCCCGCCCCTGTCTGGTGTGCCCCTGACCAGCAGCAAGGGCCGCAGCCGCTCCAGCTTCTGGCTGCGGCGCCTGTTCGACACCTGGGAGTACGGCAGTGGGCTGGACCATGAGTACCACCCCAGCGAGCAACCACCCCAACCGCCCCCAGTCACCAGCTTCGACCAGGCACGCCAAGCTGTCAGTGCGGCAGGGGCACCACAGCCAGCGCTGGCTGCAGTTGGGGGGAAGCTGGCGGAGGCTGGGGCCTCGGACGCCATGGCAGCACCGCCCACCGCCCCTGGGTATGCCAAGTCAAGGTCTGCAGGAGGTGGTAGCAGCAGCAGTGGCAGCGGCAGCAGCAGCAATGGGTCCAGGGGAGGGTCCGCTCCAGCAGGCTGGCCAGCCAACAGCAACCCTGGCGGTCAGCAGCAGGTGGCCGGGCCCATGGTGACGGCTGCTGCCTCAACATCCAGCATGATGGGGGCGGCTGCACACCCCAACCGCCAGTAGGGAGAGGGCAGCATGAAGGGCATGCAGTGGAGTTGTATGAGGCAGAGCTGGAGGGTGGAGAGGGTGGGTGAGCCTGTGGTGTGAGAGCAGAAGCCTGGCTGGCTGGCTGGTTGGCTGGCTCGGTGGCTGGCTTGGTGGGTTGGTGGCTGGCTGGCTGGCTGGCTTGGTGGGTTGGTGGCTGGCTGCCTTGGTGGGTTGGTGGTGCCAGAGGGAGCTGAGGCGGGTGAGTCAAGGGACTGACAGGGCCAGTCGTGGCATTGCGGGCATCATGTGCACAGTGGCAGCCGCCCAGCGCCCAGTAGGCAGGCCAGGATGATGGTGATGACAGCGTGCTTGCCAGCTGCCCCGAGCAGGCTTCTTGGCGGGGACTGGCATGGTGTGCTCACGGGCCTCTGAGGGGGTCCAGCTTGAGGGGCAGCTGTGGGTGGCAAGGGGTAAAGACTGCCAAGGAGGCTGGGGCCTGAGGGTCAGTGGTGTGCAGAGCTGTAGTAGTGGTGAAAGGGCGTGGCCCGGGCTTTGCTCACTGTCTGGATTGTAGTTTGTACTTTATATTGCATACAGGTTGACGAGGACGGAAATCGGCAAACTGCTTGGCATGTTGCTGCACATCGCTTGCTTCTCTATGCGATGCACATTTGTGGAGGTGCCTTGGTCATGGGCCCGTGTGTTTGAGGTTATTCAGAGTCGCGTGATGGGTGTCTGCTGAGGTGAACAGCCGGCTGAGCCGTGTGAATTATATCATTCATGGCAACACGGCAGCAGGTGACTGCTCTCAGGTGGTGTTGAGAGGTTCGTGTTGGGCACTTGCGGTGAAGGATGCGTTTTTTGCAGAGAGTGTGTTCTGGGTTACGCTTTTGTCTTGGCGATGGAGGGACAGTTTTTCCAGAGTGGTCCTGTGCATGCAAGCAAGTAAACAGAGAAGTTTTAGAGTTGTAAACACCGTTATAGTCTGTGGCGCCCTACACATCGCACAGATTGTGCATGCAAGTTAAACCTCGCTTAAAGAGTGTAATGACAGCTGTAAACTCTGACGCCTTACACTTCGCACAGGTCACTCGGTGTATCGTTTCCACTGAATTTTTTTCATTGTTCGTTCAGGGAACAGCCGGAGCTTGCGAGGACTGTCCAAAACCATAGTGGTAACTTACATGGGGTCACAAAAAGGGAGCAGAGCAGAGCGATAGCTGTTCGCTGACCACAGCACCCGTGTGTTGCATGTAATTTCTCTACTCAAAAGCCTCATTTGCATATCCACGCTGTGTGCCCCGCGGACATCGAGGAAACCTAAGTGAGGATTTACCTTAGTGAAGGACATAGGGCGCGACCGATCATATGACTTGCTGAGGAATTGGTCATATGACTAAATATGATGGCCTTAAGATGTGATATGACCGGGTCTGTAGTCAAGAGGATAATGTGGCAGATCGCCACACTCACCCACCTGGGAACCCCGAGTGCACAGAGGGTTTGACGTCCTCGATACCAGTATCACTCTCGGTGGCAGTTAGCAACGTTCCTCTCCTCTCCTACAAATTAAAGCACGATTGAGACCATGGTTGAAACTAAGTTGAGACCACGGCAATGAGGTTACGGGGTTTTGCGAGTTTTGGCTTAATTATATTTCATCATATTCCATCATGCTTGATGGGGTCATATCTTAAAGACATGCTGAATTTCAGCTGTATTTTTGCATGGTTCGTTCAGGGAATAGCCGGAGCTTGCGAGGACTGTCCAAAACCACATAACTTACATACCTTCGTAAAGAGTCCATCTGTACCTTTATTTGTGCACCTAGTAGGTAGCGTACGAATCCGTGTAATGTCACATTTTACATCGTTGTGTTATGGAGTCAGGATTGGAACCCGGGGTCTCGCCAACATGTTACAACCCGCGTCTGTAACAAGCACATGAACGTACATCAGATGCTCCCTAGCCCCTAGCCAAGTGCGTGACAGAAAGACCCGGACCCTAGAGAGGGAGGGCGGCCGAGCAGCCTGTTGTCTGGCGGTCCCAGCGGTGCAAGCCATCATCATCCTATAGGGTGACGTTTCACACACTAAAAAATAGAAACAAAACAACTCAAATGCAATGTCACACATTCAACACCCTACAAGAGTGTGCATGTCCCCATCCATTGTGCACATGGCCACAGAGAACCTGTGACTGGCTGCTGTGAAGCTTCATGCTTGCTGTGCATTGCTGTCCAGCGTAGTGTCCAAGGTTGACAATGCCTGTGTGAGAGTCTGCCGACCCCGCCAGGGACCACCAGACCTGTGACTGACCACTGGCAGCAAGGTCTCAGCTGCCATGGCTGCTGCCAGCAGACCCAAAACCACCATGCTGTGTAATAGCCAAACAAGACAGGGCAGTCAGAGGAGGTGGAGGAGGAGGAGGAGGAGGAGGGTGCTTGAGGAGAGCGTCACATAATTACTAACTTTACGAACCACATTACACACTCCCAGCCACTGCATGATGTCAGCATGCTGAGCTACTCATGATGGTGCAGTTCAGACACAGCCCCCTTGTCCCTCACTAGGGCCTCCATTTGAGCCGGATCAGAAGTACCTACTAGCAGCCACTACCAGCCACTAGCAGCCACTAACTAGATCCGGCTCAAACAGTGTTATTGGGCTATGTGGAGTAAACCCAGTGCACATGGCACATGAGCCCGCCTACCACCTACACTATTGCCTGACCCGAGGGCTATGATGTAGAGTTGGCATGACAAAACATGCACTAATTGTAAGCTGATGACAGCTTCAAGTGGGGGGGGGGCACACACTACTGTGCCACAGCAGGCTGCTGCTGCTGGGCCTGGGGTGGCTTGTCTCGCAGCCGCTTGTAGCCCAGGCCAGGGTACTCCTTGCCCTTGGCTGGCAGAGCTCCCTGGTCTGGCCAGTAGCACAGCTCCAGCGGCCGCCACCTGCTCTCCCCAATCCGCTGCATGTTCAATGCTGTATTGCAGTCCCTGTCCAGCCACCTGCCTGGCTGTGGTGCTGGCTTTGCCTTGGCAGCCTTGCCCTTGCCCTTGCCCTTGGTGGGCTCAGCTGCCCCTGGCTCAGCCTTGGTGCGCTTGCTGCGCTTGGCTGGCTGGGGTGTGCTGGGCCCTGGCTCTGAGGCTGCTGGCTGTGTGGCTGCCTGGCCGCTGCGTGGGGCCTGTGGGGGCCTGCGGGGGGCCACTACCGGGCACCACACCAGGCCCCGCACTGGCTGGCCACGCTCCTGGCTCCAGGCTGGCCGCACCAGGCGCTCTTCCACCTGCCCTGCTGGTGGCTTCCAGCCTGCGGGTCTTGTGGCACTGAGTGTGTTCAGCTCCACCTCACAGGGCTGCTTGCCATTCACTGCTGAGCTGACCCGGCTGGTGCGGTGCTCATCCACAAGCACCACCCTGCCCCCATCCTGGTCTTTGCCCCTGGGCCTACACACCACCGTGCGGCAGGCACGCAGCACCGCGTCAGCACCCCACCCACCCCCAGTGCCAATAGTAGCAGCGCCAAAGAACACCACCAGCTGCTTGGCACACCCATGCCGCTTCATGGACAGCTCCGCCATCTGCTCCTCCAACTGCAGCCATGCACACAAGGCACACACATGGTGGCTGACATGGTGGCACACGGGTAGGCATGGCACAGTCAAGTACTCTCTCACTTCATGCCCAACCCACCACCTCTCAGTCCCTTACCCTCCCTCCCTCCCACCTACCCACCCACCCAACCTCACCTTGTTGAAGAACTGCTCCAGCGCCCGGTCCTGGGCTCCGTACAGCCTCAGCCGCTGCCGTGCCCACTTGGGGTCCAGGTACACCTCCCACACCGCATCCCAGGTGGCCAGGGTGACGGTGATGTGCTTCAGGTTGGCCTCCAGGGAGGTGCCGGCTGAGCTGGCTGCTGCCAGGTGCTGGAGGTGGGGCTTGATCGGTGCTAGCCACCGCTCTGTGTCACGGCGGGCATTGTTCAGGCCGCTGGCATGCTTCACCTCGCCCTTGGTCAGCTTCCACCGGCGCAGCTGGTCTGCCATGAGCTGGCCTGTTGCTGGATCCCACACCCCAGAGGCTGCGCTGACTGCCTGGGTGACGCCAGGGTCGATGCCCACCCCAATCTGTGTGTCTGGGTCAAACACAAACTCACGCATCTCAGCTATGCCCCTGCCTATGTGGGGGAGCCCCACCGCATGAGCCGCTGCTGCTGCTGCACTTGGGCGGCTGCTGCTGCTGCTGCTGCTGGCAGCTGGAGGCGGGGCTGGAGGAGGGGGAAGGGGGCGCGTGAAGTGCACGCACACGCTGACACCATCTGTGTCCACCAACCTCTCGAAATGAAACTCCTTGTTGCGAAGCTTGTTTGTGTTTAACCACCTGGCCCAGTGCTGGCTCAGTGCCGGCTGGGAGGTGAAAGCTTCCCGGGTTTCCTTGGTCAGGCCCAGCTGCCTGCACACCCCATGCAGCACCCTGCTGTCCACCTTGATGAAGTGCACCCCCACCCTGGCCATGGGGGTCAGGGTGAAGGGGGGTGGGCAGGTCAGGGTCCGGGGACCAACCCCACGCCTCTTGCCGCGCTTTGGCTGCCCTGGCACAGGGGGTGTGAGAGGCTGCTGCCACCGCTCTAGCCACCGGCACACATGCACTGCATGGCGCATGCGGCAGGGCAGGGGCAGGGTGTCCTGCAGGGAGCCTTCCTTCTTCATGCCCAGTAGGCGGCGGTGCGTGTTGGCCTCCTCTATCAGGTCCGCCACATGGCCCTTGTCCAGGGTGGCGGCCTTCAGCTCCGAGCTGTGGGCGTTGATGCCATACCCACACGCCATCCTGATGAACAGCTGCGCCTCCTCCCCGCTCCAGCCTAGCTTGGCCCTGGCTGCCTTGGCGTACAGCTAGACAATGCGCTCTGCAGGTCAGGGTCAGGGTCAGGGTCAGGGTCAGGTCAGGGTCAGGGTCAGGGTCAGGGTCAGGTCAGGTCAGGTCAGGTCAGGTCAGGTCAGGTCAGGTCAGGTCAGGTCAGGTCAGGTCAGGTCAGGTCAGGTCAGGGTCAGGGTCAGGGTCAGGTCAGGTCAGGTCAGGTCAGGTCAGGTATAAGGTCAGGTCAGGTCTAGGTCAGGTCAGGTATAAGGTCAGGTATAAGGTCAGGTCAGGTCAGGTCCAGGTCCAAGTCTAGGGTCTAGTCACCACCATCACTTGCCTGGGTTGGCATAGTGCTGCTGCATGGCCACCGCCAGCTGCATGGAGTGTGCGTCGCTGGTGTTGTGGAAAGCCGTCAGTTTGATGCTGCCTAGCTCCTGCAGCTTGGCCACAAGCGCCTGGTTGCTGGGGTCCTCAAAGGCTGGCATGAGCATGGGGTGGCGGTTGCGCACAAGGCGCCGCTGCAGCTGGTTGTAGCATGTCTTGAAGTTTGGGTTGGCGAAGAACTTGCAGAAGTCCTTGAGCTGCCTCAGCATCAGGGGGTCCTCGCAGTCAAGGGGCAAGGGAGGGCCAGTGGGTGCTGCGGGTGCAAGGGCTGCCAGGCGGGCGCTGCAGCGCCTTTGGGGGGGGTTCGTGACTGGCTCAGGTTCTGACTCTGACTCCGAGTCAGACTGTGGCTCTGGCTCTGAGCCACAGTCTGACTCGGAGTCAGAGTCGGTGTCACACTCCATGCTGGCAGGCTGGGCAGGCTGGGCAGGCTGGGCAGGGGCCCGTGGGGGGAGTGGGGGTAGGGGGGGAGCATCAGGGGGTTGGGGGGGCTGCACGGCTGGAGGCTGAGGGGCGCTGGCATATCCCGGGGAGGGGTAGCCAACCAGGCATGTCAAGAAAATGCGCAATACAAACAGCGACGCAATCAAGCGGAGCTGGGAGTGGATTTCAGCCCGCAGCCGGAGGTGCTCCCGCAGCTTGCGCCTCGTCTTCTTGCAGCCGCGCAGCACTGCGCCCTCGGGGACCTTGATGACCTGCAGCCAAGCGAGGTTGCCATTTTGACAGGCCAAGACACAAGGCGGGGTCAACACAAACAGTGCGGCTACACATAAGGCGGGGACGGACCCACACCTGACGTCGACGGGTGGTCCAGCCATCTCGACGATCCTGTCGTTGCTTGCCTTGGGCGGAACGAGACACTGCGATGGAACCAACAGGAGCGACGAGTTATCTCACAGCGCGTAACTCACGTCTAGGGCTCACGTCACGGCTGGGGACACGAACCTTTACGTTTCTTGTCGCTACCCTTCCGCTTCTTCTTACCCATCACGCGATGCGCAGTGCGACGGGCGGTGGCCTTTTCTAGCAATTTGGGTTTCCCGTGAAAAATACACGCTTGTGTGAAAATACACTAGTGCTCTGTTACAGCCTTGGTCGTACGCAACACCCACAGCGCAACACACACAGTTCAGACACTGTTCAGGCAGTTCAGACACAGCCCCAAGCATGCCATCAGCTCCACCAGGCTTTGCTGGGCCTGGCGGGCTTCATTGCAACTCACTTCTGCGCCTCCCTCTGCTGCCTCGCCCTCCTCTCTGATCTCCGCCGCTGCCAGGTGAGGCACACACAGATCATGCGCTGCATCAACCAGCACGTCGAAGAGCAGGCTTGCAGCCTCAGAATCTGCCAAAATGTCCATCCACCCCTGCACCTGGTGTGCTGGAACCTGGCTGAGCAGCTCCTTCAGCTGCTTCAGTGCTGCTCGCAGCTTGGGGCTGCGCTTCCTTGAGGTGCCCTTGAGCCTCAGCACCATGAGCAGCGGGATGGCAAGGCCCAGGGTGAGCATCAGCGAGGCTAGGGCTTGCTCTGCAGCAGGCTCCATAGGGGGGTGCTGCACCAGGGCTGGGAGAATGAACACAGCCCGGGACAGGGCCAGGCCAGGTTTGGGGTGGTACTGCAGGCTCATTCGTTCTGCAAAATCAGCAGCTGCCTCATCTAACCGTTCACACCAGTCCTTGACCAGCTGCTGCCCTGCTGGCAGCCAGGCAGCAGGTTTGGCGGACAGGCCAGCGGGCCCCACCACGGCTGGGTCCTGCAGCAGCTGAACGCTGAGCACCAGCAGGCGTAGAGGCAGTAGGTACCAGGCGTCTGCCTTGCCACCTCCTCCACTCTCACAGTCGTCATCCATTTCATCATCCTCGTCCTCAGTCTCACAAGAGTCATCATCACAGTCGGAGACATACTCCACGTCAGAATCATGGTCCATGTAGATTCCGTTCTCAAGCCTGTAAACTCGAACTGCCAAGCTCACCTCAAAAGCCTGCATGCACCACACAATCACACAGTCAGCATGCTGGCAATATCACCCCTAGGTGGCCGTCTTAGACCTGTCAGCAGCTTGTACTAGTGCCTGCCAGTCACGTCCATCCTAGAATCCTGACACAGGGTCAGGTGGTGTAGATGCAGGTGTGGTGCAGGGTGCGGTGCAGGATGCGGGGCAGGGTGTGGTGCAGGGTCAGGTGGTGTAGGTAAAGCCACCAGGTAGTGTAGGTGCAAGGCGCCCATGCGGCGTGCGTGGGAGGGCTACAGTGTAAGGGTTCTATGATGCTGCGTATGCGTGAGCAGTACCCTACCCTGTGTGTAGCTAGCTGAAGTACGCTTACGCTGAAGTAGAGGTCACACAGACCCATGGGATGGCTGCATGCAGTTGTGGTAATCAGTGACGGCTGGTTGTCCCTGGCTGTGTGTGGCAGCGTGGCCCAGTTGCAGCGTGTGAACAGGCTGTGAACACTGTAGGGGGAGGCAAGGCAGCAGCTGGCTGACCTGCCAGCTGGCTCCAGGCAGTGGGGGTATGACACCCTGGGCGCAGCCCAGCCTTCCCTTGACAGACCCTAACCCTAACCCTTTACCCCGGCATATAGCAAGATGAGCAGGTCAAAATGGGCAAAACGAGCAGGTCAGGCTGCGAAAGACCCTCTAAACAGCCGACAGGCGGTCGAGCTGAGAGGGTGACCTTGGACCTACGGTTGGGTGACCTTGGACCTACGGTTGCTGAGGCCTTGGAGGCTGCCTTGACTATCTTGTGTATTTTCACACAACCGTGCATTTTTCACGGGAAACTCAAATTGCTAGAAAAGGCCACCGCCCGTCGCACTGCGCATCGCGTGATGGCTAAGAAGAAGCGCAAGGGTAGCGACAAGAAACATAAAGGTTCGTGTCCCCAGCCGTGACGTGAGCCCTAGACGTGAGTTACGCGCTGTGAGATAACCCGTCGCTCCTGTTGGTTCCATCGCAGTGTCTCGTTCCGCCCAAGGCAAGCAACGACAGGATCGTCGAGATGGCTGGACCACGCATCGACGTCAGGTGTGGGTCCGTCCCCGCCTTATGTGTAGCCGCACTGTTTGTGTTGACCCCGACTTGTGTCTTGGCCTGTCAAAATGGCAACCTCGCTTGGCTGCAGGTCATCAAGGTCCCCGAGGGCGCAGTGCTGCGCGGCCGCAAGAAGACCAGGCGCAAGCTGCGGGAGCACCTCCGGCTGCGGGCTGAAACCCACTCCCAGCTCCGCTTCATCGCTTCACTGTTTTTAGTGATATGAAGCGGCATGGGTGTGCCAAGCAGCTGGTGGTGTTCTTTGGCGCTGCTACCATTGGCACCAGGGGTGGGTGGGGTGCTGACGCGGTGTTGCGTGCTTGCCGCAAGGTGGTGTGCAGGCCCAGGGGCGCAGGCCAGCTGCGGGGCAGGGTGGTGCTCGTGGATGAGCACCGCACCAGCCGGGTCAGCTCAGCAGTGAATGGTCAGCAGCCCTGTGAGAGGCAGCTGAACAAACTCAGTGCCACAAGGCCTGCAGACTGGAAGCCCCCAGCAGGGCAGGTGGAACAGCGCCTGGTGCGCCCAGCCTGGAGCCAGGAGCATGGCCAGCCAGTGCGGGGCCTGGTGTGGTGCCCTGTAGTGGCCCCCCGTAAGCCCCCACAGGCCCCACGCAGCGGCCAGGCAGCCACACAGCCAGCAGCCTCAGAGCCAGGGCCCAGCACTCCCCCTCCAGCCAAGCGCAGCAAGCCGGCAGCTGAGCCCACCAAGGGCAAGGGCAAGGGCAAGGCTGCCAAGGCAAAGCCAGCACCACAGCCAGGCAGGTGGCTGGACAGGGACTGCAATGCAGCATTGAACATGCAGCGGATTGGAGAGAGCAGGTGGCGGCCGCTGGAACTGTGCTACTGGCCAGACCAGGGAGCTCTGCCAGCCAAGGGCAAGGAGTACCCTGGCCTGGGCTACAAGCGGCTGCGAGACAAGCCACCCCAGGCCCAGCAGCAGCAGCAGCCTGCTGTGGCACAGTAGTGTGTGCCCCCCCCCACTTGAAGCTGTCATCAGCTTACAATTAGTGCATGTTTTGTCATGCCAACTCTACATCATAGCCCTCGGGTCAGGCAATAGTGTAGGTGGTAGGCGGGCTCATGTGCCATGTGCACTGGGTTTACTCCACACAGCCCAATAATACTGTTTGAGCCGGATCTAGTTAGTGGCTGCTAGTGGTTGCTAGTGGCTGCTAGTAGGTACTTCTGATCCGGCTCAAATGGAGGCCCTAGTGAGGGACAAGGGGGTTGAGAGGGTGACCTGAGAAACTAAGAGCACTGAGAGCAGAGCATCCACCCATGGGAGCAAGACTGGAGCAAGGGGAAATAGTATAACAGTAGTCATAGCAAGTAATAGCAACAAAAGTGTATGACATGATAGTACAGTGAACTCCTTTAGTTCCCAGACCCCCGCAAAATCAAAGTGTTTATTGGTTCCCAAGGCTCAAAGTCAATTGGTCATGAAGTCCTGAGCTCCACTCCTCCTTTCCTTCTATTGGATATTGATTTGCCATAGAAAAATAGCAGTCAGAATACTAGCATTTACTGACAGATTTTGCGGTAGAGGCACGTAATCAGTCAATGTGATGAGCACCATGCATAGCCATACTCAAGCATCATGGTACCAAGCCTTCCCACAAAGCTGCACGAATGGAGGTGAGGGTTGCGTGCTGTGCACCTGACCTTGTGCACCCATCTCACCTGCACCATCGCCTCAGTGCTGCGCAGCACGCCCAAGATTGCTTGTGGCCCACGCCTGCTCACAGCCAGCCCCTCGTCCAGCATGCCTTCAAAGAACTTCATCGCGCCAAACTCCACGCCCTCCCTAGGCCTGGACCTCATGCCCAGCATCATGTGCAGCACCGGCTGCTTTGGCCAGGCAAGCTCTGGCACTGAATCTGTCAGTGCATCAGGCTCCTCCACCAGCAACATTGTGGTGTAGCTGTAGGCTGTTGAAAACATGGCGTCCAGGCTCAGGCGCTGCAGGGCCAGACGCAGCGCTGCTGCTGGTGGTGGATGAGGGTGGATGCTTGCCACACTGCTTGCTTGCGGGCTTGACAAGGGGCGTGCCAGCTGATGTCGGTGCATGTTGCCCAGCAGCTTGCAGCAGCGAGCAGTCAGGTCACTGAGCTGGATCTCACACTCATGGATGCCCTCAATGCAATCCGCATCTGGTGCCTGCTGCGTGGCGACCCAAAGGAGTAGGCGCAACAGCACTGCAGTGCCACTGGCCACTGCCACAGCCCGGTGCAGCATGGGCAGCACGGCGGGCAGCAGGGTATCACTGCAGCCCCCCTGGCAGCCTGGAGTGAGGCAACAGGTGCAGGGGCGGCGAGGGTGGCTCGAGGCTGAGCTGCCTGGGTGACCGCCAGTAGAGGAGGAGGTGAATGGCAGAGCCTTTAGATTCCTCCCAATGCGGTGCTCCCTCAGCATCATGGCCCGGACCACAAAGAGGCATTCAATGCAGTGACCAGGTGTGGGTACGCCCTGACCTGCAGATGGGCACAACAAACGATAGAATGATGTTGTGATTGAGTAGGACTACACTCGCTGTGGCATTTGGTCCTGTGCACATTGATGCACAGAGCTGTCACCTACAGCAGCTACCAGTATTCTCTAGTACACAGTACCAGTGAGTG
The DNA here is from genome assembly GCA_030144725.1 of Haematococcus lacustris. Lineage (NCBI taxonomy): Eukaryota > Viridiplantae > Chlorophyta > Chlorophyceae > Chlamydomonadales > Haematococcaceae > Haematococcus > Haematococcus lacustris. The sequence continues at coordinate 1,670,927 of JASKMD010000021.1, read as the reverse complement.
TATGCAGCAAAGCAGGTACTGGTTGCATCTTCCTCATCATCATCAGCAGCAGCAGCAGCAGCACCACCACCAGCGCAGAGTAGGGCACAAGGCAGCTTGTCAGAGCATTGCATGCTCAGCAAGTTGCGCAACAGCATTTGCAATAATGCAACTTCTCAGCTGGGTGTTCAGCAACTCGGTCTGCATCTTTTCAGCTTGGTGCAGCGGCAGCAGCAGCGGCACCTGACTTGATTGTACTAACTTGGCACCTGGCAGCACTCCTCTGATGCAATGCACTGACAAGCTTCTCCGGCCCTGGCAATGGCCTCATGCAGGCTTCTACTTCCTCTGTCCGCATGCTGCCCGGCCTCCCCTCTACACTGCCGCCCTCATCCCGCCTCGCCTCACCACAGGCAGGCCTCACCACTGCTGCCCTGATCCTCCCTGGCCTCACCTGGGGTGGTGGCGCTGAACAGCTTCAAGCGCTCCAGGGGCTGTGGCTGCTGCAGCACCAGGCTGCTGAGGGCGTGGCAGATGTGGGCGTAGCTGTTCACCACTCGCAAGTCAAGCGGTGCCCCTGTGCTGCCGCTGCCCTGCCTGCTGCCATTCTGATTGCCCTTGCCGCCCATGCCACTGCTTTTGCTGACCTGGGTTAGTAGCTGCTCTGCCACTTGGGCTGCTGGCAGCGGCCCTGGCCAGCCTGTGGTCATGGGGCTGCTGAGCAGGCTGTTGAGCAAACGCTTAGCTTGGCCTGGCCCTTTGCAGGAGACAGGTTCGCAGATGTCTTCTCCTGTGTAGTCCCACTTATCAACATCAAGGGCTAGGGTCCGCACCAGGGTCAGCAGGTTGCACACAGCCTCTGCCCGCTGCGCCTCCCACTGCGGGTGACCGGCTGCCAGGAGCAGGCTCTGCGCCATGCACTGCCCTCGCAGCCAGGGCCCCAGCACAGGGTGCAGCCGGTCCATGGCTGCCAGGTGGGAGTGGTCTACCATCCTGGCTTCAAGGACGTAGGCAGCTGCCAGGCGCAGGCTAAGATTGAGGCCGGCACTGCAGCGCACAAACCCAGGGGCCAGCTGGCAGGGGCTGCTGGGCTGGGCTGGAGGGCTGGGCTGAGCAGCTGCGTCTGAGAGAGGTGGCTGATCTTGGAGTGGGATAGACTGCAGCACAGCTACCAAAATGTCGGTGATGCGGCACAGGCTGGGCCATGCTGCAGTCATTACAAATTCTGCATCAACCTGCACAGCAATGAATAGGGGCAATGAGTAGGGGAAATGAGCATACAAGCACACATGGCTACTACACTGCCTACCTCGATGGTGCCTCTGGCCAGCAGACTATCCCTGCAGAACCTGAACATGCGCACAGCTGGCACTTCCCACTTGCTGCAAGGTGCGGCTGCTCTCCGCGGCTTGGTGGCCTTGGGAGAAAATGGCAACAGAAGCTGCGCCGCTCGGATGTCATGCAGGGCCAATAGTATGTCCAGGGCTTCAGGGTCTGTCAGCAGCAGGCTGCAAAGCCCCTGTGCTTTGTAAATGTCCTCCGCGGTTGCTGAGAACTTAGAGGCAGCCTTGACTATCTGCCAAGCCCACGTCGCCATCAACTCGAGGCGACCGACATAGCTTGCTGCAGTAGCACACACTAGTAGTGCGCCATAAGCTCAATTCACTAGAGGGCGTGTGCGCAGGCCATGGACACTTGACTACGCACCGGGTTTTTCTTGGTCAGTGTACGGGGGCGCAGCTAAGCGCTCTAGAGCCTCGCGCATCTCCGCTGTGCACACGTATCACAACTGCGCGTACGGGTGTCGGGTGGAGTAGAAGTTTGGTGTTCCGGTTCGAGTCGTCGAGGATTGCCAACCTACATTGTTCCGCCCAGTCAAAAGTCGACTGTCTTGATCTGTAAGTGCGCATAGGCATGAACAGCGCGAAAGGGTCAGCACGAAGAGGTCAACCCTCTCACACCACTCATGGAAATCAAACACGAAGGCACTCATCTAGAGCACTCATCTAGAGCACTTAGCGAGGTGTTAATCTAGCAATGTTCCCTGTATCAGGTATAATTGTGTCTTGCCGAGCAACAGCCCGTGCGATCAGGTTTGAGATCCCACCAGGTTTCGAGTCGAGTACTTTCTGTGGTCGTGTTGTTTCTAGTCTCTTTGCCTGCAATGATCTATGTGCTGTGCTCTGCTGTGTGCCCTGCTGACCCGGGTGGTGCAGGAAACTATCCACTAGCACCAGCTTCCCAACAAGGAGGGGGCCGCCCGCACAGCTCCAGCGGGCGCCACTAGCTCTTCCTAATGCACTACATGGTCGGCGCTGCATTGCAGCCCCTGTCTACCCACCAGCCTGGCTGCGGTGCCTAGTGGCCTGAGCTGAGCAGCCCTGGCTTTGCCCTTGGTGGGCTGGACGGGTTCGGCTGCCTGCTCAGCCTAGCTGCGTTTGCTGCAGTTGGCTGGCGGGGAAATGTGGGTCCAGGCTCTGAGGTTCATGGCTGTGGGGCTGCCTGGCTGCCTCGGGGCTGTGGCAGGGTGTGTGGCTGATGTGATGTAAGACCAGTACCGGGCAGCACATCAGGCCCCGCACTGGCTGGTCACGCTGCTGGTTCCATACTAGGCGCAGCAGCAGGTGGGGCACCTGCATTTTTTGAAACTCCCACCATGCAGGCCTTCGAGCAGCCATACCGTTAAGCAACCATACCAGGCTGGCGGATCAGCGTTTCCAGAGCGACAACAAAAAACAAAGAACAACTGTGTGCGCGTACCGTTACGTCGGCACCTGTACTGCTTCGCATCTTATTAGTCCCCTTCCTCTTCCCGGGCATCCAGGGCCAGGCATTTTCCCATGCCTGCTATGAGCTCCGTTAGCCTGTGCTTGTTCTCCCGGTCCTGCTCGGCCTTTGCTGCTGCCGCAACTGCTGCTGCTGCCCTACCTGCTGTCGCCACCTTGCCCTTGGGGGCCACCGCTGTGAGGTGAGGCAGCGTCAGCTTGAGATCTGCTGCCGCCAGGGCCTGCTGCAGGAGGTCCTCGCTGGCGGTGCCTTGCACAGTGGCCCGCCACCCCTGCACCTGGTGTGCTGGCACTTGGCTCAGCAGCCCCTTCAACTCCTGCAGTGCTGCTGCGAGCTCGTCGTAAGGGTCATCAGGGTCGTCAGGGTCGTCGTCAGCCTCGTCTGCCAGCTTCAGCACAGTGATCAGCGGCACGGAAAGGCCCAGGGTGACGATGAGCAAGGCCAGGGCGTCCTCTGCATCCGACTCCATGGGGTCATGCTGCACCAGGGCGCCGAGACACACCCCCCCCCTTGAGATGTTGAACCCTGAGTTGGGAGAAGTGAGCAGCTTTGTCATGTCAGCCACCTGGCACACCCTGGAGGCCAGCCGTTCACACCACCCTCTGATGAGCTGCTGCCCTGGCGGCAGCCAGCTAGCAGGCTTGGCAGCCAGGCCAGCAGGGCCCACCACAGCTTTGTCCTGCAGCAGCTGAACGCTGAGCACCAGCATGCGCATCGCCACGAGGCTCCACTCCTCTGAGTCAGACCTGTCTTCCTTCCTGATGGCTTCCTGCTGGCTGGGGCTGACCACGGTGAGGATGTAGGCCCATACGGAGCACACACACTCCAAGGACTGCAAGCAACACGGCAGGTGGACAGATGGGAGGTGCCCTCATACAGGTGGTACAGCGTGGCCTCAGGCAAAGATATGGCCATTGGCATGCAATAGTAGGGGAAGCATGCAATGGCATGCTTCTCTGCAAGAAGAAAGAAGTTTGTGGGTATGGCTGGTAGGGGCAGCCCCCACAGGCCCCATGCAGCAGCCAGCGGGCAACACAGCCAGCAGCCTTAGAGCCAGGGCCCAGCTCTCCCCCGCCAGCCAAGCGCAGCAGGCGCACCAAAGCTGAGCAGGCAGCCGAGCCCACCCAGCCCACCAAGGGCAAAGTCAAGGGCAAGGGCTAGGCTGCCAAAGCCAAGCCGGCACCACAGCCAGGCAGGTGGGTAGACAGGGACTGCAATACGGCATTGAACATGCAACGCATTGGGGAGAGCAGGTGGCGCCCACTGGAGCTGTGCTGGTGGTCAGACTAGGCTGTTCTGCCAGCCAGGGGCAAGGAATACCCAGGCCTGGGCTGCAAGCGGCTGCGAGACAAGCCCCCCAAGGCCCAGCAGCAGCAGCAGCAGCAGCAGCAGCAGCAGCAGCAGCAGCAGCAGCAGCCTGCTGGGGCACAGTAGTGTGTGCCCCCTCCCTTTGAGCTGTTATCAGCTTACAATTAGTGCATGTTTGTCATGCCAACTCTAGACTGTAGCCCTGTCAGAGGGCCCAGGCAATAGTGTAAGTGGTAGGCGCCCCATGCCATGTGCATGGAAACATAACTCCATACACTCAAAACACCACCCCTAGTAAAGCTCCTTACATTCTGCCTATGCGTGGTAGTGTGTTGCCTGCTGGGCTTTGAAGGGAAGCGCTGATAGGGCCATCTGGGCAAACAAGGCAGTCATGCATGGGGGGACATGGTGCATGTTTTGGCGAGCTATTTTGCAGCCACGGTGTACCTTGTGCAAGAAAGTATGCTGTGGGCCAACACCCTTGCCGAGGCAGAGTTCATGGCACAGTACCCGGCAGGTCTGGCTCAGCAACATGCGCTGCACTTCAACATGCCTCACACGCCCTCGGCCAGCCAGGCCTACCTGCAGCAGCAGCTCAGTGGCGCGTACCACCTCCAAGCACACCTGCATCGATTGCCTGCCTGCTGCCCCCTGCTCCGCCCACCGTTCCAAGATGCTGTCCCATGACCGGGAGGACACCAGGCCCCAACTCCCTGAGGAGCCCAGGTCCATGAAGGTAGGCATGGCTGGGTGCTTCGGCCATGCCAGGTTTGGCACCAGCATCTTCAGGGCCTGTGGCTCCACCAGCTTCTGGTACGTGACTTGTGAGTAGGTTGACGCCGTCAAGGCCATGAGGTCGAGCCGCCGCAGGGCCTGGCCTTGCCGCCCGCCCAGCACCAAGTTGTTGTCGAGGCATGTCAGCAGGTGGCAGCTGAGGTTGCCCAGTCTGTTCAGCTGCAGGAAGCAGGCGTGGACGGCACTGATCCACCTCTTGTCAGGGGGCTGGTGGAGTGTGGCCCACAAGGTGAAGCGCAGCAGCACCGCACTGCCAGCAGTCACAGTCACAGCCCGGTGCAGGACTGGGAACATGACAGGCAGCAGAGCGCCGAGGCAGTCTTGACGGCAGCTGGGCTTATGGCAGGAGGGGCAGGCGCCGCTGGCTTCTGGGGCCGCTGAGTCAGGGCTGCTGTCACTGCAGCTGGCTTTGGGAAACTTGTAGGGGATGAAGCCCAGGCGGTTCAGGGCAAACCACTCCCTGGACAGCAGTGTCGTGGCCACGCCTATGCTGTCAATACAGCGACTGATCGCCAGCTCACCCCGCCCTGCATTCAACACGCAGGTCAAGCAGGGTCAGGGAGTGAGTCAGAGAGGGGCAGAGCAAGCACTGACAACAGACCGCCAGCTACTTGCTGGGGTTATGCATAGCCCGCCCACCTGCCCACCCTCTCTCCCTCCCACCCGCCCACCCGCCCGCCCGCCCGCCCGCCCGCCCGCCCGCCCGCCCACCTTCCCACTCTCCACTGCTGCCTGTCCTTACCTAGGGTCACAGTGCTAGCCAGCCTCATGCGCTCCAGGGGCTGTGGCTGCTGGTGCACCAGGCTGTTGAGGGCGTGGCAGATGTGGGCGTAGCTGTTCACTACCCGCAGGTCCAGCTCTGCCCCTGTGCTGCCGCTGCCCTGCCTGCTGCCATTGCCGCCACAGTGGGTGCTGGCTGGCAATGGCCCAGGCCAGCCCGTGGTCATGGGGCTCTTCTTTATGTTCCGAAGCCGTTCGCCAAACTGCATGATTGCTGATCCTGTAATGTTGGAGACAGGCTTTATGTCCTCGCCAGTGTACCGCCTCAGCTCAGTGTCCCTGGCTAGGGTCTCCACCAGCATCACCAGGTTGCACACAGCCTCTGACCGCTGCGCCTCCCACTGCGGGTGCCCGGCTGCCAGGAGCAGGCTATGCGCCATGCACTGCCCTCGCAGCCAGGGCCCCAGCACGGGGTGCAGCCGGTCCATGGCTGCCTGGTGGGCTGAGACCTGCTGCCTTGCCTGGACGGCCTGGCCAGTTGCCAGGCGCAGACTAAGGTTCAAGCCGGCACTGCAGCGCACGAACCCAGGGGGCAGCTGGCAGGAGCTATTTGATCGTGCCGCTGGGCTGCGCTTTATAGATGTGGTTGGGGCATAGGCAGGGCCGGCTGGCTGGGGCTGCAGGGCAATGGACTGCACTACAGCCAGGAGGATGTCGGTGATGCAGCAGAGGCTGGGCCACACATGGGAATTGACATGATCAGGAGAAGGCTGCACAGCAACAGAGGGTGCAAGCGAGACATTGGTGGCATTGTGCCAGGCAAGCTCCAACTGTGCAAGCCAGTGGCTGGACACGTACATTGCCTGTCTCCCCAATCTGCACACTCTCTACACAGAACTTGGTTAGACGTGGGGTGGGCACGTCCCACTTGTTGCCTGTATCTCCTGGCCTCCCCTGACGGGTGAGGAGCAGAGGGAATGACAAGCCAAGCTGCGCAGCCCGGATGTCGTGCAGGGCCAGCAGCACGTCGAGCATTTCTGGGTCTGTCAACAGCAGGCTGCACAGCTGCTGCGCGTTGCATCTCTCCTCCTCGGACGCTGAGGCTTTTGAGGCGGCTTGCACTTGCTGCCATGCCCACAACGCCGACAATTCGAGGCGGAAACAGTACTTTCCTGGGCGCAGCGCAAGCCAGCCTTGATCGAGCAGCTATACTAGACTATGTGAAAACACCGGCCGTTCGTACGCACCAGCCTGCTCCTGCACAGAGTAGGGCGGCGCTGCTAAGCTAAGAAACGTCTCCCGAAGCTCCATTGCTCCTCGACCGGGGAGATTGGTGCGACGCGAACTACTGTTACTTCATAGCTGCAGCAGTACATAACAACGCAGCAGTCCCCATCACATCACATCCCCACCGCATCACATCCCGCAAGTTTTAAACCCTACAGCCCTCATGCAACACCAAAATAAAGCATGAGTAATAGCCCTCATGCAACACCAAAATAAAGCACGTAATCAAACACAGCCCCCTTGTCCCTCACTAGGGCCTCCATTTGAGCCGGACCTAGCAACGGCCACTAGCAACCACTAGCAGCCACTAACTAGATCCGGCTCAAACAGTGTTATTGGGCTGTGTGGAGTAAACCCAGTGCACATGGCACATGAGCCCGCCTACCACCTACACTATTGCCTGACCCGAGGGCTATGATGTAGAGTTGGCATGACAAAACATGCACTAATTGTAAGCTGATGACAGCTTCAAGTGGAGGGGGGGCACACACTACTGTGCCACAGCAGGCTGCTGCTGCTGCTGGGCCTGGGGTGGCTTGTCTCGCAGCCGCTTGTAGCCCAGGCCAGGGTACTCCTTGCCCTTGGCTGGCAGAGCTCCCTGGTCTGGCCAGTAGCACAGCTCCAGCGGCCGCCACCTGCTCTCCCCAATGCGTTGCATGTTCAACGCTGCATTGCAGTCCCTGTCCAGCCACCTGCCTGGCTGTGGTGCTGGCTTTGCCTTGGCAGCCTTGCCCTTGCCCTTGGTGGGCTCAGCTGCTGGCTCAGCCTTGGTGCGCTTGGCTGGAGGGGGAGTGCTGGGCCCTGGCTCTGAGGCTGCTGGCTGTGTGGCTGCCTGGCCGCTGCGTGGGGCCTGTGGGGGCTTGCGGGGGGCCACTACAGGGCACCACACCAGGCCCCGCACTGGCTGGCCACGCTCCTGGCTCCAGGCTGGGCGCACCAGGCGCTGTTCCACCTGCCCTGCTGGGGGCTTCCAGCCTGCAGGTCTTGTGGCACTGAGTGTGTTCAGCTCCACCTCACAGGGCTGCTTGCCATTCACTGCTGAGCTGACCCGGCTGGTGCGGTGCTCATCCACAAGCACCACCCTGCCCCCATCCTGGTCTTTGCCCCTGGGCCTGCACACCACCTTGCGGCAGGCACGCAGCACCGCGTCAGCACCCCACCCACCCCCAGTGCCAATAGTAGCAGCGCCAAAGAACACCACCAGCTGCTTGGCACACCCATGCCGCTTCATGGACAGCTCCGCCATCTGCTCCTCCAACTGCAGTCATGCACACAAGGCACATACATGGTGGCTGACATGGTGGCACACGGTTAGGCATGGCACAATCAAGTACTCTTTCACTTCATGCCCAACCCACCACCTCTCAGTCCCTTACCCTCCCTCCCTCCCACCTACCCACCCACCCAACCTCACCTTGTTGAAGAACTGCTCAAGCGCTCGGTCCTGGGCTCCGTACAGCCTCAGCCGCTGCCGTGCCCACTTGGGGTCCAGGTACACCTCCCACACCGCATCCCAGGTGGCCAGGGTGACGCACACAGGCAAATTAGCGCGAATATTCGACATCCTAGGGGGGTAGTTTTTTGATGGGGTTCGCCTCGGATTGTCCTTGCGACTCCAACGCCACTTGGCGCGTGTTGAAATTCTGAGTGTGTGAGCAGTTGGAGTGGAGGTACCTACAGTACTGTAGATGTTTACAGTACTGTAGATATCTACAGTACTGTAGATGTCTACAGTACTGTAGGGGTCTACAGTACTGTAGATATCTACAGTACTGTAGGCAATTCTTAAGCTGTTTTAGAGGCCATAATGGTGACTCTGTTTGTTTTGACGACTAGTACAAGCACATGGGATTCGGCGGCTGACAGTTGTGGTCATGAGATGTGTTCATGAGATGTTTGAATGAATCATGTCGTGTGCTGGCGCGCAAAGTAATAGACGAAGGAGCTTGTAAGAGCCATTCATACTTACACCATGATTGACAGACATTGCAAGGTCATTCAACATGTCTGTGAGTCATGCATGCCCTTGTTGCCTACTTGTCCATGGATTTGTTGCTGAATGGAACAAAGTACATGTCTCCCCCACCCTCCTTGTGCGGGAAGAAGGGCACCAGCAGGTGTGTGAGCTTAGCCCCATCTACCGCAAACCAGTTGTGAGGGCCAGCTGCTGAGTAAAGAGTGGATGGGTGCCGGCCAACAAGTGAGCGCTGCTGGCGCACCGGTGTGGGAAGGGGAGCCTGGTAAAGCTGCCTCTGGCTTGGCTTGCGCCCTGAACGCCTGACCTGTGTTGGGGCCTCATCCCCCTGGCTGTCTGACTCATGGCCATCACCTTGTGTGCCGGGGGGTGCAGCTGAAGGAACTATAGCCGGCTGCTGATCTGATTTCTGCTTCTTGCTGCGCTGTGTAGGTCGTGAAGGCTGCTTCCTTTTTGCTGGAACCCGCTTCTCTGCTGTTGCTGAGTCGTCATCAGCAAGGGGTGTGCCTCGTGCTACCGCTAACGTGTCTAGCTGTGGAACAGGGGTGGTGCGGTATAGGCGTGCAATGGCCAGGCGCAGGAAAACACCCTGCTTGTGTGGGTGCTCCACCCGCACCCAAAACTGGATATGTGATGCATATGGTACCTCCCCCCACACCGCAACCAACTCATGCTCCCCTGTGTATTGCCCGGGTATGATCTGTAGGTACTGGTTCATTACCCAGTTGCTGTTACGCACATGGACCTTGGTGTAGTCCACACTGTGCATGACCTGCCCGTTGCACTCTGCACGCTTGAAGTACTTGACACGCTGGGGCACTGCTGGGCTGGCACCACTGGCAGGATCTGCAAACACTGCATTGATGTCTTCATCGCTCCACTCTATGCTCTCAGCCAAGAACTCCTCCCTGAACTTGATGCATGCCTGGCGCACCCACTCCTCGCCTTCCCCACCATTTGGGCACTCACTGTAACCACACCCCAAGAGTTGGCACACCTCCTCCGCAGGCTCTGGCTTAGCATCCCTGACACCCTTGCTGCTCTTCTTCTTCTTCTGGCCAGCAGCCTGTTTGCCCTCCTCATTCTCCTCACCCTCCTCATCCATTCCCTCACCCTCCTGCTCTTCAGCCCATGCATCCCTCCCATGCTTATGCCTGTGTGTATTGAACCACTGCTGCATCTGTCGGCTCAAGCGCTCCCGCAAACACATGGCCAAGGTCACCTGCAGCCCAGCAGCATGGGAGCCACTGAAGTGCTTGGCACGCTGCATGGCGCGCTCCACGAAGAACTCCGTCACCCAGCAAGCACGCCCGCGCTCACGCTCTTGATCAGGCAACCTGCATGCATAGCTCATGCACACTATATTGAATGTACCAGCGTATATATGACATGTTGTTTGCGATGGCCAATGGATGGTGGAGCATGGTGACACCCACCGGCAACACAACATATGGAGGTTGCTGGAGAACAAGGAGATCGGCACGTTCTCTCCCAGCCAGTCCTTCTCAGCCAGCAGGTAGGCATAGGTGTGAATGGCGTTAGCGCCCTCGTCCATACCCGCTTTCAGCCGGGCCTCATACAGTGCCTCAGCCTCCGGTGTCTTGTCTGGGCTTCGCTGCGGGTCTCCCTCTGTAGGGCATGATGACGGGGCTATGCAGTACCTCAAGGTGTACACTCATGGTGCAACTGTTGTGGCAATCTTGATTACCTGATGTCAGGTAGTGCAGCACAGCCTTCACCAATGCCTTCCAAATGGGCAGGTGCCCGTTCTCCTCTGTCACGATGTCTCGAAACACGTACTGCCAGCCGTACCGGACGAAATGCATGAAGTCATCCATGATCCACCCCCTGCAGCAAGATGATGCACATCAGTGTTGTGAAGGGGAAGTTGTTTACATGTGTCATTGGACACCTACAGTACTGTAGACCTCTACAGTACTGTAGACCTATACAGTACTGTAGACCTTCAGAGTACTGTAGACCCTCAGAGTACTGTAGACCTCTACAGTACTGTAGACTTCTACAGTACTGTAGACCCTCCGAGTACTGTAGAACTCTACAGTAATGTAGACCTCAAGAGTACTGTAGACCTCTACAGTACTGTAGAGCTCTACAGTACTGTAGACCTCTCAGAGTACTGTAGACCTTCCAGGTACTGTAGACCTTCACAGTACTGTAGACCTCTGCAGTACTGTAGAGGTCTACAGTACTGTAGAGCTGTACAGTACTGTAGACTTCTACAGTACTGTAGACCTCTACAGTACTGTAGACCTCTACAGTACTGTAGACCTTCACAGTAATGTAGACCCACACAGTACTGTAGACCTCTACAGTACTGTAGACCTCTACAGTACTGTAGACCTAAAGAGTACTGTAGACCCACACAGTACTGTAGACCTCTACAGTACTGTAGACCTCTACAGTACTGTAGACCTTCACAGTAATGTAGACCTCTACAGTACTGTAGACCTAAAGAGTACTGTAGACCCACACAGTACTGTAGACCTCTACAGTACTGTAGACCTCTACAGTACTGTAGACTCCTACAGTACTGTAGACCTCTACAGTACTGTAGACCCTTACAGTACTGTAGACCTCTACAGTACTGTAGATCTCTGTAGGGCATGATGACGGGGCTATGCAGTACCTCAAGGTGTACACTCATGGTGCAACTGTTGTGGCAATCTTGATTACCTGATGTCAGGTAGTGCAGCACAGCCTTCACCAATGCCTTCCAAATGGGCAGGTGCCCGTTCTCCTCTGTCACGATGTCTCAAAACACGTACTGCCAGCCGTACCGGACGAAATGCATGAAGTCATCCATGATCCACCCCCTGCAGCAAGATGATGCACATCAGTGTTGTGAAGGGGAAGTTGTTTACATGTGTCATTGGACACCTACAGTACTGTAGACCTCTACAGTACTGTAGACCTATACAGTACTGTAGACCTTCAGAGTACTGTAGACCCTCAGAGTACTGTAGACCTCTACAGTACTGTAGACCTCTACAGTACTGTAGACCTCTACAGTACTGTAGACCTCTACAGTACTGTAGACTTCTACAGTACTGTAGACCCTCCGAGTACTGTAGAACTCTACAGTAATGTAGACCTCAAGAGTACTGTAGACCTCTACAGTACTGTAGACCTCTCAGAGTACTGTAGACCTTCCAGGTACTGTAGACCTTCACAGTACTGTAGACCTCTGCAGTACTGTAGAGGTCTACAGTACTGTAGAGCTGTACAGTACTGTAGACTTCTACAGTACTGTAGACCTCTACAGTACTGTAGACCTCTACAGTACTGTAGACCTTCACAGTAATGTAGACCCACACAGTACTGTAGACCTCTACAGTACTGTAGACCTCTACAGTACTGTAGACCTAAAGAGTACTGTAGACCCACACAGTACTGTAGACCTCTACAGTACTGTAGACCTCTACAGTACTGTAGACTCCTACAGTACTGTAGACCTCTACAGTACTGTAGACCCTTACAGTACTGTAGACCTCTACAGTACTGTAGATCTCTACAGTACTGTAGACCTCTACAGTAATGTAGACCCACGCAGTACTGTAGACCTCTACAGTACTGTAGACCTCTACAGTACTGTAGACCCCTACCGTACTGTTGACCTCTACAGTACTGTAGACCTCTACAGTACTGTAGACCTAAAGAGTACTGTAGACCTCTACAGTACTGTAGACCCTCAGAGTACTGAAGACCTCTACAGTACTGTAGACTTCTACAGTACTGTAGACCTCTACAGTACTGTAGACCTCTACAGTACTGTAGACCTTAAGAGTACTGTAGACCTCTACAGTACTGTAGACCTCTACAGTTCTGTAGACCTCTACAGTACTGTAGACCTCTACAGTACTGTAGACTCCTACAGTACTGTAGACCTCTACAGTACTGTAGACCCTTACAGTACTGTAGACCTCTACAGTACTGTAGACCTCTACAGTACTGTAGACCTCTACAGTACTGTAGACCTCTACAGTACAGTAGACCTCTACAGTACTGTAGACCTCTACAGTACTGTAGATTTCTACAGTACTGTAGACCTCTACAGTACTGTAGACCTCTACAGTACAGTAGACCTCTACAGTACTGTAGACCTCTACAGTACTGTAGACCCACACAGTACTGTAGACCTCTACAGTACTGTAGACCTCTACAGTACTGTAGACCTCTACAGTACTTTAGATCTCTACGGTACTGTAGACCTCTACAGTACTGTTGACCTCTACAGTACTGTAGACCTCTACAGTACTGTAGACCTAAGGAGTACTGTAGACCTCTACAGTACTGTAGACCCTCAGAGTACTGTAGAACTATACAGTACTGTAGACCTCAAGAGTACTGTAGACCTCTACAGTACTGTAGACCTCTACAGTACTGTAGACCTCTCAGAGTACTGTAGACCTCTCAGAGTACTGTAGACCTCTCAGAGTACTGTAGACATCTCAGAGTACTGTAGACCCCTACAGTACTGTAGACCTCTACAGTACTGTAGACCTGTACAGTACTGTAGACCTCTACAGTACTGTAGACCTCTACAGTACTGTAGACTTCTACAGTACTGTAGACCTCTACAGTACTGTAGACCCTCAGAGTACTGTAGAACTATACAGTAGTGTAGACCCCCACAGTACTGTAGACCTCTACAGTACTGTAGACCTCTACAGTACTGTAGACCTCTACAGTACTGTAGACCTCTACAGTACTGTTGACCTCTACAGTACTGTAGACCTTCACAGTACTGTAGACCTCTACAGTACTGTGGACCCTCAGAGTACTGTAGAACTCTACAGTACTGTAGACCTCAAGAGTACTGTAGACCTCTACAGTACTGTAGACCTCTACAGTACTGTAGACCTCTCAGAGTACTGTAGACCTCTCAGAGTACTGTAGACCTCTCAGAGTACTGTAGACCTCTACAGTACTGTAGACCTTAAGAGTACTGTAGACCTCTACAGTACTGTAGACCCTCAGAGTACTGTAGACCCAAAGAGTACTGTAGACCCTGCCATTTCTGTAGACGCCTTTCAGACCATGCCCCACTCAGATCAGCACACTCACGTGAAATCCTCTGTGTGCTTCAGTTGTCGTCCAAACGTCACAGGGAATTGCATGTCCTGGAAGCGCTTGATCATCGTCTCACGTGGGCTCTCCTTGTCGTTGCCTTGGCGCTTGCTGAAAGGCCCGCTCTTGGAAAACAGCCACTGCATATGGTGCTTCACAACACCAAACAGGAAGGCGTGCGCGATGGGCACCACATGCAGCCACTTGGCCTGCACGTACTTGAGGTACTTGGTCACTATAGGCCGGCCCCAACACCCGATGTCTGGGCCCTTCACCCAGCCTCCCTCAACGGCTGCGCCACGAGTCTGCATGTCCTCCTCTGACAAACGATTCCGACGTTCCCACATCCAAGCCTCAAACCATTCGCCCACCACACCCCTGCCCACCACAGGTTCACCATCATGCCCCTGGCCACCAGCAGCTCCTCCACCAACCTCGCCACCACCACCCTCTGCCTCCTCATCACGCCCTTCAAACCGATCAGCATGCCCACCCTGATCACCTTGTGGTGCAGCCAAGCCCGCACCCTGGCTCGCACCCTGGTTTGCACCCTGGCCAACGCCCTGACCTCCACCCTGGCCTGCACCCTGGCTTCTCAATCCTTTACGCCCTGGGCCATTAACCACCCCAGCCGCCCTGCCCGTATGGCGACCACCTCTCCCCACCCCAGCACCCACACCAGCATCTTCTTCTGGGGGGGGAGGAGGATAGCGGCTCAGGTCTGGCACCAACACCTCCACCGGCAGCTAGTACCCCTTGGGGTGCACACCACCGTCACCAGGGGTCCGTAGCCAGCACCAGGCACAGTTCATGCAAGCACCATGGCCAAGACTCTTCATCAAACACATCCTGCAAAGCACCATGCATCATTGGCCTTACACCCAACTAGTTGGTGGTGTATATGTTACCCTTACTCACCGAGCCGGAGTGTCCGCCACCACGCTGGCCAGCATAGGGTATAGCCGGATCTTCGTGGCCTCATTGGCACCACGGTAGCCCTTGGGGGCGTGCAGGTGGACCCAACAGTCGCGCTTGCTTTCATCAAGCGAGTCACGGAGGTCCACCAGCAACTGCCAAACACACACTGCTACCTGTTAGTCATGTATCATTCTGTTGTGGTTCTGAGAACATATGCCTCAGCTTGTTCACCTGGTTCACGTAGCCCTCCACAAACTTGGACTTGTCAGCACCCAAGATCACACCCACAATAGCCCAGGTCTCGTCCTTGCTCATGTACTTGGTGGGCACATCCATGACCTGGGGTGGACACGCTTCATTTGTATGGGCTAGAGCTCAGGCTCAGGCTAGGGCTAGGGCTAGGGCTAGGGCTAGGGCTAGGGCTAGGGCTAGGGCTGGGGCTAGGGATAGGGATAGGGATAGGGCTAGGGCTAGGGCCAGGACTAGGGCTAGGGCTAGGGCTAGGGCTAGGGCTAGGGCTAGGGCTAGGGATAGGGCTAGGGCTAGGGCTAGGGATAGATGTGGGGATTGGGTTGGGTTGGGGTTAGGGATAGGGATAGGGATAGGGCTAGGGCTAGGGCTTTGTGCTCATACCTGCAGAACAATAATCCCGACGGACTGTGTTTCAGTGATCTTCACCCAATCGATGCCCAGGCTCAAGCGCACTGCGTACGGGTTGTCGAACTGGTCAGCTCCCACGCTGTCTCGCATGAACTTGCCAGCCTCACCTGTGCCCATCCAGCAATCCGTTAAGTGTGTTCTATTCAACCACGTTGCATCTCATTAACGTTCACTCACTGGCATAGAAAGATCCCGGGCCCTTGTCCACGTCCCGGTTGAACCACATTTGCATGCCGGGGCTGAGGAGCATGGTATTCAGGGTCTCCTCCAGTTCCAGGTAGAAAAGTTCTGCTCGAGGCCGCAGGTTATCGCGGTCACCTATACCATCATGCATGAGCACCGCCTGTTCACACCACATCCTTGCCCTCTGTGGTATTGGCCATGCATGTTAACTCACCCTCAAAACGTGTGAGCTTGCACTTGGGGCACACCTCCTTCTTGTGCAGAGGCCACTGATCTCTGCAACGCATGTCACGAAGTCATGGGTTCACCCCTAACCATCCGCTTGTTTGTGTATGGCAACATATACAACCTGTGGCAAAGGGCATGGGGCGTGGGTCATGGGTACTTGGGTAAACATAGCACCCACCGGGGCAGGTGGCCAAAGGTGTGCCCACAGGGACGCTCAGCCGTGCCGTTGCAGACGTGGAGCCGACTCTCTGGTTGGTCAAAGGTCTCCAATGTTTGCCGGTACAGGTACGGAGTGCTGGGGTGGTTGTGAGGCGTACGTAGCTCCCCTTGTCCGAACATGTAGCCCAGCTCCAGCAGGTGCGCCTTAAACACCTTGGCGTCAGGAGTGATGGCCTTCATCCAGTTGTGGATCCTCTCCACGTTGTCATACGTAGTGGTCATAGGGTGCCATGCAGACACAGGCTCACTCAAGCGTCGCTGGATGTCTGTTGTCCTGCAACGCCTCCGCCCCTTCTCCAGACGGGGGCCCCTGTCTCTGCTGTCCCCCCCCCTCCTACTGTTACGAGGGCGGCCAACACTACGCCCACGGGACCGGCCCCGGCCTCGACCTCTGTCCACACTGCCGCCCCTGCTGCCTCGTCCACCCCTGGCAACACCTTCACCTCGCTGTGCATGCCGGGCTCCGCTGTTGCCTCTGTTGTTGCGTTTTCCACTGTCATCAGAGCTGCTACCTGTGTCCATTGACTGCTCAGATACAACTTCAGACTCAGACTGGGAGGTGGTGGTGGAGGATTGGGAGGTGGTGGAGGATGCATGGGGGCAGCCCATGGAGCATCTGGCACCAACACAACAACCCTTTGCCTTGCCGCTGGGTGGGCTGCCTGTTGCATTGCCGCTGGGTGGGCTGCATGTTGCATGGGGTGAGGGGGGAAGGGGCGGGGGAGGGAACGGAGGGGAGGGGGGATTCACAGGGCTCAATCCAGGTGATGCCATGCCACGAACTGCCGTGGGCCCACTAACACCGGCCCTCCTTGGCTGCTCCCCCTCATCTGTCTCCATGTCGTCATTGCCTCCCAACCAACCTTCTTCTCGTCTGCTCCTTGACTCCACTTCTGGCCGGAGAACAAGGTCATCGTCATAGTGACGGGCCAGCAGGCGCCCTGCATCTCCTGGGCGCAGTGGAGCCTTTTCTGGCCGAAGAACAAGGTCGTCCTCATAGTGACGGGCCAGCAGCCGCCCTGCATCTCCTGGGCACAGTGGCGCCACCTCTGGCCGTAGAACAAGGTCGTCCTCATAGTGACGGGCCAGCAGCCGCCCTGCATCTCCTGGCCGTAGTGGAGCCTCCTCCGGCCGAAGAACAAGGTCGTCCTTGCATTGACGGGTCGACAGGAGCCTTTCATCTCCTGGGCGCAGTGGCTCTCCATTTGACAGACGGTGAAGGAGGGATTGCAGAGGCGGAGTTGTGGGATGGGAGGGTTGAGGAGCAGGGGGGGGAGGTGGGGGGGGGTTGGGAGGCTTTGGGTTCCTACCGGGACGTTGTGGCGGCGTTGGAGAGCAGGGAGTTGGGTGGGATGAATCAGGGGGTAGGGGTGGTACCGGGCGGCCTAGGAAGGTGGTGGTGGAAGGCCGGGGCGGCCACACCTGGGAGGGAGGTGGCCAATCTACTGGTGGACGCGGTGTGGGTGGCAGGCCTGGGAGCGGTGAGGGTGAGGGAGGAGGTGTAAGGGCGCGCTCCGCGTAGTCCCTTAGTGTCGTCTGGGCTGTCGCGGTTAACCCGAGGCAGCTACAGGATAATCGGTCACACCGCATTAGTGTGAGTTGGCAGGTAAAGCCTAGCAGCGTAAGCTGTGAGGACAACTGGTTCGATTCCAGGGGGCCCCGTTCTAAGCCCTAGCCTTCTCACGGTGGTGCCTTGTGGCCGACTGTTACAGTGCCCGCGGCTCGAGTGCCCTCGCGGCCGGCTCAGTGTTACATATGGTTCAAACGGTCCAACGTCGCCTTTATGAGGCTGCACGTTACAAGTGGTTTCCGACCGATAAGCCAATTACTGTAAACACTCCGCCTCGAACATGTAAAGGATGGTTCGAAGTGTTTGCGTGACTTACACAGTCGCTGCAGAGGATTAGGCTCGCGCTAAGCGCTCTTAAACAAAGCCTCGGTACACACAAAACATCGAGCTCGCCGAAATGGGGCCGAGAACAAGGCATATCTGGAGTTTCTATATGAGCGGGCCCGTGCATTGTAGGATATGTTGACCTTGCAGGCAAGCGTGGCAGTGACGGAAAAGCTGGCGAGCGGGACGTGCCTAGTGAGTAGCTCCGGCCGGCCTCCTGGCCCGCGAGGACCTCCTGGCCGCTATTCTCGCAGAAGCTTGCCGCTGCTGAAGCCATTGCTGCTGGGGTAAGTCGCGCTGATGCTCTTGCTCTTGCGCCCCAGCCGGGCTCAGCCCTCCATGCAGGCAGAAATGCAGCCTTGCAATGCTGTGGCTAGCACCTTCGACATGCAATGTTTCACTGCTCGTCGACCTGCTACTAATGCTGGTGTACTCCAGTCTGCTTGCTTGCAGGAGGCTGGTCCCCAGCCTGCAGGTGGGTCTACAGGTCCGCATGCTTATGCTGCTCAGCCTGCTGCCCAGCCTGCTGCTCAGCCTGCTGCCCAGCCTGCTGCTCAGCTTGCTGCCCAGCCAGTTATGCACAGTGTTGCTGCTGTTGCACACCAGTCTGCTGTTTTGCAGGAAGCTGGTCCCCAGCCTGCAGGTGGGTCTGCAGGTCCCCATGCTTATGCTGCAGCCCTTGAAGGTAATGGTACCTCTGTTGCCCAGCCTGCTGTCCAGCCTGCTGTGCACAATGCTACACACACTGCTGCTGCTGCATCTGCTGCACGTGCTGCATACACTGCTGCACAAGCCACAGTAGCCCAGGGTGCTCCTGCCTCTGGCAGGGCTCCAGTGGGGCAGAGTCCTAACAGGCCTGTCACCAGGGCATCAGCATCCATTGCTGCAATCCGTCAGAAGTATGCTGGGCTAGCTGGTGGTTCTGCCCCACTACCACATACTGCTGTGCCTCAGGCACCTGACACTGTGGTGCACTCCCACAGGGGCCTTCCCCCTGTTGAGCGTTGGTCTGACAACAGCCTTGCTCAGGGAAAACGTGCTGTCACCTTCCTTAAGGATCTGGAGGTGCACTGTGCTAACAATAACCTTGATCCTGCCCTTGCACTGCCATCCTCATGTTCAAGGTTATCAGGTATTCAGATGCCTTGACACACAGTGGGTACACCCCATGGGACTATCTTTGCAAGCACTTCATTGAGATGGTAGGGGAAGACTATGACTGACCTTAACCATGCTCATGGCCAGCTATTGAACTCTAAGCTGCTGTGCATGTCTCTAAGTGTGACCCTGCAGGAGTACATTACAAACTTCAGCAATGCCATCACTTTGTGTGGTACAGGGTGCATGAACATGGCATTGACTGTGGTCACTGTTTATAGGGGCTTCACCCCCAACTGGCCCATGTCCTCATGTCCTTGGCACACCCCACTCTTGACGATGCTGTGGCTTCAGCCATAGACAACCACAAGGGCACTTTAGCTGCTGCTGGTTCTGGGGTCACCCCAAGCAAGTGTGGTGGTGTTAGTGTTGTGGCTGCTGTTCGTCCGCAGATCGCCGCCGTCCGGGCAGCCCTCACTCTTACTCCGGCCTGGTCACTCTGGCCGCGCCGGTGGCGCTGGTGGCTCCGCCACTCCCCGTGCCTGCCCTGCAGCTCCCACGGCTCCGCCGTCTGCTGCCCCGCCTACCGCGGTATGATGTGTTTTAGGGTGATGACTGGCTGTATGCTGTAACCCCACACACTCATTCATCGGCACCGGCTTTGCTTTCAAGCACGCACTGCCGTAGAGCTTGTACTCCAAACCTCATCATTGGCTGCTGGCTGCTGGCACACTTCTTGTGTGACACAGGTGCCACTCACTCTTTCATCAGCATAGCATTTGCTTCCATGCATGCCCTGCTGCTATCTGCTCTCCCCACAACACATCAGTGGTCACTGGCTGACAACACCACTCTGTCCTGCAAGCAGTTTGCCACTGTGGACTTATGTCTGCCTGGCCACTGTGCCACATGCAAGCTGACGGTCATGCCCAGCTTTGTGCAGGGTTATGATGTGCTTCTGGGTGATGACTGGCTGTTTGCCAACAAGGCTATCCTTTCTTATGAGGGTAAAACCCTTTCTCTTTCTGCTGCTGGCAAGACTGCTGTGACTCTGCCATGTCCTGCTGTGGCAGCCCCTAAGTATGTTGGGCAATGTTCTGCTGTAAGACCATCCCCTGCATTCTTAATCAATGCTCTCAAAGCCAAACCTGAGTTAATCTCAGCTACCCAGGCGTCCAGGTGGCTCCTTAAAGGAGGCCGTGCTGTGGTGGCTTTAGTCATGACTGAAGGCTCAGCCTCTGCCAGTCCTGGTACCCCCAGTGACAAAGACGACCCACACATACCTGCAGCTATCAAAGCTGAGCTGCAAACCCTACTCAATGAGTACAGTGATGTATTTAAACCACTCACTGATACCCCTCCTGAACGTCCTGTGGGTCATACCATACCCCTGGTCCCTGACGCCCGTCCACCTGTGACCCCCATGTACAGCCTCAGTAAACCTGAGCAAGAGGAACTTAAGAAGCAGATTAAGGACTACCTCAGCAAAGGTATGATTGAGCCCAGCTCCTCCCCCTATGCTGCACCCATCCTGTTTGTGCAGAAGAAGTCAGGTGAGCTACGTATGTGCATTGACTACCGTCAGCTCAACAAGCTCACACTACGTGACCAACACCCTCTGCCCAGGATTGATGATCTGTTTGACAGGTTGTCAGGGTGTTCTGTCTTCTCCTCCCTGGACCTCCAGGCTGGTTACCACCAGATCAGGATCACTCCTGAGGACGTCCCCAAAACGGCCTTCAGGACCCCTGAAGGTCACTTCCAATTTAAGGTGCTGTCTTTTGGCCTGACCAATGCCCCTGCCACCTTCGAGCGTGTCATGAATGATGCTTTTGCACCTGTCCTGGGCAAGTGTGCACTAGTGTATCTAGATGACATACTGGTCATGTCTAAGTCTCTACCTGAGCACCTGCAGCACCTACGCCTTGTCTTTGACCTGCTGCGTAAAAACAAACTGTATGCCAAGATGTCCAAATGTGAGTTCATGCAGCTCACCCTCAGGTTTCTTGGGCATGTGATCTCAGCTGGTGCCATCTCTGTGGACCCTGATAAGGTGAGGGCCATTGTTGACTGGCCTGTCCCTTCGTCCCTGACCCAGCTGCAGTCCTTCCTGGGTGCTGCCAACTTTGTTCGCAAGTTTGTGCATAACTTCAGTGCCATCTCAGCACCCCTGACTGATCTGTGTGGCAAGCTCAGTGCCACATTCCCATGGCACTCCTGGCCTGACCATGAACGTCTTGCCTTCTATGAGCTCAAAGCTGCTGTGGCTAACGTGCCTATGCTGCGCCTGCCAGATCACACCCAACCCTTCCAGGTGTACTGTGATGCCTCACTCCAAGGAGTAGGTGCAGTCCTGATGCAGGATGGGTACCCCCTTGCCTATCTGAGCAAGAAGTTGTCCTCTGCTGAGGTCAACTACACCACAGGTGAGCAAGAGATGCTTGCTCTTGTCACCGCATGCAAAGAATGGCGTTGCTACCTTGAAGGTGTGCCATTCACTCTGTTCACCGACCATAAGCCTTTGATTTCACTGCCTACACAGAAAAATCTGTCTAGGCGTCAGGCTAGGTGGATGGAGCTGCTGTCTAGGTTTGACTTTAAGCTGGAGTATATTCCTGGCCCTGTCAACCCAGCAGATCCTTTATCCCGGTTAATCACTGGCCCCCAGGAAGGTGCCACTGTGTGTGCAATGCTCACCAGACGGCAGGCCAAACTTTCCTGTGGGGGGGAGGGAGCTAGTGGTGCTCGAGCCCTTGAGGCCAATGCCCCTGCTGCCGTCACTGCGAAATCCTCCTTAACTCCAGAGATTACTGAAAATACTGCTGATACAAGCCATAACAGGGACCTCGTTCCCCTGGTCACCTGTACATCTGACACCTCAGTGCACTATCCTGCGGCTCCTGCCCATCCTCTGGGTTTGTCTGATCAACTCATCCAAGGATACCGGCTTGACCCTGCGTTTAATGCTGAAGCTGATCTGTCCAGCATGTACCAGGACACACATGGCCTATGGCGGCTCACTGGTAAGGATAAGGTAGTGGTCCCCAATGACTCTGAGCTGCGCAATCACATCTTGCACGAGATGCATGATGCAGTCTATTCAGGTCATGTGGGTATCAGCAAAACCCTGGAACGTGTGTCACGTGTGTTTTGGTGGAACACAATGCGTGCTGACGTCAGGTACTATGTGTCCACATGTGATGCCTGTCAACGTGACAAGGCGTCCTCTCTCAAGCCAGGTGGCCTACTCAACCCTCTGTCTATACCTGACTACCGCTGGGAGTCTGTGTCCATGGACTTCATTACCAAGCTACCTGCTGGATCACATGGGTATGATGCTATCTGTGTCTTTGTGGACAGGCTCAGCAAGATGGTCCACTTTGTGCCATGCCGTGAGGACCTTAAGGCACGCCGTTTTTCACAACTGTTCATTGACCATGTGTACAAACTGCATGGCATGCCTGCTGAGCTGATCTCTGACCGGGGCTCACTGTTCACAAGTGTGTTCTGGCGTGAGGTCATGAGGCGCTGTGGCTCTAAGCCTGCCCTCTCATCATCTTATCATCCACAGTCTGATGGCCAGACAGAGAGGTATAACCGTGTGTTAGAGGAAATGCTCAGGCATTACATCTCACCTACTCAATCTGACTGGCCTGACTACTTAGCCTTGGCTGAGTTTGCTGTCAACAACTCGTGGCAGGAGTCCATCCAGTCCACCCCCTTCCTGGTCAACACAGGTCAGTCCCCTGTGACTGTTGGCCTACGTGATCTGCCTTATGGGGGTCGTTGTCCCTCTGCTCATGCCTTTACCCGCTGGTGGCAGGATGCTGTTGCCAATGCCAGGAAGTGCATGGCTGCAGCCCAATCCCGTCAGGCTGCCTATGCCAATAAGGCCAGGCGTGACGTTGAGTACAAGGTGGGCCAGAAGGTGTTGCTCAGCACCAAGAACCTTAAGCTTCAGCCTGGGAAGGCTCGTAAGCTCATACCTAGGTATGTGGGTCCCTTTGAGATCCTGCTGCTGGTTGGTGCAGTAGCTGTCAAGCTAGACCTGCCTGCCAGCATGAGCCGTCTGCACCCTGTCTTCCATGTGTCACTCATCAAGCCTTACACTGGCACTGATGTGGGCTTCATGCCACCTCCTGTGACATGGATGGATGAGACTCCTGTGTACTATGTTGAGCGTTTGCTTGACCACAAGGGCGTGAAAGACAACAAGGCCAGTTTCTACCTGGTGCAGTGGGAGGGCTATGACTCCACTCACAACACCTGGGAGCCCAGGTCCAACCTGACTGACTGTGACAAGGTCTTGGCTGAATACAATGCTATCCATCATCTTAAGTAAGTCTCCTGCATGCATGCTGCCGCGCTGCTGCACTGAGGCACTCTCTTCTCAGCCTATGGTTATATGTTACAATTCCCCTATTACAGTTGGTCTCTGACCACACCCAGCTTTGACCTGGCTCTACCTTCATGGTACCCAGTAGCTAACCAAGTGACACCTAGGTCTTGCGAGTCTCGGGTTTAACCTAAGGCGGAACGAGGCATCCCCTTGGGGGGGAGGAATGTAAGGGCGCGCTCCGCGTAGTCCCTTAGTGTCGTCTGGGCTGTCGCGGTTAACCCGAGGCAGCTACAGGATAATCGGTCACACCGCATTAGTGTGAGTTGGCAGGTAAAGCCTAGCAGCGTAAGCTGTGAGGACAACTGGTTCGATTCCAGGGGGCCCCGTTCTAAGCCCTAGCCTTCTCACGGTGGTGCCTTGTGGCCGACTGTTACAGTGCCCGCGGCTCGAGTGCCCTCGCGGCCGGCTCAGTGTTACATATGGTTCAAACGGTCCAACGTCGCCTTTATGAGGCTGCACGTTACAGGAGGCCAATCTGGTGGGGGACGAGCTGGCATGGGGGGTGTGGGGGGCCGTGGCAGGGGACTAGGCGAGGGAGGAGGCCACACTGGCTTGGAACGGGGTGGGGAACGGGGTGGATGTGAGATCCCCGCTTGTGATTGTTGTCGAGCATGCTCTAATCGCTGAAGTACAAAGGGTAAATTGCGCTTCGTCGGCAGTAAGTCCACTGTGACAAAGCGCGATACCTGCAACCAACGTCGACCGCCGTAAGTAAACGTCGCCTACTTTTAGCATCGCCATGTCGGCCACATACGAGGGTTGGGAGCGCGTCTCCGGTGGTTCTTGTGATGGCTGGGCGATGTTGGGACGACGAGGAGACCGGGTTGGGTCTGCATCAGACCAATCACGAGTCACCACTGTTTTAGTCTTTGGCCTAGCCGCTAGCTGTCACTATGGGTCCTGCGTGGTTGCCCCACCTGGCCGTGGCCGTGGCATTTATTTGTGATGGGCCGTGCTAGACAAGGCTTTCAGCTTGTATGTGGTAGTGTGGGTCGCCCCTTGCGCTGTCGGCGGTGGCTGATGCGGGTCGCGACTGTTGGGTTGGGTGTGGTGTTTGATGCACTACACAAGCGCACAAATTGGACCCGCACTCATTGCTGTGTGCACTATCCCTCCCTCGTTGCTCAGTCTTGAACCACCAATGGCCGCCGCAACCATCATCGATGTAGAGGTCATCTTCAATGTTGGTGGCGGTAGTGAAAGCGACCCGATGAGCATTCATCGCGGCCAAGAGTCATTCACCGCTGAAGCCATGGAAGCGTTTCTTAAGAAAACGGGTAACTTGTATCGTGTGTCCCTCGATGAAGATCGTGAGCCGGTTCTTGAGGTGCCCTATACCCCAGAGGACTACACCACCATGGCAGGCCTCATGGTTAACCTGGGGACCAGCCTGATTACTTGGCGTAATCTGTTTGACACGACTGGCCTAGCGTTCGTGACATGGAGGACTGAGACCGGTGGCATCGTCATCGAGGTGTACCTGTACCCCTTGTCCACGTCTCAGCAGGTGAGGTGGCTCCTTGGTGCTTGCCTCATCCCCCCTACATGCATTCAAAGCCTGATGTGGTAGGCGTATGTTGACTTTGCATGTGATTGTGCAGGGACCTGGTGAGGAACAGGCAGCAGAGCCCCTACTGGACGCCATGTCGCAGGGGGCAGCCAGCGCACAACCTGTCAGCCCACAGTCAGGTGCCGACAGGGCCTTAGCTCCCCCTGCGGCCCTGAGGAAACAGAAGGATGCCGCTGGCCCCTCGAAAGAGGCAGCCCAACCCCAGCCGCCCAGCTCAGCAGCTGCAGCAGCAGGACGTAAACCTGGTCCTGCAGCAGCGGTGCATGTGGGAGGGACTAAGCGTGGCTCAGCCCAGGCAGTGAGGCAGGTGTGTGAATCACAGGGTGCATGCCAGTGTCTGTACATGTGCACATGTTCCAGCTGTCAGCTGCCCAACACTCCACGGCCCTTGTGTCCCGTTGGCCATGCTGCACCATTATGGTGGTCGTGTGTGGCTGCAGCCGGCGGGGGACAGTGGCGATGGCATGGTCGAGACCCAGCCTGTGCGTAAGAGGGTGGCTGGTAGTCGGCGTGCCGCGGGGTCCCCAGCTGGACCCCATGCTCATGGAGCAGACGGGAGCAGTGGTGTCAGTAAGGTGTGCTTGTGTGTGTGTGGTACGGTTATGTATTGGGTTATGAACCACATGTTACCACATGTTGAACCACATGTTGAGTGTGGCCTTGTATGGTTGCTGATGTAGGCACCGGCAGCTGGCCCCCTCCTTTCCTCCCCGGCCTCCACATCCACCCGCAGCATGGGGAAGGGGGAAGTCGGAGGTGGCTCAATGGTGAGTGTGAGTCTGTGTGTGTGGATGTTATTCTTCATTAAGCCTATCATTTGCATGGTATGCAGCAAATCCGGCATCATGCTGAATGTGGTGCCTCATGCAGGGCCAGGGGTTCAGATTGGACATCTCCCCGTCCAAAAGGGTCTCGCTAGCGACAAGGCTGTCTGCTAGGAGCATGGTAAGAGTAATTGGCTAGCATCTATGCAAACTCCCCCTGACCTGCTTGTCTTGCCTCGTTCAGCTTACCGGACTACCTTTGTATTTGCTGTGCAGATCACGAAAGACGCTACCTATTTTGAGGTGAGTGTAGTAAATGGAGACATGCGAATGTATTTTTTTACAATGTCACAACCTCACATGTTGTGCTTGTGATGTGTAGGTGTCGGTTGAGAAAGCGGCCAAGGCATTGGCCAGTGCAGCAGTGAGGAAGTGGGGCATGCGGTGCCACACGCTCCCGGAGGTGGGTGCATGTGTTATGAGCGGTTCCATAGTAGTCAGCGTTGTAACCCAATACCATGGAGGTCCATGTCTGACTTCATGCAGGGCCAAGGGTTGTTTATCATACCCGGCTTGTCCCATGGGGACATTGTCAAGTCGGAAAAACTCCCTGAGGAGTTCAAGTGGGATACGCCAGAGGAGTTTTGCATCGCGGAAGTGATGAAGGGCTTGTTCAAGGAGTTTGGGACCCTGCCTGCCCCCTACAACGCCTACCAGAGGTTTAAGACCCTGATTAACGAGTGGGTGCCCGTTGTGTTGTAGGAGTCCCATGACTTGCTGGCCAAGGTTGTGCCCCATGGTCACTGTCTTGTCATGATGTGCTACTGCATGGCCTTCGGAATGCTAGTGGAAACTCAGAAACGCGTCAAGTCCATCTCCCCGGCAGTCATGGAACAAACACGGATCTGGGGCGTGGATGTCGGGGTGACCCGCAAGGCAGGCAACAGGATGACGGTGCTCGCCTCATGGACAGAGGGCTTGCGCCAGGTCCAGCATCTGAAGGAGTTTGGGGGTAAGGCTCTGTACCTGTGCATTGCATTGTGCACCGTGTGCATGTTGTGCATTGCATGCATGTTGTGCACCGAGTGCATGTTATGCATGTTATGTGCATGTTGTGCATTGTGGGCATGTTGTGTGTTGTTGTGCGTTAAGTGAAACACTCTTGGATGCCATGTGCATGTGTACGCTGCAGTGCCTTCGTTCCCCTTGCCTGAGGGTTGGGCTGTCGCCTTCCTGTAGCGTTCAGAAAGAACGCGCCTTAAATCTTTTCAGTGTGTGAACGCCATGCAACGCTAACCGCAGTTACAGGTGTCAGACTGCTGCAGCGCAACCAGGCTAAGACATAGAACGGCCTCCGGGGATCGAACCCGAATGGTGGGCAGCAGTACAGCCCACCACTTAACCTGCCTGTATCACACTTCAGCAGTGACACTAGCGCCGATCCGCTTAGTGCAGAATCGGAACGCTACATTCCTCCCCCTCCTATGGGATGGCCGTTCCGCCCATAGGCCATCATGGCATGGACTCGCAGTACATGACCGCTAGTTTGGAACTCCTGCCCATCCGGACGCAGGTCGCTCTCAGGAGTTTACGGTCACTATGGACCCTTCAGCCCAGGCTCACAGAGCCAGTGGAAGCTGGGAACCAGATTAGCCAGGCTCATATGAGCATCTGGACTCATAGCACACCAAGGCATATAGCATGCAGCAACGCAACCAGCAAGACTACATGGAGCCCATGTCCCACATTTAGATCACAGCAAGCCATGCTGAGCCTTATACAAGTTTACGCAGTCAGGGGCATTTGCTAGATTGCAGGCAGGCTCCCAGGTGTTGTCAGAGTCATCATAACCCTTCCACTTGACGAGGTACTCCTTTGCTTTACCTGCACGCACATGCCGGTGGTTCACAATGCGCTCTACTTCATATTGTGGGGAATCATCTAACCAGCCCAGCTCAGTGGGGGGTAGACGACCAAAGTTGCCCTCATAGGGTCTTAGTAATGACACATGGAAGACAGGATGGATCCTGGACATGGCTGATGGCAGGGTCAGCTTTACAGCGTCTCTACCCACATGAGCCTCAATCCTGAAAGGCCCCACATACCGTGGCAGCAGCTTTCTGGCTTTGCCCACCATGTTACG
Source organism: Haematococcus lacustris (assembly GCA_030144725.1). Lineage (NCBI taxonomy): Eukaryota > Viridiplantae > Chlorophyta > Chlorophyceae > Chlamydomonadales > Haematococcaceae > Haematococcus > Haematococcus lacustris. Next base: position 1,642,912 of record JASKMD010000021.1, on the reverse strand, counting down.
CAGGTTCATGGTACTAAGCAGCACACGGTCACCCACTTGGAACATACTGTCCGCGGATTTCCTGTGTGGATTAGCATCATTTGACTGCCGACTTTGTGCCAGTTTCATACATCTCCTGGCTTCTTGAACGCCCTTTTCCCAGCCATCAGAGAAGAACTGGGCCATGGGAGGTGGCAACCGAGGTAACTCATGGGTCACCGGTGTCACTGGGGACTGTCCATAGTTAATCAGGAAAGGTGTAGACTTAATACTTTCTTGCCATGAGTTATTAATTGCAAACTCGGCAAACGAGAGGTGTTTAGGCCAGTCTCGTTGAGTGGGAGAGATATAATGCCGGAGCATCTCCTCCAACACTTTGTTGTACCGCTCAACCTGCCCATTTGACTGGGGGTGATAGCTGGAGGTGAGAGAATGTTTCATGCCCATTAGCTTGCATACAGCTTGCCAGAACTTACTAACGAATAGGGAGCCCCGATCACTCACAACTTCAGATGGTAGCCCATGATGGACAAATACCGAATCAATGAAGAGTTGTGCAAACTCAGGAGCATCCATGCTTTCCTTGCATGGCACTAGGTGCACCATCTTGGAGAGCCTGTCAACGAATACACAGATGGAATCATATCCATGTGATCCGGACGGTAGTTTGGTTATGAAGTCCATGTGCATGACTTCCCAGCGGTATCCAGGTATAGACAGAGGATGAAGGAACCCCCATGGCTTAGCTGTAACCGACTTGTTTCTCTGGCATGCATCACATGTTGTTACATAGTGACGCACATCAGTGCGTAAGTGTTTCCACCAGAACACACGCATGACACGCTCCAACGTCTTAGTGATCCCAACGTGGCCAGCATACTTAGCATCGTGCATCTCATGCAGGATATGCTCTCGTAGCTGTTTGTCACGGGGCACAATGACTGTACGTCTCTTTTGATGTCTCCATAAGCCATGTTCATCCAGGTAAAAGTTCTTTGTCTTTCTACGCTTGGTGAAGTTGGAATCAGCAGCATAAGCTCTGACCAACCACTCATGCAGGTTTGACAAGGGACCTGGTGGTTTGGGTGCACTGGGTTCTCCATCTGCTGGTACATCAGCAGCCCAAGTGACACGTTTGGTGGGTGGCCTTACGGCAGCACCAGCACCATGGCCTGGTGGTGGTTGTGTGGGTGGCACAGCGGCATCACCAGCACTCGTTTTACGTGCCTCAGCACCAGTTTCCTCCCCCTCTTGAGAACGCCGCTTACTCCTAGTCATGACAAGGATACTCTTCACATTATCAGCACCAGGGCCTTTACACGTCTGTACTGTGGCAGCTGGAATGCGTGACAACGGATCAGCGGGATTAGATATACCAGGTAAATACTCAATGATATATGAGAAGCGGGCCAGGAATTCCATCCATCTAGTCTGCCTGCGTGAGAGTATGTTTTGAGTGGGCAGAGAGATGAGTGGCCGGTGATCTGTGTACAGAGTGAATGGTACCCCTTCCAGGTAACACCTCCACTGTTGACACGCAGATACCAATGCCAGCAGTTCCTGTTCGCCCGTGGTGTAATTAACCTCAGCAGGGATTAATTTCCTGGAGTAATACGCCAATGGGTAGCCATCCAGCATCAGGACAGGGGACCTGGTGGTTTAGGTGCACTGGGTTCTCCATCTACTGGTACACCAACGCCAACAGCTCGTTAAAAGCGTTGTCGGGTGGCAGTCCATAGGCACTTGAAGTCTTGCACATGGACATGCAAGCATGCTACATGCAAGATCCCTTCCTGGCCTTAGCAGCTTTCTTGGCTGGCTCAGCAACCACCTCATGCCTGAAATAGAACCTATCCTCTGCTGGGAAACGTTAGCTGGGCCGCGGTTGGGCTGATCATTGAGCTGCAACACGCAACACTGCGTAGTCGACAGCCAAGGGGGTTAAGAGTTTACATGCTGGTTGCTGCTTCCCACCCTGAATGCTGGCTGCTGCTGCTGTTACCATGTTATCTTTGTTATGGGGGTATAAACCACTTTTCTCGAATGCACGCTCTTCTCAGATGCCGCACTACATATATTATTATCGATTTATATTTGTATGCTTCACTTAATTAATTGTAACTAAATGCCGTGTGACGCCATTTTGTGCCAAGGGGCTTCTCCACTTTGCTCTTGCGCTCTGTGGCCCATTGCGTTATCCTCATGGCTGCAAGCAATGCTGTCTTGGTGACACCCGCACCCTGCTGCTGGCCCCTTACTACCAAGTCCCGCAACTGCTTCTCTTCCACAGCTGACAAAGCTGTTGGGCACCCACGTTTTGCAATCACCCCATCCCTCTTGATGACTCTGTAGAAGGTGGCATATGAAACGCTATGTTCCCAGGCCACAGCTGCCATGGATGGCTGTGGCTGGCCCCTCTTGACCTTAAAGTCAGCATTAGCAGCTGCCAAGAGCCTTTTGCCCCTCTCGCCTGCGCTGTCTAGAGCCAAGCTGGACTGCCGAGAAGCACCAGTGGTCGGTTTGGCCATGGGGGCTGGTGGTGTGCGGTGGGACCTGGGCACATGAGGCCGATAAAATGCCTGGAGCGCTTAGAAAGAGTATTTTCGACGCGAGTCCGCGGCCAAGCGGCTGCAGTACACCGGAGCAAACCATTTGAGCTACATTAAGTACCCACCAAAGTGTCAAGAAGGGCTGCGCTTGCACGGGTAACTTGTCGCGCGAGTGCACCCGGAACCTTAACAGCCGGTAGGGTTCAAACGGGCATAACCGGCGGCAGCCACATCTCAGCCGACGGTGCGCAATGATTCGCTTCTAACCGACTCACAGCATCCTCGTTACCTCCAACGACCGTGTATGCAAGGAAGCGTGCGTATTGGAGGGCAAAAACGGGAGAACGGCCAAAACATGCCTATTCAATTTCGGCACTTTACTGTGTATATCAGCAGCCCAAGTGACACGCTTAGTGGGTGGCCTGGCGGCAGCACCAGCACCTTGGCTTGGTGGTGGTTGTGTGGGTGGCGCAGCGGCATCACCAGCACTGTTTTTCTGCGCCTCAGCACAAGTTTCCTCCCCCTCCTGAGAACGACGCTGGCTTCTAGTCGTCACTAGAATACTACGCACATTATCTGCACCAGAGCCCTTACACGTCTGCAATGGGGCTGCTGGAATGCGTGACAACGGGTCAGCAGGATTGGATATACCAGGTAGATATTCAATGGTATATGAGAAGCGGGCCAGGAATTCCATCCATCTAGTCTGCCTGCGTGAGAGTATAGTTTGAGTAGGCAGAGAGATGAGCGGCTTGTGATCTGTGTACAGTGTGAATGGTACCCCTTCCAGGTAGCATCGCCACTGTTGGCAAGCAGATACCAATGCCAGCAGTTCTTGTTCGCCCGTGGTGTAATTAATCTCAGCAGGAATTAATTTCCTGGAGTAATACGCCAATGGGTAGCCATCCTGCATCAGGACTGCACCGATGCCCTCAAGGGACGCATCGCAGTGCACCTGAAACGGCTTGCTGTGATCAGGAAGCTTGAGCATAGGCACATTAGAAATGGCCTGCTTTAAAGCATTGAACGCATCCAGCTCAGCCTGAGGCCATGCCTTCCAAGGGAAGGACTCCTTTTTGGGGCCAGTCAGGTTAGTGAGGGGTGCAGCAATAGTGCTAAAATTATGTACAAATTTACGTACATAGTTAGCAGCGCCCAGGAAAGACTGCAGAGTTTTGAGGCTAGTAGGTACTGGCCATTCAGAGATTGCAGTAACTTTACACGGGTCAACAGAGATGCCTTGAGCACTAATAATATGGCCCAGGAACATCAGTGTGCAATTCATAAACTCACATTTAGATAACTTAGCATAAAATTTATTTTTACGCAATAAGTCAAATACACGTCTGAGGTGGACTAGGTGCTCCTCAGTGTTCTCGGACATCACCAGGATATCATCGAGATACACGAGGGCACAGTCATTGATCACCTCAGCAAATGCTTCATTCATTACACGTTGGAACGTGGCAGGAGCATTTGTCAGGCCAAAACACAGTACCTTGAATTGGTAGTGCCCCATGGGAGTCCTGAACGCAGTCTTAGGGACGTCCTCAGCCGGGATGCGGATCTGGTGGTAACCAGCCTGCAGATCGAGGGAGGAGAACACAGTTTTTCCTGCTAGCTGATCAAACAGATCATCAATGCGTGGCAAAGGATACTGGTCCCTAATTGTAATTTTATTTAGCTGGCGGTAGTCAATGCACATGCGCAGCTCACCTGATTTCTTCTGGACAAACAGCACAGGTGCAGCATAGGGTGATGAGCTAGGCTCTATCAGGCCCTTAGCTAGCAGGTCAGTGATCTGTTTACGCAGTTCATCTTGCTCAGGTTTGGACATCCTATAGCTGGGCCTAGCTGGAGGCTTGCCATCAGGCTGCAAGGGGATGGAGTGCCCTACTGCACGCTCTGGCGGGAGTCCTGTGATAGGTTGGAATACATCAGAGTATTCATCCAGCAGATCTTGCAGGTGCTGCCTCTGTACATGGGACACAGCGTCTACTGGTAAGGCAAGGTCTTCCAGAGACACCATAGCTACCATGGCTGAGCCACCCTTACGCAGCCATCTGGCTGCTTGCTTTGCTGTCACAAGAGCCTTTGGATTGGCTTTGGACACAGCAGCAAGGACAGCAGCAGGTGGGCGGGGCAGTGAGTGGGTGGATCCAGGTGGCCTTGTGGCAGCACACTGGCCAGCAGCACTCTGGTCACCTGTGTGTGGGTGTAAGGTTTTATTACCTTGGGGAGTGCGCAGGGTAAGAGTCTTGTCGACGTAGTCGACCAAGGCTCCCTGCACAGTCAACCAGTCAGCACCCAGGAGCACGTCATAAGCATGAACCAGATCAGGCATGACAGTCAACAGGCACATGCAGCAGAAGCTGTTGATGCGCAGCTGCACTTTGACATAATGCTCACATATCACAGGCTGGTTGTTGGCAACATCAAACCTGAGTGACATGGGATAAGTAAATACTGGGATGTTATGCAGCTGAACAAAGCTAGCACTGATCAGGGATGCATCAGCACCACTATCAGCTAACATGTGACAGGCATGAGAATCAATGGTGCCAGCAAACTGGAACCTCACCTTGTCGTCTTGACCAGAGACCCCCAAGATGACTTGAGACGGTGCACGGGGACAACACATGGCAGTCTTACACGAGAGAATATGACCCACACAGGGGTCAGCAGCACTGAAACAGGACCCACAGTTCTGAGCTGCTGTCACAGCAGTCTGCTCAGAGAACGCATGGCCATCAACAGTTGAATCAGGGAAAGGCTGGCTCATAGCATGCACAGCAACACCATCAACAACCATTAGCTGGGTCTCAGTCCCAGTCATTTCAGTGGCACAGGTGCATAAGACAGGTTCATCAGCATGTACCACAGCACAGGAGTGACACTGTCCTGGCTGGGCAACACCTCACTTCCCATTGGCAGATGCAAGCCTGCCCTTCTTGGGCTCAGAGTCATGCTGCTCAGAAGGACGCTTCCCTGCAGCCTTTGCATCAGCAGGAGGACGAGGGTAGCCAGATAGCTTCCTGGCTTCCAGAGCTGGCATGTCCTTATAGGGACACAGAGGCTTAAGGTGCCGGGGATCATAGCAATGATGACAGTACTGGCCTGGCTTCATGCTGGACTGCTCAGCAGCCTCTTCAGCCTTCTGCTTCAGAATGACACGGTAGCCAGCAGCAGGACCAGCAGCCATGCCAGCCCTGAAGCCCCTGGAACGGGCTGGGACTTTGGCAGGTGGGTCGCTGTGGGTGCTCTTAGGGGGACGAGGGTTGTTTGCACGCTCCAGACCTTCAGCCAGCTGCTTAGCCTGCACAGCAGCCACATGGCGCTTTGTGCCGACTGCTTCAGCAAGGATCTTAGCAGCACGCTGAGCTTGCCTGGCAGAATCGATAGCCTGAGCCAGAGTGAAGGCAGGAAAAGGAGCAGAATCCCTTAGGACTGCCTTTTTCAGCTCAGATGTCAGTCCCTTGATAAACAGGGAGACAAGCAAACTCTCATCCATGCACTGGACACCAGCAGTCAGCAGATTGTTCCTGAAAGCAGTGACATATTCATTGAGAAGGAGCTGGGACGACATGCGAATGCTGCCTTCAAGAAGCTGTTTCTGGGCATCAGTCTGATCGTCACGCAAGTCGTCTCCTGTATACTCAAGAAAGGACAGTCGCAGATAAGGCCAGGTAGGTGCAGTGCGGGTCTGTGCGAAATGAGCAGCACGGATGGATGGCAACCAAGCATCACGCGCAGCCCCGGACAGGAATGCAGGAAAGACAGAGGCAATGTCCAGGTTGAAGCGCTGGCAATGTGCTTCTAAGTCGTCACAGAAGGCAGAGGCCCTGCGACGAGACTTGGTGCAATTGTCTGTCCACTTATCAGGGCCAGGCACAGATTTAGCAGCTGGAGCCTGACTAGTGACCTGGGGAAAGAGGTGGTGCAGAGCGCCGCCTCTCCCACCGATCGAGTTAAAGGTACCAGGAATACACGCTGGGCGTGTACCTGACCGACTCGGGGACGGAGTGCGCATACTAAACAGCCTGTCCTGAATGGAGGGAGGGGACCCTGGGAATAGACCCACCTTTTCAGCCAGCGCAGCCAGTGTGCGATCTGTCAGCTTTTGGCGAGATTCCATCTTGGCCAGCTTGGTTTTAGCCTCCTTCAGCTGGTCCTGCGTGTCCAGCAGCGACTGGGCCAGCTGGTGTGCGGAAGACAGGTCAATCTCGCCTTCAGAGACGTCGTCAGCCTCTTCTTCCTCATCCTGCTCCTCCTCTTCGTCTTCTTCATCGCCTGGAGGGACTGGGCCATCGCCCTGCCCATTCCGCGACGGAGTTGCAGCAGGACCACCGTCGGGGAACAAAGCCGCCCTCAGGGACCTGGCAAACTCGGGATCAGATAGGGCCTGGGCCAATATGGCCTGGGAACCCGCAGGACCGCTGGACATACCAGCGCCTGGTGTTTCGCCATTAGGCGTAGTGTCAGTCATGGTGCGGCCAGTCACTGAGGTATCGGAATTCGGAAACCAATGTAGCGTTCAGAAAGAACGCGCCTTAAATCTTTTCAGTGTGTGAACGCCATGCAACGCTAACCGCAGTTACAGGTGTCAGACTGCTGCAGCGCAACCAGGCTAAGACATAGAACGGCCTCCGGGGATCGAACCCGAATGGTGGGCAGCAGTACAGCCCACCACTTAACCTGCCTGTATCACACTTCAGCAGTGACACTAGCGCCGATCCGCTTAGTGCAGAATCGGAACGCTACACTTCCCCCCAGTCACCTGGATGGAGATGATGCACCGCAAAGGCGAGGAGCTGGTCTCCCGGGTGGCCGGCAAGCATGACATGGAGGTGAGTGCCGTATACATGCAGCCTCCTAAGCTCATATGCAATGCCCATGGATGAGTGTTGAAGGTCTTTGGCATGCGTGCTTGTAGGAGACAAAGGTCAGCCATGTGGTGCGGGACGTCACACGCTGGTCTGACAGAAAGATGGAGGTGGGCTCTACCCCAGCTCACCGCATGGTCACCTGCTGGTGTCATGCTTGCGCCGCGCACCAACCCATGTGATGTGCGGTTTTCCTGTAGGCCATCCTGGACAAGGCCTTTGCCGACTTTGAGGCTCAGGTGGAGAAGGAGCTCAACCCCCCCCTTGCGGCACCTGTCCTGCCGGGGGACGTGGAGGCAGCAGGGGCAGCAGGGCAGCCGGGGCAGGGGACGGGGCAGCCGGGGCAGCGGCAGCAGCAGCGGGACAAGGCAGGGGTGGGGGAGGGGGGGGATGTAGAGGGGAGGGGTGAGGAAGAGGAGGAGGAGCAGGAGGGAAGTGGGCTGGAGTAGGTACTGTAGCTTTCAAGGTCTTGGTTAGAATTAGAAGCGTGCGTTGCGTGATGTGCTACAGCTCCTAGGCTTGTACGCCTTCAACGTGTTGGGGGACGGCAACTGCGCATACCGAGCAGCGGCAATGATTGCCGGTTTATGCAGTATCACAGTGAGTGTCAGGGCCAGGGTAATGAGGCTCGTCACATGACAGCGCACTGCCCTGATAGTGTCATCAGTCAATGAATGCCATACCCAGTCACATGACATCACATGGCTGTAGGTTGATGTGTATGCAAGAATGCAAAGTGCATGTAGTGAATACACGTAAAACTGATGCCATATATGTGCAGGGGCACAAAGACCTACGCCAGGCCTGCTTTGATATTGGTATGAATATGATCAAGCATTTCCGGAGCCAGGCTGCCCCCCAGAGCAGCACCCTGGCGATGATGCTGGAAAATGCAGACACTGACAGATACGAGGTGGACCCTGTGACTGGACAGTCGAAAATTGCCAGCATCTCGCTGGAAGAGCACCTGCTGACAGACATCCAGCAACCCAAGGCATGGAGTGGCTTCACCTCCATGGTGCTCATGTCCGCAGTCCTTGGAGTCGAACTGCAGGTTCTAGACGAGGGCGATGGGAAGTGGTATGTTACTCCAGTAGATGCCCGAGGCTTGCTCACCCGGGAGGAGAGCAAAGCTGTCATGCCACCAAACTTCCCATGCATGGACGAAGGTGAGACTTGCTACTTGGTGCGAGTTGATGACAACCATTTCCTGGCTTTAGGGCGTCAGGACGGCAGGCGTTTGACCCCGAATGAGGTGGACCTCAAGGCCATCGCTGTCCAGGTGAGCAGGACTAATGGCGGCGAAGATGTAATGACATGGTAGGACACGTTGTAAGTGAGCTGATTATATATGCAGGTTAACAACCGCCAGCAGCAGCTTGCAGCCCCAACAAATGCTGCATTGGCCCAGGCTGTGGAAGTGGGCTTGCGTCTGGGTCTGAGCGGTGAGCTATGAACTTTGTACTGTTGGCGACCACGTGCACATGCGATGCTGGCTGAAAGGTATCCACCGTACAAATTGCAGGAGCAGCAACAGCTACCAGAGCAGCACCAGGCGCAGCAGCATCAACAAGACCAGCAGCCCCAGCAGCAGCAGCAGCAGCTCCACGAGCAGCAGCACCACCGTCCACCGTGCAATCTGCAGGGGCAGCAGCAGCAGGAGCAGCAGGAGCAGCAGCAGGTGGTGGTGCAGGTAGCCCTGCCAGTTTGGGTGGCAGCAGGGGTGGTGGTACCCCAAGCAGCAGCCAAGGGTCAGGCCTGAACCCGCCCGCCCCACCCCCTCGGCCAGGGAAGCGGGCCTCACAGGCCAAGCCCAAGCAGGGCCGGCCAGCCCTCCCCATGGGCCCAACCCTGCCCATGCACCCAGGTACAGGAGCGGCAGCAGCAGGTGCGGCAGCAGCAACAGCAGCGGCAGCAACAGTGGCAGCAGCACCAGCAGCAACAGCAGCGGAGGCTTGGGCAGGTGGTGAGGACAGTGATCCAGAGTGGACACGTGTGATCAAACGTGGTCGCCGAGCTTCACCGCCCAAGCCTGGCCATGGCCGGCCAGCCCTCCCCATGGGCTCAACCCCCCACATGCACCCAGGGGCAGGAGCGGCAGCAGCAGCAGCAGGTGGAGGTGCAGGTAGCCCAGCAAGTGTGGGTGGCAGCAGAGGTGGTGGTACCCCCAGCAACAGCCAGGGGTCAGATCGCTCCCTCTCCTCCCCGCCTCGTCCAGGGAGGCATGTTTCACAGCCCAAGCCCAAGCAGGGCCGGCCAGCCCCCCCCATGGGCCCAACCTCCCCCATGCACCCTGGGGCAGGAGCAGCAGCAGGAGCAGCAGCAGCAGAGACAGGAGCAGCAGCAGCAGCAGCAGGCGCAAGGGCAGCACCATGGTCCAAAGCAGCAGCAGGGTCTGCAGCAGCAGCAGGAGCAGCAGGAGCAACAGTAACAACAGCACCAGCAGCAGCAACAGACCTGTGCCCGCCCCCCCCGGCTCGTATAGGGAAGCGGGCTTCACAGGCCCCACCCAGCCAGAGCCGCCCAGCCCCCCACATGCGCCTAGCAGCAGCAGGACCAGAAGCAGGAGCAGCAGCAAAGTCAGGAGCAGCAGCAAGGGCAGGAGCAGCAGCAGGAGCAGGAGGAGCAGCAGCAGCAGCAGCATGTGGTGCAGGTGGCCCTGCAAGTGCAGGTGGCAGCAGGGGTGGTGGTACCACGAGCAGCAGCCAAGGGCCAGGCCTCAACCCGCCCGCCCCACCTCGGCAAGGGAAACGTACTTCACAAGGCCAGCCCAGCCAGAGCCACCGAGCCCCCCCCATGCGCTTAGCAGCAGCAGCAGCAGCAGAAGCAGGAGAAGCACATGGTCAGTGTTGGATGCATGGATCAGATCGTTTGGGCACTAGATGTCCAGGACAGCCAAGAAGCACGTGACATTATAATGCATATACTGAGGTGTGGGTCATATCTATAGATATGCTTTGCTGTTGCCATACAGTGTGCTCAAAGCCGTACACCACGGACGATGCCCCCCCTGCTACAGTTGGGAAAGCTGAGGTAATGCCAAATAGGTCCATGCTAGCCACATATGTCCACACATGATCTTGACATCACATGCCTGATGAACTAACACCTATAGACCCTGAAAAATGAGTGGCCAATGCAGGCGCAGCCAGTAGGTCGTGGAGCACTCCACCCATCTCCAAGTGACGCTACCGGACCAGACAAGCATCAGCAGCTAGAAGCACGTCGAATCAAGGACCTTTTCAACGTAAGCTTACAATGTATGAATTGGTGATGCTAAGCTCAATGAATACGACAACATCTTAATCGTAGCCAAGACTCATATGATCATTTGCTCCAAGCCATGTGCCTTTGTGCAGGCCGCAAAGGCTGCGTTGCCACCCGGTGGAGGCATGTTCTGGCAACAAGGACCTGATGGGTACAAAAGACCCAAATCCATCGACAACAATGTGCTAAGGAAGGCAATTGTGCGCATGAAGGTATGGGCAAGAACACAGATTGATAGCATGGGAGTGCAACCTGAGCCTATACTGCAACTGTCTTTGCCAATGTAGTCCTTCTTCCACCACCGAGTCGAGCGTGAAGCCACTTGTCTGACCCCAGACCTGGGCATGGATGTGATGCAAGGAAAAAAATATGTCACAGGTATATTAGCAAGTGGCCGCCTAACGGCACGCAAGGTGTTTTTCATCCCCATGGGGGGCCGGCTCATCGCTGTGTACCCGAAGCACGACCTATTCGTGGTCTTCTGCCCCAGGGGACAGGTAAAAGGCTTTCAAACCTGTCAAAAACATCAGGTATACGGCTAACACATGAATCAAGGCACATAATTGCTTTGGATGGGATGCCGCAGGGCCTTTCAGAGGAGGAGGAGTCTAACTTGTGCGTGTTTTTGAATGCGCACGTCAAACAAACGAAATGGGAGGTCATTGATGGGACGTGCCCACTGCAAAAGGATGATTGGAGTGATGAGCTACGGTTATTGATCCACATGGAATACTTGTGGCGCCGAAGCATCAGGTGAGAAAATAGGACAACATGCCTTCAACACAGCAACATGCTTATGCTTGCACACAACCTGATTGCTATCAAACGCCATTTGAGTTAGTCTAATCTAGCATGCAAACAAAGGCCACTGATGCCATAATGCATGTAGGCGGAATTGTGTACAAACTGGCATTTGTTATGATGCCAACCGGATGTTAGCTAACCAACCAACGCCGCTATCATGACTGACGGTACTCCCACTGGGGAGACTCCTGGCGCTGGCACATCCACCGACCCAGAAAACTTCAGAGGTCTGCTTGCTCTAGCTCGCACTGACGCCGATTTCCGCAGAGACCTTATGGCAGCTCTCAACCCTGCGGGTACTTCTGCTAACCATTCCCGTCCTGGCACTGGTCCACTGGACGATGCACTTCTCAATGATGAGGAGGAGGCTGAGGACGAAGACGCCCAGCCAGACGAAGATGAGGAAGAAGAGGACGAGGCTGAGCAGCTTCGCGAGGAACTGGCGGCTACCAGAATGGAGCTGAACTCGCTGCGCATACGCCAGAGGAACTTGGACCGCGCCATGTCTTCCTTGGCTGCTCAGGTGAGCCTAGTTCCTGGTAGATCATCTTCCTATCAGGACAGACTGTTTGGAATGCGCACGCCCTCCCCAAGCAGGTCAGGTACACGCCCTTCGTGTATTCCTGGTACTTATCTGTCTGCTGGTGGACGAGGTGGCGCTTTGCACCACCTCCTGTCCCCTGCTCCTACTTCTGTTCCGGCTGCCAAGGCTGTGCCTGGCCCAGACAAGTGGACAGATGCCTGCATCAAATCAGTCCGCAGGGCCTCGGCCTTCTGCGATGACTTGGAGGCTCACTGTGCTCGCTATTCTTTGGACATTGTCTCTGTCTTCCCTGCTTTCCTATCTGGTGCAGCACGCAATGCTTGGTACCCTTCGGTCCAGCAAGCTCATTTTGCGCAGACAGGTGTTGCCCCTCCCTGGCAGTTCTTGCGTGCGTCTTTCCTTGAGTATACAGGGGATGATTTGCGGGATGACATGCTTGAGGCTCGCGACAGACTGCTCGACAGGTCGATACGTATGGGTCCCAGTTATACTGAACTCACTGACTATCTCATTGCGTTTAGGAACAACATGTTAACTGCTGGTGCGCAGTGCATGGACGAGTCCCTCCTGGTCAATCTGTTTGTCACTGGGTTGTCTCCCAGTCTGCGTGAGACTGTCTTGAAGGACATTGTCCCCTTGCAGAACCCGACATTGACCCAAGCAATTGATTCTGCCAGGCAGGCACAGCGTAATGCTGTGTTCCTGGCCGGTGCAGTCAATCCCAAGCGCCATGTGGCTGCTGTGCAGGGCCGTGCCATCACTGAGCGCGCAGAGCATGAGATACACGAGACAAAGATGACGGTGCCTGCTCCTGCTCGCCAAGCATCTGCCCCCCGCTCTGCTGGCCGCCAAGTGCCCAGGATGGGAGGCATGCGGCCAGGGCCTCCCCCTGCTGCTACTGGCAAGAGAGCTGGTGCTGTTGCTGCTGCCACGGCTGTAAAGCCTGGCCAGTATTGCCACCACTGCTACTCCCCTGATCATTTGAAGCCCCAGTGTCCCTGGAAGCACCTCCCTGCCAAGCAGGCCCGTGAACAGTCAGGCTACTCCAGGCCACCTGCTGGGGCCAATGTGCCTCAGAAGCGCAGCCGCCCAGATGATGATGATAAGGGGCAGGGCAAGGGCAAGCTGGCCACTGCTAATGCCAAATAGGGTGTTGCCCAGCCAGACAGGTGCTGTTCCTGTGCTGCGGTAGCAACAACTGCTGAGCCTGATCAACTGTCTGCTGCAAGCAACTGTGCTAATGTTGCCTGCACACAGCCTGAGCAACAGACTGGCATACCCTGTGTGTCATTGCCTGTGCCAAACAAACCTGAGCGTCAGGGTCCTGCAGTGAATGCATTGGACAACTGCAAGTGTGCTTTGCCTGGTACTGTGTCAAAGCCTGAGCAGACTGCCATGTTGGCAGCTGATTGTGTGGGTTTTTGTTGTGAGGCTGCTGACCCATGCCTGAGTCATGTGGTATCATGTAAGACAGCCCTTTGTTGCCCCATGCTACCGTCCCAAGTCATCCTGGGGGTTGCTGGACAAGACAACAAGGTGAGGTTCCAGTTCTCTGGCACCATCGACAGCCATGTCTGCCATATGTTAGCTGATGGTGGTGCTGACGCGTCATTCATTAGTGCTAGCTATGTTCAGCTGCATGGTATTCCTCTTTACACCTATCCTATGTCACTTAGGTTTGATGTTGCTAACAACCAACCTGTGATCTGCGAGCACTATGTCAAGGTACAGTTGCACATTGCCAGCTTTAGCTGCATGTGCCTGCTGACTGTCATGCCTGACCTTGTTCATGCTTATGACGTGCTCCTGGGTGCTGACTGGCTGTCTGTGCAGGGGGCCTTGATCGACTACGTCGACCAGACCCTGACCCTGCGCACTGCCCAAGGTAAAACAACCTTGCATCCACACACAGGTGACATGAGTGCTGCTGGCCAGTGTGTTGCCAACAGGCCACCTGGGTCCACCCACTCACTGCCCCGCCCACCTGCTGCTGTACTTGCTGCTGTGTCCAAAGCCAACCCAAAGGCCTTTGTGACAGCTAAGCAAGCAGCCAGATGGTTGCGCAAAGGGGGCTCTGCTATGGTTGCTATGGTGTCTTTGGAAGACCTTACCTTGCCAGCAGATGTTTCACCTGTCCATAGACAGCACCTCCAAGCTCTGCTTGATGAATACTCTGATGTATTCGAACCCATCACTGGACTCCCACCAGAGCGTGCAGTAGGGCACTCCATCCCCTTGCAGCCTGATGCTAAGCCTCCAGCTAGGCCCAGCTATAGGATGTCCAAACCTGAGCATGATGAACTGCGTAGACAGATCACTGATCTCCTTGCCAAAGGCCTGATAGAGCCCAGCTCCTCTCCCTTTGCTGCACCAGTGCTGTTTGTCCAGAAAAAATCAGGTGAGCTGCGCATGTGCATTGATTACCGCCAGCTCAATAAAATTACAATCAGGGACCAGTATCCTTTGCCACGCATTGATGATCTGTTTGATCAGCTCGCAGGAAAAACTGTGTTCTCCTCCCTTGACTTGCAGGCTGGTTACCACCAGATCCGCATCCCGGCTGAGGATGTCCCTAAAACTGCGTTCAGGACACCTGAGGGACACTACCAATTCAAGGTACTGTGTTTCGGCCTGACAAATGCTCCTGCCACGTTTCAGCGTGTAATGAATGAGGCATTTGCTGAGGTGATCAATGACTGTGCCCTCGTGTATCTCGATGATATCCTGGTGATGTCCGAGAACACTGAGGAGCACCTAGTCCACCTCAGACGTGTATTTGACTTATTGCGTAAAAATAAATTTTATGCTAAGTTATCTAAATGTGAGTTTATGAATTGCACACTGATGTTCCTGGGCCACATCATAAGTGCTCAGGGTATATCTGTCGACCCTTGTAAAGTTACTGCCATCTCTAACTGGCCTGTCCCTACAAGCCTCAAAACCCTGCAGTCTTTCCTAGGCGCTGCTAATTATGTCCGTAAATTCGTACATAATTTTAGCACCATTGCTGCACCCCTCACAAACCTGACTGGCCCCAAGAAGGACTCGTTCCCTTGGAAAGCATGGCCTCAGACTGAGCTGGATGCATTCAATGCCTTGAAGCAGGCCATTGCTAATGTGCCTATGCTCAAGCTTCCTGATCACAGCAAACCCTTCCAGGTGCACTGCGATGCGTCCCTTGAGGGCATCGGTGCAGTCCTGATGCT
The DNA here is from genome assembly GCA_030144725.1 of Haematococcus lacustris. Taxonomy (NCBI): domain Eukaryota; kingdom Viridiplantae; phylum Chlorophyta; class Chlorophyceae; order Chlamydomonadales; family Haematococcaceae; genus Haematococcus; species Haematococcus lacustris. The sequence goes on along the minus strand of JASKMD010000021.1, from coordinate 1,627,680 downwards.
GGATGGCTACCCATTGGCGTATTACTCCAGGAAATTAATCCCTGCTGAGGTTAATTACACCACGGGCGAACAGGAACTGCTGGCATTGGTATCTGCGTGTCAACAGTGGAGGTGTTACCTGGAAGGGGTACCATTCACTCTGTACACAGATCACCGGCCACTCATCTCTCTGCCCACTCAAAACATACTCTCACGCAGGCAGACTAGATGGATGGAATTCCTGGCCCGCTTCTCATATATCATTGAGTATTTACCTGGTATATCTAATCCCGCTGATCCGTTGTCACGCATTCCAGCTGCCACAGTACAGACGTGTAAAGGCCCTGGTGCTGATAATGTGAAGAGTATCCTTGTCATGACTAGGAGTAAGCGGCGTTCTCAAGAGGGGGAGGAAACTGGTGCTGAGGCACGTAAAACGAGTGCTGGTGATGCCGCTGTGCCACCCACACAACCACCACCAGGCCATGGTGCTGGTGCTGCCGTAAGGCCACCCACCAAACGTGTCACTTGGGCTGCTGATGTACCAGCAGATGGAGAACCCAGTGCACCCAAACCACCAGGTCCCTTGTCAAACCTGCATGAGTGGTTGGTCAGAGCTTATGCTGCTGACTCCAACTTCACCAAGCGTAGGAAGACTAAGAACTACTACCTGGATGATAATGGCTTATGGAGACATAACAAACGACGCACCGTCATTGTGCCCCGTGACAAACAGCTACGAGAGCATATCCTGCATGAGATGCACGATGCTAAGTATGCTGGCCACGTTGGGATCACTAAGACGTTGGAGCATGTCATGCGTGTGTTCTGGTGGAAACACTTACGCACTGATGTGCGTCACTATGTAACAACATGTGATGCATGCCAGAGAAACAAGTCGGTTACAGCTAAGCCATGGGGGTTCCTTCATCCTCTGTCTATACCTGGATACCGCTGGGAAGTCATGCACATGGACTTCATAACCAAACTACCGTCCGGATCACATGGATATGATTCCATTTGTGTATTCGTTGACAGGCTCTCTAAGATGGTACATCTAGTGCCCTGCAAAGAGAGTATGGACGCTCCTGAGTTTGCACAACTCTTCATTGATAAGGTATTTGTCCATCATGGACTACCCTCTGAAGTTGTGAGCGATCGGGGTTCCCTCTTTGTGAGTAAGTTCTGGCAAGCTGTATGCAAGCTAATGGGCATGAAGCACTCACTCACCTCCAGCTATCACCCCCAGTCAAACGGGCAGGTTGAGCGTTATAACAAAGTGTTGGAGGAGATGCTTAGGCATTATATCTCTCCCACTCAACGAGACTGGCCTAAACACCTCTCGTTTGCCGAGTTTGCAATTAATAACTCATGGCAAGAAAGTATTAAGTCTACACCTTTCCTGGTTAATTATGGACAGTCCCCAGTGACACCGGTGACCCATGAGTTACCTCGGTTGCCACCTCCTATGGCCCAGTTCTTCTCTGAAGGCTGGGAGAAGGGTGTTCAAGAAGCCAGACGGTGCATGAAACTGGCACAGAGCCGCCAGGCTAATGGTGCTAATCCACACAGGAAATCCTCGGACAGTGTGTTCCAAGTGGGTGACCGTGTGCTGCTTAGTACCATGAACCTACGTAACATGGTGGGCAAAGCCAGGAAGCTGCTGCCACGGTATGTGGGGCCTTTCAGGATTGAAGCTCATGTGGGCGAGGACGCTGTAAAGCTGACACTGCCACCAGCCATGTCTAGGATTCATCCTGTCTTCCATGTGTCATTGCTAAGACCCTATGAGGGCAACTTTGGTCGTCTACCCCCCACTGAGTTGGGCTGGCTAGATGATTCCCCACAGTATGAAGTAGAACGCATTGTGAACCACCGGCATGTGCGTGCAGGTAAAGCAAAGGAGTACCTTGTCAAGTGGAAGGGCTATGAAGACTCTGACAACACTTGGGAGCCTGCCAGCAATCTAGCAAATGCCCCTGACTGCGTGAACTTGTATAAGGCTCAGCATGGCTTGCTGTGATTTAAATGTGGGACATGGGCTCCATGTAGTCTTGCTGGTTGCGTTGCTGCATGCTATATGCCTTGGTGTGCTATGAGTCCAGATGCTCATATGAGCCTGGCTAATCTGGTTCCCAGCGTCCACTGGCTCTGTGAGTCTGGGCTGGAATGGTCCATGGTGACCCTGATCTCCTTAGAGCGACCTGCATCCGGATGGGCAGGAGTTCTCAAATAGTGGTCATAGTACTGCGAGTCCATGCCATGATGGCCTATGGGCGGAACGGCCATCCCTTAGGAGAGGGAGGAATGTAGCGTTCCGATTCTGCACTAAGCAGTCGGCCGCTAGTGTCACTGACGAAGTGTGATACAGGCAGGTTAAATGGTGGGCTGTATTGCCTGCCCACCATTCGGGTTCGATCCCCGGGGGCCGTTCTATGTCCTGGCCTGGTTACGCTGAGACAGTCTGACACCTGTAACAGCTCTTAGCGTTGCATGGCGTTCACACACCCAAAAGATTTAAGGCGCGCTCCTCCTGAACGCTACACATGGTCCAAAGCAGCAGCAGGGTCTGCAGCAGCAGCAGGAGCAGCAGGAGCAACAGTAACAACAGCACCAGCAGCAGCAACAGACCTGTGCCCGCCCCCCCCGGCTCGTATAGGGAAGCGGGCTTCACAGGCCCCACCCAGCCAGAGCCGCCCAGCCCCCCACATGCGCCTAGCAGCAGCAGGACCAGAAGCAGGAGCAGCAGCAAAGTCAGGAGCAGCAGCAAGGGCAGGAGCAGCAGCAGGAGCAGGAGGAGCAGCAGCAGCAGCAGCATGTGGTGCAGGTGGCCCTGCAAGTGCAGGTGGCAGCAGGGGTGGTGGTACCACGAGCAGCAGCCAAGGGCCAGGCCTCAACCCGCCCGCCCCACCTCGGCAAGGGAAACGTACTTCACAAGGCCAGCCCAGCCAGAGCCACCGAGCCCCCCCCATGCGCTTAGCAGCAGCAGCAGCAGCAGAAGCAGGAGAAGCACATGGTCAGTGTTGGATGCATGGATCAGATCGTTTGGGCACTAGATGTCCAGGACAGCCAAGAAGCACGTGACATTATAATGCATATACTGAGGTGTGGGTCATATCTATAGATATGCTTTGCTGTTGCCATACAGTGTGCTCAAAGCCGTACACCACGGACGATGCCCCCCCTGCTACAGTTGGGAAAGCTGAGGTAATGCCAAATAGGTCCATGCTAGCCACATATGTCCACACATGATCTTGACATCACATGCCTGATGAACTAACACCTATAGACCCTGAAAAATGAGTGGCCAATGCAGGCGCAGCCAGTAGGTCGTGGAGCACTCCACCCATCTCCAAGTGACGCTACCGGACCAGACAAGCATCAGCAGCTAGAAGCACGTCGAATCAAGGACCTTTTCAACGTAAGCTTACAATGTATGAATTGGTGATGCTAAGCTCAATGAATACGACAACATCTTAATCGTAGCCAAGACTCATATGATCATTTGCTCCAAGCCATGTGCCTTTGTGCAGGCCGCAAAGGCTGCGTTGCCACCCGGTGGAGGCATGTTCTGGCAACAAGGACCTGATGGGTACAAAAGACCCAAATCCATCGACAACAATGTGCTAAGGAAGGCAATTGTGCGCATGAAGGTATGGGCAAGAACACAGATTGATAGCATGGGAGTGCAACCTGAGCCTATACTGCAACTGTCTTTGCCAATGTAGTCCTTCTTCCACCACCGAGTCGAGCGTGAAGCCACTTGTCTGACCCCAGACCTGGGCATGGATGTGATGCAAGGAAAAAAATATGTCACAGGTATATTAGCAAGTGGCCGCCTAACGGCACGCAAGGTGTTTTTCATCCCCATGGGGGGCCGGCTCATCGCTGTGTACCCGAAGCACGACCTATTCGTGGTCTTCTGCCCCAGGGGACAGGTAAAAGGCTTTCAAACCTGTCAAAAACATCAGGTATACGGCTAACACATGAATCAAGGCACATAATTGCTTTGGATGGGATGCCGCAGGGCCTTTCAGAGGAGGAGGAGTCTAACTTGTGCGTGTTTTTGAATGCGCACGTCAAACAAACGAAATGGGAGGTCATTGATGGGACGTGCCCACTGCAAAAGGATGATTGGAGTGATGAGCTACGGTTATTGATCCACATGGAATACTTGTGGCGCCGAAGCATCAGGTGAGAAAATAGGACAACATGCCTTCAACACAGCAACATGCTTATGCTTGCACACAACCTGATTGCTATCAAACGCCATTTGAGTTAGTCTAATCTAGCATGCAAACAAAGGCCACTGATGCCATAATGCATGTAGGCGGAATTGTGTACAAACTGGCATTTGTTATGATGCCAACCGGATGTTAGCTCGTCAGCGTTTACTGCAGTGTACCCTGGAGACTGTGGGAGAGTGGTGCTCTTTGGTACGTTCCTCAACCCTAGTAAAATAGATGTATGGGTTGCATTACCACATGTGATATGATCAGACTAACCGCTCTTGTGTAAATATGCAGATCGATGTGCACCCCAAGTGGAAGAACAGGGCACCAAGTGACATGGCTGACCCATTGTCGGTAAGCTATCCGCACCAAATGCATGGTAAGGCAGAGGGTGTTCAGGCAGGTGGACCACAAGGCACATGGCGATTGTCCGCGCTGCAGGACAGTGAGGTTCCATCACCAGTGCCATCTCCGCCCATGTCCATCGTGTCGCCTGAGTCTCCTCCCTCACCGTCACCACCATCATTCCACGACCCTGGACACACCCCCCCTCAATCCTCTGAGCTGGACAATGGTACTGAATCTCAGCCATCACCGGGGCCCCTCCCCCTTCCAAGCGGTGAGCCCCTAACCCTAGGCCATGTATAGAAATCGGGTTCACCATGCATGCATAGTGTCAAATGGTTACTTCACAACATAAGCATCGTGATGTCAATTGCCAAGGGGAGATGGATGGATGTGTGTGCAGGTGTAGGGGGGATATGAACTGAGGTAGAAGAGTGTGAGATAGGGTTATCACTCATCTGCATTGATCCTCACCATCATGCTTCACTTGTACATGACCCCTCAGGACACCAAGCTGTTTTGTCTGGGTCTACAAGCGAAGGGCGCTCGCTATCTTTCCCTTCTCTCCCCATCCCAGCAGCTACCCCCCATCCCCTCATCAAGCCATTCAGCGCACCTCCAGCCCATACCCCAGCGCCGGCAACAGACACAGCAACAGCATCAGCCCCTGAGCCAGCCCCTGCCCCTGCCCCTGCCCCTGCCCCTGCCCCTGCCCCTGCCCCTGCCCCTGCCCCTGCCCCTGCCCCTGCCCCTGCCCCTGCCCCTGCCCCTGCCCCTGCCCCTGCCCCTGCCCCTGCCCCTGCCCCTGCCCCTGCCCCTGCCCCTGCCCCTGCCCCTGCCCCTGCCCCTGCCCCTGCCCCTGCCCCTGCCCCTGCCCCTGCCCCTGCCCCTGCCCCTGCCCCTGCCCCTGCCCCTGCCCCTGCCCCTGCCCCTGCCCCTGCCCCTGCCCTTGCCCCTGCCCCTGCCCCTGCGTGTGACCCAGCCCCAGCCCCAGCCCCAACCTCAGCACCACCCACTGGCGCAACGCCAATCCCAGGCCTAGTCCATGCTCCTGCCCATGCCCTTCTCCATGGCACCGCCCCAGCCTCAGCTACCAGCCCAGTAGCAGCAGCGGCACCAGCAGAGGCACCAGCACCAGCACCGACACCAGCACCAGCATCTGCCCCTGCCCCAGCCCCTACCTGTACCCCAGCCCATGTCACAGCCCCAGCCCCTGCCCCAGCAGCCCCTGCCCCTGCCCCAGCTGCACCTTCCCCAGCAGCCCCTGCCCCAGCAGCACCTGCCCCAGCAGCCCCTGCCCCAGCAGCCCCTGCCCCACCAGCCCCTGCCCCAGCAGCCCCTTCCACAGCAGCCCCTGCCCCAGCAGCCCCTGCCCCTGCCCCAGCAGCACCTTCCCCAGCAGCCCCTGCCCCAGCAGCACCTTGCCCAGCAGCCCCTGCCCCAGCAGCCCCTGGCCCAGCAGCCCCTGCTCCAGCAGCCCCTGCCCCTGCCCCAGCAGCCCCTGCCCCAGCAGCCCCTGCCCCTGCCCCAGCAGCCCCCGCCCCAGCAGCCCCTGCCCCAGCTGCCCCTGAATCAGCAGCCCCTGCCCCAGCAGCCCCTGCCCCTGCCCCAGCCACCTTCCCCAGCAGCCCCTGCCCCAGCAGCCCCCGCCCCAGCAGCCCCTGCCCCAGCTGCCCCTGAATCAGCAGCCCCTGCCCCAGCAGCCCCCGCCCCAGCAGCCCCTGCCCCAGCTGCCCCTGAATCAGCAGCCCCTGCCCCAGCTGCCCCTGGCCCAGCAGCCCCTGGCCCAGCAGCCCCTGCCCCAGCAGCCCCTGCCCCTGCCCCAGCAGCCTCCGCCCCAGCAGCCCCTGCCCCAGCTGCCCCTGAATCAGCAGCCCCTGCCCCAGCAGCCCCCGCCCCAGCAGCCCCTGCCCCAGCTGCCCCTGAATCAGCAGCCCCTGCCCCAGCTGCCCCTGCCCCAGCAGCCCCTGCCACTGCCCCAGCAGCCCCTGCCCCAGCAGCCCCTAACCCTGCCCCAGCAGCCCCTGCCCCTGCCCCAGCTGCCCCTGACCCAGCAGCCCCTGCCTCAGCAGCCCCTGCCCCAGCAGACCCTGCCACTGCCACTGCCCCAGCGCCTGCCACGGCAGCCCCAGACCCTGCCCAAGCAGACCCCGCCACAGGTAAGGATGTATATATGTACACATTACAAAAAACATGCTAATAAGCCATGTCACGTCCATGCGCACATATGTTCCCACAGCAGCCATGAGTAGGCTCTTAAAGTAACCCAGTCAAAGCATAACGCCACGACTTTCACAGCGTACAGTGTCTTGCATGCAGTGGACGTGAACCGGCTGATAAACACGGTTCGGCATCTTGATGAGCGCCAGAACCGGGAGGTCGCGTACGGACAGGCTGCATGGCATGCAGTATCTCAGTTGCAGAAGGCTGTAGGCGATGCAATGCTGGAACTGCATCAGCGGCAGCGCGCGGCATTTCAGCAGCAGCAGCAGGAGCTTGAGCGGCAGTTGAGGCAGCAGAATGACACCGTGCTCATGCTGCAGCAGCAGTTACAGGCATCTGAGAAGGCAAGGGCCCAGATGCAGAAGCAGATGCTGCAGCAAGAGCAGCAGGTGAAGAAGCAGATGGAGCAGCTGACAGCCAGTGTAGCTTCCTTGTTAGAGGTAAGACGATCATGCATCAGAGAGACTATAGAACAATAACGACCACAATTGAGGCAAACCGCCATGTGGCCATTCAGTGCACTATTTGTGATCACATGTGTTGATATCACTGGATGAGCATCATGGCACATGCAGGGAACAGGGCCCCGGCAACAAACTGTTGCTCAAGCGCCGCCAACACAGCCAACAACTACCGCCACAAGGAAGGCCACAGCGCCAGCAAGGACCACAGCCACTCGACAGCAGGTACGCACTAATATCTCAAGGAGACTGCATGGGCAACAATGAACAACTAACAATGTGTTGCTTGAACTCTATTGCAGGAGGCAGGCAAACCAGCTGCTCCAGCCACAACAACAAGCAAGGGACAAAAGCGGGGCAGAAGAGGCAAACAAGTGGACAACAGCGAGGAGGTGACAGGAATCAACACCTAGTCCGACCCATACCACATGACCCCGAAACGTAATCCCACCCTATCCCTATCCCTATCCCTAGCCCTAGCCCTAGCCCTAGCCCTAGCCCTAGCCCTAGCCCTAGCCCTAGCCCTAGCCCTAGCCCTAGCCCTAGCCCTAGCCCTAGCCCTAGCCCTAGCCCTAGCCCTAGCCCTAGCCCTAGCCCTAGCCCTAGCCCTAGCCCTAGCCCTAACCCTAACCCTAACCCTAGCCCTAACCCTAACCCAACCCCATCCCCACGTCCATGCCTATCCCTATCCCTATCACTAACCCTATCCCTATCCCTATCCCTATCCCTATCCCTATCCCTATCCCTATCCCTATCCCTATTTCTATCCCTACCCCTACCCCTACCCCTACCCCTACCCCTACCGCTACCCCTACCCCTACCCCTACCCCTACCCCTACCCCTACCCCTACCCCTACCCTTACCCCTACCCCTACCCCTACCCCTAGCCCTAGCCCTAGCCCTAGCCCTAGACCTAGACCTAGCACTATCACTAACCCTAACCAAACCCCATGCCTAGTGTCTATGAGGAACATTGTGTATGACTGCAGGCTACTGTTTGGCGACCTTGCAATTACGCCGATGGCAATGTTGTGGTGAAGAAGTTCACCCCTGAGCAGGCTGATCAGTGGCGTGAGGCAGTGCTGGAGATGGGTGTTGCCATGACCAGCCTCCCAGGCCACCTCATCCCAACGTCTCAGCTGGAGTGGGCATTACAGCTCCTCAGCCTGGTGTTTGGCTACGCCATCTTCAACGACATCCCCCTCACCGAGAGTTACGGTTGGCCTGTCATAAGCAAAGGGGACCTCGATGTGAGATACAGCACAGGCCAGCGCCTGCAGATGCCGTTCACTACGGCAAATGCGGATGGCAGCCTGCCTGATGATGTCTCCATGTCGGGGTGTTGGACAGCCAGGTCCTTGCGCATCATCAGAAAGGACCAAGCCATGGCAGCCCAGCAGGATGCAGAAGGCGAAGCTGCACGCACCAGGTTGAAGCAGTATGCCACAGCTGTCCGCCTTGCCCGCCCTTACCTCAGGAAGCTACAGCAGCATGCCTCACAGCTTTCGCAGGTCACCCTCAGGGGGGGTACAGTGCTCACCAACGACACCATGCATGGGCGTGACGTCAATTCTGTGGGCATGGCTCTAACGAAGGCCACAGGTTTGGTGGCAGCCCAGGCTTTGCATGTGGATGTCAACCCAGACCCGTCCCTCTCCACCCCCCCCCACACAGCAGCAGCAGCTGCAGCCGCGACAGCACCCCAGACCAGCAGCCCTCCCTCACATGCCGTCCCCTCTACCTCAGCCCCTGCTGCGTCTTCAGCAACAACACCCACAGCCCCCCCAAGGTTCATTTGGGGGCGAGATGGTCTGGTGATGATCATCGCTGTTGGAGTGACGCAGGTGCTGGTCAGCCCAGGCAGCCATGTGCAGGTGTTGAAGGTGGAGAAGAAGCACAAGGGGGAGATATCGGCAAGAGTCCTGAAGACGGCCATGAAGGCCATGCCCAAGATGCAGGTCTACAGGGTGACACTACAGCCGGGTGAGGTGCTTGGGATGCGCGGTTACACGGTCCATGCAGGGGATTGGGGCCTGCCAGACAAAGCTTCCACCAGGGTGCACTTGTATGGCAGCGAGGGCTACATCAACAATGCCACCTGCTTTCTGTCCATGCTGGATGTGGAGTTCGTGCACAAATGCCAGCCCACCAGTCCTCCTCAACGTCGTGAGCAATATGACAACTGGCCACCGGGGTTAGGGCCATTGCATGGGGGTCTTTATGTGCAGCCTGAGCCCTATGAGCGCCCTGCACGAGCACCGGTGGACACATTATGGAACTCAGACTGGGCATTGTCTGATGAGCTCGTACAAGCAGAGTTGACCAGTCTGTTGGGCCATTGGGATGAGTCCATGGCTGCAGAGGCAGTAGAGGAAGCAGAGAAGGAGAAGAAGAAGGGAAAAAAGGTTGTAGTGGCAGAGGTGACGGAGGAGGCACAAGAAACAGAAGAGGCAGGGGGCAAAGAGGCAGGGGACGAGGAGGCGAGAAAGAAGAAGCAACACTCAGGATAAATAAGGCCGACGCGTTAGTCTTTTTTTCATCGGATGGACATTCCGCTTCGATAGAACGATAGAACAGTGAGTTTAAGAGGGACCTCGCTCTGGAACGAAGTCCTAACTCACAGCGGTTGCGGAGTTATAACAATCCGCGCGCGAGGTACCCCCCCCCTCCATGTTCGGCTGCGCAGCAAGGGTATAAAGTGCAACCTTGCTGCGCAGCAAGGGTATAAAGTGCAACGTTGCTGCGCAGCAACGGTACAAGAACCTCGCTGCTGCGCAGCAAAACTAGGCCCTTGCTGCGCAACAACAAAGCTCACCCTTGCTGCGCAACAACATAAGGCCCTTGCTGCGCAACAACTAAACTCACCCTTGCTGCGCAGCAACATCAGGCCCTTGCTGCGCAACAACATAAGGCCCTTGCTGCGCAACAACAGAGCTCACCCTTGCTGCGCAGCAACATCAGGCCCTTGCTGCGCAGCGAGGGCCCGATTCAGGTTACACAACTTTCAGGATGCATGCAGACTTGCATGTAGGTTTCGCTGAGGTACCGCGAAATAAGGAAAGGAAGGATCGCGAAGGAAAGCAGACTGTCCCGCCAAAATGGCATGCTGCATATAGCAGCCAGGAGCAGCTAGGAGCAGCCAATCGTCGCCAAAGGGTAGCTACGAGCCAGCCAGCCGTCGCTAGCTTGTAGCCTCATAGCGACCAGCCGTAGGATCTGGAGTTAGCGACAGAAATTGGCAGCAGACACAACATGGAGCGGAGCCAGTAGCGATAGAGCGGAGGAGTGGAGAGGCCCCGTAAGGCAGCTGGGAGCCATGAAGGAGAGCGAGCCATGTGCGGAAGCCTCGAGTTAGGAGTCCTTGAGCAGCTAGGAGAAGCGGAAGTGGAGCAGCCAGGATAGGTACTAATGGTGGTAACAACCATGAGCATATTGAAGCGGGAGCGACGTCCTGCAGCCTTGAGCGGCACCTTCCCCTCCCCACCACTCTTCACCCTCCCCTCCACGCCATTCCCAATCCCCCCCACCCTCCCCACACACACCTCACCTCGGGAAATGGTGAGTGGCTAGTCTTGTAGTTATGTAGCTCAAGGTGCCTAGCCTAATCGCTTGCATGCCATGTGTTTGCCGCAAGAGGTGTCACGTTGCTGCGCAGCGACGGATGTGACGTTGCTGCGCAGCAAGCGATGCACTTTTCAGGACACTTTTTGTCGGGCCTTTTTCGTCGCGATGGTAGCGAGTTACAACGTAAAATTTGTACCGTTCGAACGGACTAAATGCAAGCTATCCAATGAGCTATGGTCGATCCCATCGCGACCGGTCCTTATTTATCATGAGTGAAGGGAGAAAGAGGTAGATGTGTAACATGAATGTCGTTATGTTGATGTGTGTAAAGACAAATGTGTTAAACATGTTCGTGATTCCGGCCTAAATTGATTTTATAACCACTAGGTCTCAGTCCAAATCGGACAAGAAGGTCACGGAGCGTGGTGCCTACAGTACAGTAGGCGCCTACAGGACTGTTAGTGGACTCGCGAGGTACCCCGGGGTGTCTACAGTACCGTAGGTGCCTACAGTACTGTAGACCTCTACAGTACTGTAGATATCTACAGTACTGTAGGTACCTCGAGGTACCTCGAGAGACCATTGTCAGTACTGTAGAGGTCTACAGTACTGTAGATGTCTACAGTACTGTAGCGGTCTACAGTACTATGAGGTCTACAGTACTGTAAGTGGTCTCTCGAGGTACCTCAGGGTACCTACAGGACTGTAGACCTTTACAGTACTGTAGAGGTCTACAGTACTTAAATCCCTACAGTACTGTAGATGTCTACAGTACTGTAGATATCTACAGTACTGTAGACACCTACAGTACTAACAATGGTCTCTTGAGGTGCCTCGAGGTACCTACAGTACTGTAGATATCTACAGTACTGTAGATATCTACAGTACTGTAGACCTCTACAGTACTGTAGATGTCTACAGTACTGTAGACATCTACAGTACTGACAATGGTCTCCCGAGGTACCTCGAGGTACCTACAGTACTGTAGATATCTACAGTACTGTAGACATTTACAGTACTGTAGAGGTCTACAGTACTGTAGACATCTACAGTACTGTAGATGTCTACAGTACTGTAGTCCTCTACAGTACTGTAAATGGTCTCTCGAGGTACCTCGAGGTACCCAAAGTACTGTAGATGTCTACAGTACTGTAGATGTCTACAGTACTGTAAGTGGTCTCTCGGGGTACCCCGACAGTACTGTAGACACCTACAGTACTGTAGAATCCTACAGTACTGTAGATGTCTACAGTACTGTTCGTGTACTCGCGAGGTACCCCGACAGTACTGTAGACCTCTACAGTACTGTAGCATGGCCGTATCTCACCAACCGCGCAAAATCACGAATTTTAGTTTCAACCCCCAATCTTACAATGCTCTCATTTGACTATGTACCAAGTCCGAGGCTCTGAATCTCAAAAATGCTGTTACTAATTTGCCTGAGTGCGGTGATGTGCTTCAAGTTTGCCTCCAGGGAGGTGCCGGCTGAGCTGGCTGCTGCCAGGTGCTGGAGGTGGGGCTTGATTGGTGCTAGCCACCGCTCAGTGTCACGGCGGGCATTGTGCAGGCCGCTGGCATGCTTCACCTGGCGCCGGCGCAGCTGGTCTGCCTTGAGCTGGCCTGTTGCTGGATCCCACACCCCAGAGGCTGCGCTGACTGCCTGGGTGCCATGCACATCCTTGTTCATAACCTGGCAAAGCATGCGAGACCGCTGTTGTAAAGGCTACGGACAGTGTGCCTAATGCCCACTTCAGCTCAGCCTTCTGGTGTGTGTGCCTCCAGGTCTACTACTGGCAAGAGCTCCAACTAAGGGCGCTATTCCAATGGGGCGAGGCGAGGCGAGGCGAGGCTCCATGTGGCTGCATGTGGCGTTTTTGAATTTTGCGATTCCAATGCGGCGAGACAGGGTGAGGCGAGGCGAGGTGTTCGAATTTCGACCAACCTCTTCGCTCATTTCACTGCGTGCGCCCACCGCAATGGATTCGGCCCAGCAGCAGCAGCAGCAGTGGTAACAACGAAGCTGCATGGACCCCTTTTGGCGACCGCCGACCAGCTTTGCGCATAGTCACGATGCTGCTGCCGCTGCCGTCGCTGGCAAAACTAATTGAGCAGCTCTTGAGTAGGCTGGTTGTGTTTGTGCACCTCTGTGGACGTGTGTTGAAATGATTCTCTGCGTTGGTCAGGCTATGTTGGGAATCTGCTGGGAGCAGGTTGTATGTGTAGGGTTAGCTGTATGTGTAGGGTATTGCAGGTTGTGGTGCAACTCTGCTTGGAGCAAGTTATGTTTTGGCTGACAGGTTTGGTGACAACAAGTTCGCTATTCTCCCGTTAGCTGGGGTGGTGGCGGGGATGAAGGTGGCAAGCAGCGTGTAGATGTACAAGGCAAGCAAAGCTAATCTCTGCGTCAGCGGGACAATGGAAGTACACGCCTCTGCAAGCCCTGTGCAAGCGGGACTAGCTAAGGTCACCCCGGCCATTGGCCATGCCAATCCGTGCCAGGCGCGACGCTCACACCACGCGCTAGTGAAGGGTAGCTGAGGCTATCGCGGTAAGTCACGCGCGCTAAAACTCCCGTTTTCCACTGAAGCCTCCCAGATCACTCCGCCCGCCATTCCCGCGGACCCGACGGCTGTCTTTCCGCCCTCTTCTATTGCACCTATCACTACCCTGGCCAGGACTTCTTCCTGTTTATCCACTAGCTGCTGCTTTGTCAATGCTGATGTTACGTTTAGCAGCCTAGACATGCTGAGCATCGCGCAGCCACTCGCCACCCCAACTGGCCACGCCTAGCTGCCAGTTCTGGAAAACAGTCACACCTCGCCTGTGACCGCACCTCGCCTCGCTGGGCCCGGAGGGGCGGGAGACGGCGAGGCCCCATGCACGCTAAACTGGTGGCATGGGCATCTCGACCTCGCCTCGCTATTGGAATCGCGAGGGGCGAGGTAGGGCGGTTGGGGGTGGTTAGAGGGACATGGAGACCTCGCCGCCTCGCCTCGCCGCCTCGCCTCGAAAAAGCACCCCATGCACCTCGCCTCGCCTCGCCTCGACATTGGAATAGCGCCCTAACCCTATAGGTCACCCCCGCTCAGCTGTGACACGCCTGATAAAATGTTTGCATGGGTCAGTTTGGGTCACACAGGCCACCTCAGGACATCGCGTTTGCACCAGCCCGCTCTATAGCTCAAGCCGTGTCTGTGTCGCTGGCCTCTAGTACGGCCGCGATGGTGGTGGGCGAAGATGTTCCCCCGCGGATGAGCCTATAGTAGTGGTCTCTATCACTAGGCATCGCACAAATTGTTCCAGGGACGCGTCGCAATATCACGTGACTGTCCAGTCGAGCGCAACAGGAGCCGGAGGTGCATCTATAGTCCTAGTTTGCCCAGGTACGTGGCGTAACAAACGCGACATGCCCCATGCCTTGACTGACCAGATTTCGGTGTTTCTCTGACTGGCGCCAGGCACTAGCAAGGGCTCCATCCGCGACCGTTGGCACACACATGTGTCCGTAGCAAGCACATTTATACAATAGGTAAGGTTGCTGCGACATGCAAGTGAGGTGTGAGTGACAGCCTCACAACAAGCCCATGGCACGCCCAACCATGCCACAGCCATGCCAACTAATAATATGGTATACCACTTAGCTACTGGCATGTTTGCACCCATATGAAACTACAGCCCAAGTTTCATGTGGCGCTGACGATGCGTTCAACACTAACATGGGTATGCAACCCCCCAACCTCATGTCCTCTCACTACCACCATGTGCCATCCTATTTGGCTGCAGGAAGGCATGCCAAGGTGTCTCTGTTAAGGTGTGTGATGGCAAGCATGGGTCTAGCTGGTGACAGGTGACATGTGCACCGCCAGAGCATCCAACCAGTCAGCCATGTGCATGTTCCGCACTGGCTTCACGGTGGGCTGGCCATTGCCCACCACAGCCCACAACTCTTGCAGCTGGTTTTTCAGCAACTTTGAGGTGGTTGGTGGCAGCTTGTTGCTAGCTAGCTTGCAGCGGTCCGCTGCATACTGCTTTGCCTCCTCTTGCTGCATGGTGGCTGTTTGTTCACAGGCTGACCGTGCCTCTACAGATGCCAGGCTGATAGTGATGGACCCCACGCCTCTTTTGCAGACAGATGTGGAGGTGGCAGCACCGGCTGTGGGTGAGGGGGTTGCGGCAGCTACGGGAGAGGGGTGGGCAGTGGCGAGCGAGGGTGATGCTTTGCCAAAGAAGGCTACAGCTGCAGCCTGCTTGTCCTCCTTGCGTTGACGCTTGGCCACCTTGTCCTCCACCCTGCTCTCTGCCAGGCTCTCCCGTGTGATGTGAGGCACCCAGGTGTCCAAATCCTCAGTGTGCGCCTTGACGTGAGCTGCCACCTGTTCTGGACTCATTTTCTCCACGCCGCTGCTGCTCAATGGCTTCAATGCTGTCTCACACGCTGCGTTGGTGATGTGGGCTGGTTTGTACAAGAGAGCAAGGAGCTGCTCCAAGCGGGAAGACAATACGCCAAGGAGGTACGTGCGCTGCAAAAGGCAGACGCCAAGGGGTGTGATGTGCTAAAGGTGTTGTTGTGTAGCTTTGCATGCTTTGCATGCTTGTGGGCAGGTTGTGGGCATGTACGTGAGCAAGCATGTGCGCATGTGCGCATGTGTAGCCACTAGAATCTGCCCCTTACCCACTTTGTCCCATGCCCTTGTCCCCTACCAGCAAGTCACCGACAAGCTCCTTAGATGGTGGCCTCTCGAACATGTCCATGCCACCACAACTGAAATGCCCTAACACTGCCCATGCCGCTCGTTGCCGGGCTGTGCTGTCAGTGTCCCCCAGCTGGGCAAAGCGGTACGGCATCAGGTCCAAGAAGCAGGTGGTGCAGGTGGCCCTGCAAGTGCAGGTGGCAGCAGGGGTGGTGGTACCACGAGCAGCAGCCAAGGGCCAGGCCTCAACCCGCCCGCCCCACCTCGGCAAGGGAAACGTACTTCACAAGGCCAGCCCAGCCAGAGCCACCGAGCCCCCCCCATGCGCTTAGCAGCAGCAGCAGCAGCAGAAGCAGGAGAAGCACATGGTCAGTGTTGGATGCATGGATCAGATCGTTTGGGCACTAGATGTCCAGGACAGCCAAGAAGCACGTGACATTATAATGCATATACTGAGGTGTGGGTCATATCTATAGATATGCTTTGCTGTTGCCATACAGTGTGCTCAAAGCCGTACACCACGGACGATGCCCCCCCTGCTACAGTTGGGAAAGCTGAGGTAATGCCAAATAGGTCCATGCTAGCCACATATGTCCACACATGATCTTGACATCACATGCCTGATGAACTAACACCTATAGACCCTGAAAAATGAGTGGCCAATGCAGGCGCAGCCAGTAGGTCGTGGAGCACTCCACCCATCTCCAAGTGACGCTACCGGACCAGACAAGCATCAGCAGCTAGAAGCACGTCGAATCAAGGACCTTTTCAACGTAAGCTTACAATGTATGAATTGGTGATGCTAAGCTCAATGAATACGACAACATCTTAATCGTAGCCAAGACTCATATGATCATTTGCTCTAAGCCATGTGCCTTTGTGCAGGCCGCAAAGGCTGCGTTGCCACCCGGTGGAGGCATGTTCTGGCAACAAGGACCTGATGGGTACAAAAGACCCAAATCCATCGACAACAATGTGCTAAGGAAGGCAATTGTGCGCATGAAGGTATGGGCAAGAACACAGATTGATAGCATGGGAGTGCAACCTGAGCCTATACTGCAACTGTCTTTGCCAATGTAGTCCTTCTTCCACCACCGAGTCGAGCGTGAAGCCACTTGTCTGACCCCAGACCTGGGCATGGATGTGATGCAAGGAAAAAAATATGTCACAGGTATATTAGCAAGTGGCCGCCTAACGGCACGCAATGTGTTTTTCATCCCCATGGGGGGCCGGCTCATCGCTGTGTACCCGAAGCACGACCTATTCGTGGTCTTCTGCCCCAGGGGACAGGTAAAAGGCTTTCAAACCTGTCAAAAACATCAGGTATACGGCTAACACATGAATCAAGGCACATAATTGCTTTGGATGGGATGCCGCAGGGCCTTTCAGAGGAGGAGGAGTCTAACTTGTGCGTGTTTTTGAATGCGCACGTCAAACAAACGAAATGGGAGGTCATTGATGGGACGTGCCCACTGCAAAAGGATGATTGGAGTGATGAGCTACGGTTATTGATCCACATGGAATACTTGTGGCGCCGAAGCATCAGGTGAGAAAATAGGACAACATGCCTTCAACACAGCAACATGCTTATGCTTGCACACAACCTGATTGCTATCAAACGCCATTTGAGTTAGTCTAATCTAGCATGCAAACAAAGGCCACTGATGCCATAATGCATGTAGGCGGAATTGTGTACAAACTGGCATTTGTTATGATGCCAACCGGATGTTAGCTCGTCAGCGTTTACTGCAGTGTACCCTGGAGACTGTGGGAGAGTGGTGCTCTTTGGTACGTTCCTCAACCCTAGTAAAATAGATGTATGGGTTGCATTACCACATGTGATATGATCAGACTAACCGCTCTTGTGTAAATATGCAGATCGATGTGCACCCCAAGTGGAAGAACAGGGCACCAAGTGACATGGCTGACCCATTGTCGGTAAGCTATCCGCACCAAATGCATGGTAAGGCAGAGGGTGTTCAGGCAGGTGGACCACAAGGCACATGGCGATTGTCCGCGCTGCAGGACAGTGAGGTTCCATCACCAGTGCCATCTCCGCCCATGTCCATCGTGTCGCCTGAGTCTCCTCCCTCACCGTCACCACCATCATTCCACGACCCTGGACACACCCCCCCTCAATCCTCTGAGCTGGACAATGGTACTGAATCTCAGCCATCACCGGGGCCCCTCCCCCTTCCAAGCGGTGAGCCCCTAACCCTAGGCCATGTATAGAAATCGGGTTCACCATGCATGCATAGTGTCAAATGGTTACTTCACAACATAAGCATCGTGATGTCAATTGCCAAGGGGAGATGGATGGATGTGTGTGCAGGTGTAGGGGGGATATGAACTGAGGTAGAAGAGTGTGAGATAGGGTTATCACTCATCTGCATTGATCCTCACCATCATGCTTCACTTGTACATGACCCCTCAGGACACCAAGCTGTTTTGTCTGGGTCTACAAGCGAAGGGCGCTCGCTATCTTTCCCTTCTCTCCCCATCCCAGCAGCTACCCCCCATCCCCTCATCAAGCCATTCAGCGCACCTCCAGCCCATACCCCAGCGCCGGCAACAGACACAGCAACAGCATCAGCCCCTGAGCCAGCCCCTGCCCCTGCCCCTGCCCCTGCCCCTGCCCCTGCCCCTGCCCCTGCCCCTGCCCCTGCCCCTGCCCCTGCCCCTGCCCCTGCCCCTGCCCCTGCCCCTGCCCCTGCCCCTGCCCCTGCCCCTGCCCCTGCCCCTGCCCCTGCCCCTGCCCCTGCCCCTGCCCCTGCCCCTGCCCCTGCCCCTGCCCCTGCCCCTGCCCTTGCCCCTGCCCCTGCCCCTGCGTGTGACCCAGCCCCAGCCCCAGCCCCAACCTCAGCACCACCCACTGGCGCAACGCCAATCCCAGGCCTAGTCCATGCTCCTGCCCATGCCCTTCTCCATGGCACCGCCCCAGCCTCAGCTACCAGCCCAGTAGCAGCAGCGGCACCAGCAGAGGCACCAGCACCAGCACCGACACCAGCACCAGCATCTGCCCCTGCCCCAGCCCCTACCTGTACCCCAGCCCATGTCACAGCCCCAGCCCCTGCCCCAGCAGCCCCTGCCCCTGCCCCAGCTGCACCTTCCCCAGCAGCCCCTGCCCCAGCAGCACCTGCCCCAGCAGCCCCTGCCCCAGCAGCCCCTGCCCCACCAGCCCCTGCCCCAGCAGCCCCTGCCACAGCAGCCCCTGCCCCAGCAGCCCCTGCCCCTGCCCCAGCAGCACCTTCCCCAGCAGCCCCTGCCCCAGCAGCACCTTGCCCAGCAGCCCCTGCCCCAGCAGCCCCTGGCCCAGCAGCCCCTGCTCCAGCAGCCCCTGCCCCTGCCCCAGCAGCCCCTGCCCCAGCAGCCCCTGCCCCTGCCCCAGCAGCCCCCGCCCCAGCAGCCCCTGCCCCAGCTGCCCCTGAATCAGCAGCCCCTGCCCCAGCAGCCCCTGCCCCTGCCCCAGCCACCTTCCCCAGCAGCCCCTGCCCCAGCAGCCCCCGCCCCAGCAGCCCCTGCCCCAGCTGCCCCTGAATCAGCAGCCCCTGCCCCAGCAGCCCCCGCCCCAGCAGCCCCTGCCCCAGCTGCCCCTGAATCAGCAGCCCCTGCCCCAGCTGCCCCTGGCCCAGCAGCCCCTGGCCCAGCAGCCCCTGCCCCAGCAGCCCCTGCCCCTGCCCCAGCAGCCTCCGCCCCAGCAGCCCCTGCCCCAGCTGCCCCTGAATCAGCAGCCCCTGCCCCAGCAGCCCCCGCCCCAGCAGCCCCTGCCCCAGCTGCCCCTGAATCAGCAGCCCCTGCCCCAGCTGCCCCTGCCCCAGCAGCCCCTGCCACTGCCCCAGCAGCCCCTGCCCCAGCAGCCCCTAACCCTGCCCCAGCAGCCCCTGCCCCTGCCCCAGCTGCCCCTGACCCAGCAGCCCCTGCCTCAGCAGCCCCTGCCCCAGCAGACCCTGCCACTGCCACTGCCCCAGCGCCTGCCACGGCAGCCCCAGACCCTGCCCAAGCAGACCCCGCCACAGGTAAGGATGTATATATGTACACATTACAAAAAACATGCTAATAAGCCATGTCACGTCCATGCGCACATATGTTCCCACAGCAGCCATGAGTAGGCTCTTAAAGTAACCCAGTCAAAGCATAACGCCACGACTTTCACAGCGTACAGTGTCTTGCATGCAGTGGACGTGAACCGGCTGATAAACACGGTTCTGCATCTTGATGAGCGCCAGAACCGGGAGGTCGCGTACGGACAGGCTGCATGGCATGCAGTATCTCAGTTGCAGAAGGCTGTAGGCGATGCAATGCTGGAACTGCATCAGCGGCAGCGCACGGCATTTCAGCAGCAGCAGCAGGAGCTTGAGCGGCAGTTGAGGCAGCAGAATGACACCGTGCTCATGCTGCAGCAGCAGTTACAGGCATCTGAGAAGGCAAGGGCCCAGATGCAGAAGCAGATGCTGCAGCAAGAGCAGCAGGTGAAGAAGCAGATGGAGCAGCTGACAGCCAGTGTAGCTTCCTTGTTAGAGGTAAGACGATCATGCATCAGAGAGACTATAGAACAATAACGACCACAAATGAGGCAAACCGCCATGTGGCCATTCAGTGCACTATTTGTGATCACATGTGTTGATATCACTGGATGAGCATCATGGCACATGCAGGGAACAGGGCCCCGGCAACAAACTGTTGCTCAAGCGCCGCCAACACAGCCAACAACTACCGCCACAAGGAAGGCCACAGCGCCAGCAAGGACCACAGCCACTCGACAGCAGGTACGCACTAATATCTCAAGGAGACTGCATGGGCAACAATGAACAACTAACAATGTGTTGCTTGAACTCTATTGCAAGAGGCAGGCAAACCAGCTGCTCCAGCCACAACAACAAGCAAGGGACAAAAGCGGGGCAGAAGAGGCAAACAAGTGGACAACAGCGAGGAGGTGACAGGAATCAACACCTAGTCCGACCCATACCACATGACCCCGAAACGTAATCCCACCCTATCCCTATCCCTAGCCCTAGCCCTAGCCCTAGCCCTAGCCCTAGCCCTAGCCCTAGCCCTAGCCCTAGCCCTAGCCCTAGCCCTAGCCCTAGCCCTAGCCCTAGCCCTAGCCCTAGCCCTAGCCCTAGCCCTAGCCCTAGCCCTAGCCCTAGCCCTAGCCCTAGCCCTAACCCTAACCCTAACCCTAACCCTAGCCCTAACCCTAACCCAACCCCATCCCCACGTCCATGCCTATCCCTATCCCTATCACTAACCCTATCCCTATCCCTATCCCTATCCCTATCCCTATCCCTATCCCTATCCCTATCCCTATTTCTATCCCTACCCCTACCCCTACCCCTACCCCTACCCCTACCGCTACCCCTACCCCTACCCCTACCCCTACCCCTACCCCTACCCCTACCCCTACCCTTACCCCTACCCCTACCCCTACCCCTAGCCCTAGCCCTAGCCCTAGCCCTAGACCTAGACCTAGCACTATCACTAACCCTAACCAAACCCCATGCCTAGTGTCTATGAGGAACATTGTGTATGACTGCAGGCTACTGTTTGGCGACCTTGCAATTACGCCGATGGCAATGTTGTGGTGAAGAAGTTCACCCCTGAGCAGGCTGATCAGTGGCGTGAGGCAGTGCTGGAGATGGGTGTTGCCATGACCAGCCTCCCAGGCCACCTCATCCCAACGTCTCAGCTGGAGTGGGCATTACAGCTCCTCAGCCTGGTGTTTGGCTACGCCATCTTCAACGACATCCCCCTCACCGAGAGTTACGGTTGGCCTGTCATAAGCAAAGGGGACCTCGATGTGAGATACAGCACAGGCCAGCGCCTGCAGATGCCGTTCACTACGGCAAATGCGGATGGCAGCCTGCCTGATGATGTCTCCATGTCGGGGTGTTGGACAGCCAGGTCCTTGCGCATCATCAGAAAGGACCAAGCCATGGCAGCCCAGCAGGATGCAGAAGGCGAAGCTGCACGCACCAGGTTGAAGCAGTATGCCACAGCTGTCCGCCTTGCCCGCCCTTACCTCAGGAAGCTACAGCAGCATGCCTCACAGCTTTCGCAGGTCACCCTCGGGGGGGGGACAGTGCTCACCAACGACACCATGCATGGGCGTGACGTCAATTCTGTGGGCATGGCTCTAACGAAGGCCACAGGTTTGGTGGCAGCCCAGGCTTTGCATGTGGATGTCAACCCAGACCCGTCCCTCTCCACCCCCCCCCACACAGCAGCAGCAGCTGCAGCCGCGACAGCACCCCAGACCAGCAGCCCTCCCTCACATGCCGTCCCCTCTACCTCAGCCCCTGCTGCGTCTTCAGCAACAACACCCACAGCCCCCCCAAGGTTCATTTGGGGGCGAGATGGTCTGGTGATGATCATCGCTGTTGGAGTGACGCAGGTGCTGGTCAGCCCAGGCAGCCATGTGCAGGTGTTGAAGGTGGAGAAGAAGCACAAGGGGGAGATATCGGCAAGAGTCCTGAAGACGGCCATGAAGGCCATGCCCAAGATGCAGGTCTACAGGGTGACACTACAGCCGGGTGAGGTGCTTGGGATGCGCGGTTACACGGTCCATGCAGGGGATTGGGGCCTGCCAGACAAAGCTTCCACCAGGGTGCACTTGTATGGCAGCGAGGGCTACATCAACAATGCCACCTGCTTTCTGTCCATGCTGGATGTGGAGTTCGTGCACAAATGCCAGCCCACCAGTCCTCCTCAACGTCGTGAGCAATATGACAACTGGCCACCGGGGTTAGGGCCATTGCATGGGGGTCTTTATGTGCAGCCTGAGCCCTATGAGCGCCCTGCACGAGCACCGGTGGACACATTATGGAACTCAGACTGGGCATTGTCTGATGAGCTCGTACAAGCAGAGTTGACCAGTCTGTTGGGCCATTGGGATGAGTCCATGGCTGCAGAGGCAGTAGAGGAAGCAGAGAAGGAGAAGAAGAAGGGAAAAAAGGTTGTAGTGGCAGAGGTGACGGAGGAGGCACAAGAAACAGAAGAGGCAGGGGGCAAAGAGGCAGGGGACGAGGAGGCGAGAAAGAAGAAGCAACACTCAGGATAAATAAGGCCGACGCGTTAGTCTTTTTTTCATCGGATGGACATTCCGCTTCGATAGAACGATAGAACAGTGAGTTTAAGAGGGACCTCGCTCTGGAACGAAGTCCTAACTCACAGCGGTTGCGGAGTTATAACAATCCGCGCGCGAGGTACCCCCCCCCTCCATGTTCGGCTGCGCAGCAAGGGTATAAAGTGCAACCTTGCTGCGCAGCAAGGGTATAAAGTGCAACGTTGCTGCGCAGCAACGGTACAAGAACCTCGCTGCTGCGCAGCAAAACTAGGCCCTTGCTGCGCAACAACAAAGCTCACCCTTGCTGCGCAACAACATAAGGCCCTTGCTGCGCAACAACTAAACTCACCCTTGCTGCGCAGCAACATCAGGCCCTTGCTGCGCAACAACATAAGGCCCTTGCTGCGCAACAACAGAGCTCACCCTTGCTGCGCAGCAACATCAGGCCCTTGCTGCGCAGCGAGGGCCCGATTCAGGTTACACAACTTTCAGGATGCATGCAGACTTGCATGTAGGTTTCGCTGAGGTACCGCGAAATAAGGAAAGGAAGGATCGCGAAGGAAAGCAGACTGTCCCGCCAAAATGGCATGCTGCATATAGCAGCCAGGAGCAGCTAGGAGCAGCCAATCGTCGCCAAAGGGTAGCTACGAGCCAGCCAGCCGTCGCTAGCTTGTAGCCTCATAGCGACCAGCCGTAGGATCTGGAGTTAGCGACAGAAATTGGCAGCAGACACAACATGGAGCGGAGCCAGTAGCGATAGAGCGGAGGAGTGGAGAGGCCCCGTAAGGCAGCTGGGAGCCATGAAGGAGAGCGAGCCATGTGCGGAAGCCTCGAGTTAGGAGTCCTTGAGCAGCTAGGAGAAGCGGAAGTGGAGCAGCCAGGATAGGTACTAATGGTGGTAACAACCATGAGCATATTGAAGCGGGAGCGACGTCCTGCAGCCTTGAGCGGCACCTTCCCCTCCCCACCACTCTTCACCCTCCCCTCCACGCCATTCCCAATCCCCCCCACCCTCCCCACACACACCTCACCTCGGGAAATGGTGAGTGGCTAGTCTTGTAGTTATGTAGCTCAAGGTGCCTAGCCTAATCGCTTGCATGCCATGTGTTTGCCGCAAGAGGTGTCACGTTGCTGCGCAGCGACGGATGTGACGTTGCTGCGCAGCAAGCGATGCACTTTTCAGGACACTTTTTGTCGGGCCTTTTTCGTCGCGATGGTAGCGAGTTACAACGTAAGATTTGTACCGTTCGAACGGACTAAATGCAAGCTATCCAATGAGCTATGGTCGATCCCATCGCGACCGGTCCTTATTTATCATGAGTGAAGGGAGAAAGAGGTAGATGTGTAACATGAATGTCGTTATGTTGATGTGTGAAAAGACAAATGTGTTAAACATGTTCGTGATTCCGGCCTAAATTGATTTTATAACCACTAGGTCTCAGTCCAAATCGGACAAGAAGGTCACGGAGCGTGGTGCCTACAGTACAGTAGGCGCCTACAGGACTGTTAGTGGACTCGCGAGGTACCCCGGGGTGTCTACAGTACCGTAGGTGCCTACAGTACTGTAGACCTCTACAGTACTGTAGATATCTACAGTACTGTAGGTACCTCGAGGTACCTCGAGAGACCATTGTCAGTACTGTAGAGGTCTACAGTACTGTAGATGTCTACAGTACTGTAGCGGTCTACAGTACTATGAGGTCTACAGTACTGTAAGTGGTCTCTCGAGGTACCTCAGGGTACCTACAGGACTGTAGACCTTTACAGTACTGTAGAGGTCTACAGTACTTAAATCCCTACAGTACTGTAGATGTCTACAGTACTGTAGATATCTACAGTACTGTAGACACCTACAGTACTAACAATGGTCTCTTGAGGTGCCTCGAGGTACCTACAGTACTGTAGATATCTACAGTACTGTAGATATCTACAGTACTGTAGACCTCTACAGTACTGTAGATGTCTACAGTACTGTAGATGTCTACAGTACTGTAGACATCTACAGTACTGACAATGGTCTCCCGAGGTACCTCGAGGTACCTACAGTACTGTAGATATCTACAGTACTGTAGATATCTACAGTACTGTAGACCTCTACAGTACTGTAGATGTCTACAGTACTGTAGATGTCTACAGTACTGTAGTCCTCTACAGTACTGTAAATGGTCTCTCGAGGTACCTCGAGGTACCCAAAGTACTGTAGATGTCTACAGTACTGTAGATGTCTGCAGTACTGTAAGTGGTCTCTCGGGGTACCCCGACAGTACTGTAGACACCTACAGTACTGTAGAATCCTACAGTACTGTAGATGTCTACAGTACTGTTCGTGTACTCGCGAGGTACCCCGACAGTACTGTAGACCTCTACAGTACTGTAGCATGGCCGTATCTCACCAACCGCGCAAAATCACGAATTTTAGTTTCAACCCCCAATCTTACAATGCTCTCATTTGACTATGTACCAAGTCCGAGGCTCTGAATCTCAAAAATGCTGTTACTAATTTGCCTGAGTGCGGTGATGTGCTTCAAGTTTGCCTCCAGGGAGGT
This sequence comes from Haematococcus lacustris, assembly GCA_030144725.1. Lineage (NCBI taxonomy): Eukaryota > Viridiplantae > Chlorophyta > Chlorophyceae > Chlamydomonadales > Haematococcaceae > Haematococcus > Haematococcus lacustris. The sequence goes on along the minus strand of JASKMD010000021.1, from coordinate 1,602,576 downwards.
GCCGGCTGAGCTGGCTGCTGCCAGGTGCTGGAGGTGGGGCTTGATTGGTGCTAGCCACCGCTCAGTGTCACGGCGGGCATTGTGCAGGCCGCTGGCATGCTTCACCTGGCGCCGGCGCAGCTGGTCTGCCTTGAGCTGGCCTGTTGCTGGATCCCACACCCCAGAGGCTGCGCTGACTGCCTGGGTGCCATGCACATCCTTGTTCATAACCTGGCAAAGCATGCGAGACCGCTGTTGTAAAGGCTACGGACAGTGTGCCTAATGCCCACTTCAGCTCAGCCTTCTGGTGTGTGTGCCTCCAGGTCTACTACTGGCAAGAGCTCCAACTAAGGGCGCTATTCCAATGGGGCGAGGCGAGGCGAGGCGAGGCTCCATGTGGCTGCATGTGGCGTTTTTGAATTTTGCGATTCCAATGCGGCGAGACAGGGTGAGGCGAGGCGAGGTGTTCGAATTTCGACCAACCTCTTCGCTCATTTCACTGCGTGCGCCCACCGCAATGGATTCGGCCCAGCAGCAGCAGCAGCAGTGGTAACAACGAAGCTGCATGGACCCCTTTTGGCGACCGCCGACCAGCTTTGCGCATAGTCACGATGCTGCTGCCGCTGCCGTCGCTGGCAAAACTAATTGAGCAGCTCTTGAGTAGGCTGGTTGTGTTTGTGCACCTCTGTGGACGTGTGTTGAAATGATTCTCTGCGTTGGTCAGGCTATGTTGGGAATCTGCTGGGAGCAGGTTGTATGTGTAGGGTTAGCTGTATGTGTAGGGTATTGCAGGTTGTGGTGCAACTCTGCTTGGAGCAAGTTATGTTTTGGCTGACAGGTTTGGTGACAACAAGTTCGCTATTCTCCCGTTAGCTGGGGTGGTGGCGGGGATGAAGGTGGCAAGCAGCGTGTAGATGTACAAGGCAAGCAAAGCTAATCTCTGCGTCAGCGGGACAATGGAAGTACACGCCTCTGCAAGCCCTGTGCAAGCGGGACTAGCTAAGGTCACCCCGGCCATTGGCCATGCCAATCCGTGCCAGGCGCGACGCTCACACCACGCGCTAGTGAAGGGTAGCTGAGGCTATCGCGGTAAGTCACGCGCGCTAAAACTCCCGTTTTCCACTGAAGCCTCCCAGATCACTCCGCCCGCCATTCCCGCGGACCCGACGGCTGTCTTTCCGCCCTCTTCTATTGCACCTATCACTACCCTGGCCAGGACTTCTTCCTGTTTATCCACTAGCTGCTGCTTTGTCAATGCTGATGTTACGTTTAGCAGCCTAGACATGCTGAGCATCGCGCAGCCACTCGCCACCCCAACTGGCCACGCCTAGCTGCCAGTTCTGGAAAACAGTCACACCTCGCCTGTGACCGCACCTCGCCTCGCTGGGCCCGGAGGGGCGGGAGACGGCGAGGCCCCATGCACGCTAAACTGGTGGCATGGGCATCTCGACCTCGCCTCGCTATTGGAATCGCGAGGGGCGAGGTAGGGCGGTTGGGGGTGGTTAGAGGGACATGGAGACCTCGCCGCCTCGCCTCGCCGCCTCGCCTCGAAAAAGCACCCCATGCACCTCGCCTCGCCTCGCCTCGACATTGGAATAGCGCCCTAACCCTATAGGTCACCCCCGCTCAGCTGTGACACGCCTGATAAAATGTTTGCATGGGTCAGTTTGGGTCACACAGGCCACCTCAGGACATCGCGTTTGCACCAGCCCGCTCTATAGCTCAAGCCGTGTCTGTGTCGCTGGCCTCTAGTACGGCCGCGATGGTGGTGGGCGAACATGTTCCCCCGCGGATGAGCCTATAGTAGTGGTCTCTATCACTAGGCATCGCACAAATTGTTCCAGGGACGCGTTGCAATATCACGTGACTGTCCAGTCGAGCGCAACAGGAGCCGGAGGTGCATCTATAGTCCTAGTTTGCCCAGGTACGTGGCGTAACAAACGCGACATGCCCCATGCCTTGACTGACCAGATTTCGGTGTTTCTCTGACTGGCGCCAGGCACTAGCAAGGGCTCCATCCGCGACCGTTGGCACACACATGTGTCCGTGGCAAGCACATCTACACAATAGGTAACGTTACTGCAACATGCATGTGAGGTGTGAGTGGCAGCCTCACAACAAGCCCATGGCACGCCCAACCATGCCACAGCCATGCCAACTAATAATATGGTATGCCACTTAGCTACTGGCATGTTTGCACCCATATGAAACTACAGCCCAAGTTTCATGTGGCGCTGACGATGCGTTCAACACTAACATGGGTATGCAACCCCCCAACCTCATGTCCTCTCACTACCACCATGTGCCATCCTATTTGGCTGCAGGAAGGCATGCCAAGGTTCAAGCACCCCAACCAGGGCAAATGCGTGCTCTGTTGCAAGTGCACTTGCCCCAACGTCACCAGGGTGTTCTATGCATGGGTAGCTGTGGGTGTGCACCAGGGGGAGGATGGGATGGAGGTGGCATGGCAATTGCGTCATGAAGCCTTGCGCCTTAAGGGTAGCCTCACTCGTGCCCCCGAGTACAAGCTGTATGTCATTGGGCCAGCCAGTGTTGTGGACAGCCAGTTGAAAGCGGCTTGTGAAGCCAAAGACCTCGCCCTCATTGCTCACTATGGTTGTGTACAGCTTTGTCAGAAACGGCACCAAGCTGCAAATGGAGCACCACCGTTCTCCAACCCTCCCAAGCATTTCCCCCCACCCCCCTCCACCCACCCTCCCAGCAGCTTGTAGCAGCAAGGGGCAGGGAGGGGCAGGGCTGCAGGGGCAGGGGGCTGGGCTGGCGCATGTGGCTGCAGGTCCTGCCCGGCGTCCTCCCACCATCCTGGCAGCTGACAGCAGCAAGGGGCAGGGAGGGGCAGGGCTGCAGGGGCAGGGGGCTGGGCTGGCGCATGTGGCTCCCTGCAACTGCCGCACAACGCCCGGTGTCCGGCAGCAGCGAGGGGCCCGCCACACAATCACTGCTGGAGGTTAGTGGCCATGCATCATATGTTTGTTTGCACCACATGTTCCTGTAGACCTCCTTGTTGCAGATCCTTAATGCTATTTTTGTGTGTTTCTTGCAGGTTTCACGGGCACAACCGCTGCATCATCAGGAGGATGAACATTCCATGGAGTTGGAAGTGCCGTTGGCAGGCCGCTATGCAGGGGGCGGCACCAAAGCTGAGCGACAGGTTGGTCCTTACAGAGCTCCACAATACTATACAATGAAATGCTTGTACAACAGCAGGTAGAGAACGGCTACAACAAACAACATCTTCAGCCCTCAACCCTGCCTCGATCTGCCTCGTCATGCAGGACCCTTCTTCCTCTGCCACACAACTCTACCAAGGAGTTCACGGTTGGCTGCTTCCGCCCCTCAAGCAAGACCGCCTTGTCACAGGCAGCAGCAATCAAGCAGTGCATGGTGGCTGTTGGGCTTTGGGGCTTGAGGGTTTTGTTTGTGGTGGTGGACAGCTGCAACGCCAACGTCGGCATCCACAACAGCGTTGCGACCCACTTGTCCAACATGCTTCAAGGCGAGGGCATCCAGGATCACCCCGTCTATGCCATCCACTGTCTCTGTCACATCCTGCACAACACAGCCAAGCACGCCTTTGAGTCAGCGGGACAGAGTCAGCTGTATCAACGGACCGGCTACAACACAGCTTTGTTTTGGGTGCTTGACCACATCAGTGCAGAGCTGCGCAAGGACCTGCCAGAAGGCATGCCCCTAGTGGAGGAGGCCGTTGGCACACGGTGGCTGTCGTATGCCAGGATAGCCATCTATTGCTGCCAGCACCATGCCGAGATTGTGCATGTGTTGGACGTGCGCATCGCAGCGACTTCAGCCAGTGCCAAGGGCACACCCTCTCACACTAACCTTCTAGAGCTGCAACGGCTCTTGACCCTCTCACCTGACGTCATGGTGCAGTGCGCCGCACTGGCTGGCTTAAACCGTTGCTTCTTCCAACCCTACCTGCTGTGGGGGCAGGCAGGCAGCAGCAGACATTTTTGCCAGTGGCATACACGCCATGACCAGGAGCTCGCACTCCTTCACCGCGTGTGCGCCCCGCCTCAAGAGGGACAGGAGTCGGCGCACCCAGCATGTGAGGTGTTCGCCGTTGCCCAACAACTTCACCTGACAACTGCATCAGCTTGGGAGGTGGTGCAACCCATCTTCCTTGAGGCCCGCCGGTACTACTGCCATCGTATGAGCTTCTTGGACCTGATGCCGTACCGCTTTGCCCAGCTGGGGGACACTGACAGCACAGCCCGGCAACGAGCGGCATGGGCAGTGTTAGGGCATTTCAGTTGTGGTGGCATGGACATGTTCGAGAGGCCACCATCTAAGGAGCTTGTCGGTGACTTGCTGGTAGGGGACAAGGGCATGGGACAAAGTGGGTAAGGGGCAGATTCTAGTGGCTACACATGCACATGCGCACATGCTTGCTCACGTACATGCCCACAACCTGCCCACAAGCATGCAAAGCATGCAAAGCTACACAACAACACCTTTAGCACATCACACCCCTTGGCGTCTGCCTTTTGCAGCGCACGTACCTCCTTGGCGTATTGTCTTCCCGCTTGGAGCAGCTCCTTGCTCTCCTGTACAAACCAGCCCACATCACCAACGCAGCGTGTGAGACAGCATTGAAGCCATTGAGCAGCAGCGGCGTGGAGAAAATGAGTCCAGAACAGGTGGCAGCTCACGTCAAGGCGCACACTGAGGATTTGGACACCTGGGTGCCTCACATCACACGGGAGAGCCTGGCAGAGAGCAGGGTGGAGGACAAGGTGGCCAAGCGTCAACGCAAGGAGGACAAGCAGGCTGCAGCTGTAGCCTTCTTTGGCAAAGCATCACCCTCGCTCGCCACTGCCCACCCCTCTCCCGTAGCTGCCGCAACCCCCTCACCCACAGCCGGTGCTGCCACCTCCACATCTGTCTGCAAAAGAGGCGTGGGGTCCATCACTATCAGCCTGGCATCTGTAGAGGCACGGTCAGCCTGTGGACAAACAGCCACCATGCAGCAAGAGGAGGCAAAGCAGTATGCAGCGGACAAGGCTACAGATAAGGGCAGGCACCTGCAGGCAGTAGCTTTGTACCGCTGCAAGCTAGCTAGCAACAAGCTGCCACCAACCACCTCAAAGTTGCTGAAAAACCAGCTGCAAGAGTTGTGGGCTGTGGTGGGCAATGGCCAGCCCACCGTGAAGCCAGTGCGGAACATGCACATGGCTGACTGGTTGGATGCTCTGGCGGTGCACATGTCACCTGTCACCAGCTAGACCCATGCTTGCCATCACACACCTTAACAGAGACACCTTGGCATGCCTTCCTGCAGCCAAATAGGATGGCACATGGTGGTAGTGAGAGGACATGAGGTTGGGGGGTTGCATACCCATGTTAGTGTTGAACGCATCGTCAGCGCCACATGAAACTTGGGCTGTAGTTTCATATGGGTGCAAACATGCCAGTAGCTAAGTGGTATACCATTTATTAGTTGGCATGGCTGTGGCATGGTTGGGCGTGCCATGGGCTTGTTGTGAGGCTGTCACTCACACCTCACTTGCATGTCGCAGCAACCTTACCTATTGTATAGATGTGCTTGCTACGGACACATGTGTGTGCCAACGGTCGCGGATGGAGTCCTGGCTAGTGCCTGGCGCCAGTCACAGGAACACCGAAATTCCGGTCAGTCGAGGCATGGGGCATGCCGCTTTTATGGTGCTGCGCCACTTACTAGATATAACTAGGACTATAGATGCACCTCCGCCACCGTCGCGCTCGACTGGACAGTCACGTGATATTGCGACGCGTCCCTGGAACAATTTGTGCGATGCCTAGTGATAGAGACCACTACTATAGGCTCATCCGCGGGGGAACATCTTCGCCCACCACCATCGCGGCCGTACTAGAGGCCAGCGACACAGACACGGCTTGAGCTATAGAGCGGGCTGGTGCAAACGCGATGTCCTGAGGTGGCCTGTGTGACCCAAACTGACCCATGCAAACATTTTATCAGGCGTGTCACAGCTGAGCGGGGGTGACCTATAGGGTTAGGGCGCTATTCCAATGTCGAGGCGAGGCGAGGCGAGGTGCATGGGGTGCTTTTTCGAGGCGAGGCGGCGAGGCGAGGCGGCGAGGTCTCCATGTCCCTCTAACCACCCCCAACCGCCCTACCTCGCCCCTCGCGATTCCAATAGCGAGGCGAGGTCGAGTCACAGGAACACCGAATTCCGGTCAATCGAGGCATGGGGCATGCCGCTTTTGATGGTGCTGCGCCACTTACTAGATGTAACTGGGCAATAAACCGGATGTTTTGCACGGGGTGTGACCCCCCACCGAGATGGTTTGCACGGACTTTTTGCACGGCCGCGGTGCAAAACATCTTTTAACCAAAAGCCGGGGGGGTTATTTTCTGGGTTCTCCGATGGGCGGGCCAGGCATTGGTGGTCAGCGCAGAGACAAGAGGCCCGCTGGCTCTACAAGCAAGAAAGCGTTCTGTCACGACCCAACCTGATAGCGATGTCGACGACGAAGTAGTGGAGCCAGTGCAGTTGGCGAGACAGCCCGCTGGGTGGTTGGAAGCACTGGCACTGGCAATGCACTATGCACTATGCACGAAGTTAACTTTGTCGCGCGATGCTGCACAGGAGCACTAGAGGAACACTCTCATCTTGAGTAGCTCACCCATTACAGGCGTCAGCAGATGAAGCCAAACACAATGACTTGCGACAGCAACCTCTGGGACTAGAGCTGTTGGACTATGCCAAGGCTGGCAAGATGGTGCATGCATGATGCATTTACCCCTTTTGACAGCTGATTGAGGGGATGCAAGCTGTGAGCAGCCACCAGCCCAGCCAGTTGCCTAACACAACCCAGCCTAGTGTAGGGGCCCCCTTCCTGCCCAGCCCCAGGGCCCCCCTGCTGCCCAGCCCCCGGACAGCCCTGCTGCCCAGCCCTGGGGCAGCCCTGCTGCCCAGCCCTGCTGTCCAGCCCTGCTGCTCAGCCCTGCTGCCCAGCCCTGCTGCCCAGCCCTGCTGCCCAGCCCTGCTGCCCAGCTCTGCTGCCCAGCCCTGGGGCAGCCCTGCTGCTCAGCCCTGCTGCCCAGCCCTGCTGCTCAGCCCTGCTGCCCAGCCCTGCTGCCCAGCCCTGCTGCCCAGCCCTGCTGCCCAGCTCTGCTGCCCAGCCCTGGGGCAGCCCTGCTGCCCAGCCCTGCTGCCCAGCCCTGCTGCTTAGCCCTGCTGGACAGCCCTGCTGCCCAGCCCTGCTGCCCAGCCCTGCTGCCCAGCCCTGCTGCCCAGCCTTGGGGCAGCCCTGCTGCCCAGCCCTGCTGCCCAGCCCTGCTGCCCAGCCCTGCTGCTCAGTCCTGCTGCCCCTCCCCTCCCCTCCCCTCCCCTCCCCTCCCTCCCTTCCCCTCCCTTCCCCTCCCCTCCCCTCCCCTCCCCTCCCCTCCCCTCCCCTCCCCTCCCCTCCCCTCCCCTCCCCTCCCCTCCCCTCCCCTCCCCTCCCCTCCCCTCCCCTCCCCTCCCCTCCCCTCCCCTCCCCTCCCCTCCCCTCCCCTCCCCTCCCCTCCCCTCCCCTCCCCTCCCCTCCCCTCCCCTCCCCTCCCCTCCCCTCCCCTCCCCTCCCCTCCCTCCCCTCCCCTCCCCTCCCCTCCCCTCCCCTCCCCTCCCCTCCCCTCCCCTCCCCTCCCCTCCCTCGCAGCCTCAGCCAACCTGCTTGTGACTGAGATGGTCAAGAAGGCGCTTGCCCAAGCCCTGCAGCTTCCTGTGAAGGGTGATGCAGCTGGTAATGAAGTGCTCTCAGGTGCCTGGCAAGGCGCAGCTCGAGATGTGTATGCAACATTATTGAACAACTTGGAGCAGAAACTAGGCTGCTAACAGCAGGCACGTACAGCATAGGCAGGTGAGGCTGTACAACTGACTTCAGTGGTTGCAAAATTACCTGCCCTGCTCTTATTCACTTACGTTGTATACAATGTAAGAAAGAGGGGATTTCAACTTGTGCCAAACCTGCCCTGCCAAGTGTCCCCAGGCAGCACCACCCTACCCACAAGCTGGAGGGGTGCTGGCAACAACATGAGCATAGTAGGCAGCCACACCACCCTACCCACTAGCTGTAGGGGTGCTGGCACCACCAGGAGCACAGCTGGCAGCAGCACCACCCTACCCACTAGCTGTAGGGGTGCTGGCACCACCAAGAGCACATCTGGCAGCAGCACCACCCTACCCACTAGCTGTAGGGGTGCTGGCACCACCAAGTGCACATCTGGCAACAGCACCACCCTACCCACTAGCTGTAGGGGTGCTGGCACCACCAAGTGCACATCTGGCAGCAGCACCACCCTACCCACTAGCTGTAGGGGTGCTGGCACCACCCGGAGCATAGCCGGCAGCAGGATGGAGCTGATGAGTAGGCATCTTGACTGTATGACTTGTATGTATAAGTCCTATCTGGAGGCTGCGCGTTTGCGCACGCTCTTCAGCATATCGTTATAAACATACTTATGAACTGTTCTGCATGAGGCTCGGGCCTGGCAGTCACGGGAACAAGGCCTGGCACAGTGACATTGCACATGGTATTCGTAGCTCGAGTGTTCACCCCTGGTGTTCTGTGTGCGGCAATGGCTAGCTCGAACGCAGCGACACCAGTGGAGCTCGAACGCAGCGACATGAGTTCCTTCGGACTGCGGACCCTTGCGACCCTTGCGGACCACTGCGACCGAAACATAGCTTTATACATAGCACTTTACATAGCTGGTGATGGAACGGCTTGTTTCCTCAAGCAGGTCTCATAGGCTCGGTCACACCCTGCAAAGCTAACTTCAACGTGAGTTGCGACGGCCATATTGATCAGCGCAACGCGCTGATAGCAGCTGCGCGAAGAACGGCCGTCGGTGCGTCGGGCGCAAACCTCCTCACTCCCCTCACACCGGCCGTCGCAAACCTCCAGTATAACTAGGACTATAGATGCACCTCCCGCCACCGTCGCGCTCGACTGGGCAGTCACGTGATGTTGCACGGTGCTGCGATAGGCTTTCTGACCCGTACGACCTTACAACTACAAGCGTCCAGTAGCAAGCTTGCGTCTCAAGCACATTTAATGTGGAGGGCGCAACAGGCTTCAGGTCAGGCGCATTAATCAGCGGGATACAGCGCAAGAGGACGATTGCAACGCATCAAGCGCAACTGCTATCCGTTGCCTATGGCCTCCGTTCGTCAAAATTTGAAATTTCCTCAGGGCGTGTCACAGCTGACCCCCGCCATTGGCTGCACCCCCATGGCTCATGAGATACAAACTTGCTCATCTTTGCACGGATGAGGCCGCCGATTTGTGCGATGAGCTGCTGGTGGCCCGAATAGAGTGCAGACAGCTCCAGCGGTTTGCCGGGTGGCTGGCCCCCAACCAGCGCCGTGTTCTGGAGCCTCGCAGACACATTTAGCAGCATCTATATTGCAGCCTGGACACATTGCGGCGTGAATGGCGCATCCCGAGTGGACATGTCGACTTTTCAGGTTAGCTCGCATTAGTGTTGCAACGTCTCAGCACGCATCGAAACCCTCTCCCAAGCTCACCTGCTGCATCGAAACCCTCTCCCGGCCTGCTCCCTTGCCCCCCGCTCCAAAGTGTCACCTTTTGTCATCAAACGGCGCCCAATCTGCAGGTCGATGGCATTGCGGGTTGGGAGCGTGACCGCGACGGCGCATTACTGCTGAACACAGGTTCGGTCCACATGTGGCAGCGATTCTAGGTTGCACACGATTTTCTGATTATTGGAACTTGTGGCTCCTGAGCAACCACGAACGGCAAGAATTAGTAATATAAATGCAGAATCTGAGCTGAAATCTGTTTTTGTTATGGTGCAGGCCGCCCCGCCCGCCCGCCCCGCCCGCCCCGCCCGCCCCGCCCGCCCCGGCACAGGTGGACATCAGCCCGAGCAGCCCGCTAGCTTCGCTTTAATGAGCTGCATTGCCCTGCGCAAGAGTCGCTGTAAAACTCATAAAGACCGGTAAGATTTTATCAGGGGTGCAGCCAATTGCGGGGGTGACCTATAGCTCTCACTCACACACATCCCCTTTGCGAGGGGTTTGGTATCTTGTTTTCTTGGAATGTCTTGCTGTAACTGGCTATCACCGCCACTTGCGCCGCCACTTGCGCCGCCACTTGCGCAACAGGGCCTTATCGGGCAGGTACACCCACTCCTGGCCTGGCTGGCCTGGCTCTGGCATGGATGGGCGGCCTTCCCATCTGCACAGCTCAGTGGGACGTGGGCCTGGGCCGACTGCACAGCGGCGGATGCTCAGCGCGGCTGACACGTCCCGGTCATAGAACCTGCACATGGGTGTGGGAGATGCATGAAGTCAACCCATGTGCCATGTCATGTGGGATATGTTGCGGCCATGCACATGTGCAGTGCCAGGCCAGTGCTTACCTGATGTTGTTGGGAACGCTTCGCCTTGCTGTACACTGGCCGCAGCCACCTGCATGGACACATGGGGCAACGCACATTTGTAAGATTTTTCCTTACCTTCCCAATCTTAACCCTATCAAGCCACCTTGACACCACCACCTCCCATCACTACTAACCCTCACCTCGACCTTGTCCTCAACCCTCTCACCTGAAGGACTCAGGCGGCTGCCCAGGGAGGGCCTCACTGGGGTTGCTGTAGGCTGAGCTGACCCGGCTGGTGCGGAACTCATCAACCATCACCACCCGCCCTGCTGGGAACTGCCTCAGCGCCTCTTTTGGCATTTGGCTGACTGGGACACCCCTGCAGCCATTGCTGCCGCTGCCACTGAAGCCAGCAACCCCATAGGCCAGGGCCAGGATGCGGTCCGGCCACCGCTGCTTGGCCTGCTTGATGAGCTGCAGTCACACATGGTACAACACACATGGCACACATGTGTAAGGTCAATTCCAGCAGCAGCAGCAGCAACAGCAGCAGAGTAAGAGCATGAGCTGACTTTGGTTGGCTACTGCCTAGCTCCTAGGCTTACTGCTACTAGGCCTTACCTTGGATTAGAACCTCGCCACCACGCGTTGCTTGCCACCGTACAGCCGGAACCTGGCGTTGGCCCAACGTGGCTTGGAGACCTCGGCCCACATGGCTTCGTACGTATCCAGGACTGTGTCGGCGAACCGCCGGTACGAGGCCAGCGAGCTAGGCTTGCTGCTGACGTGCGACAGGGCGTTGAGCTGCGGCTTTAGCTGAGCCAGCCACGTCTTGGTCGCCTGGGCCTGCCGTGTACTGACCGGCTGTTAGAGATCTCTGCCACACGGACACCACTGTGCCGGCAGCGATGCGCTCCTCGTGCGCCACCGTGGCCATGTTGGTTTTGCCGGGGTCCACGCGCAGCCACTCCGCGTCGAGGTGAGCCAGCGGGTTGACTGAGCCCATGTGCCTGCCCATCCGCGGCAGCTCTGCGGGTGGAGCGGCAGGCTTGGGCCGCAGGAACATCACGCTGTTGGCGACTTCATCGGTGTGCACGATCTGCGCGAATGGTGTACAAGCCGCGCACGAGTAAGCCCAACAACAGGCTGGCGAGCACCGCCCGCTCGCTGCAGGCCTCCACTCGTGGCTGCACAGCATCGGCCAGAAAGGCATCCCAAAGCTCTTGCGGGAGGTGATCGATGAGGTGGGCTAGCTTACACTTCCTGCCGTGGTATGTGTTGTCCCTCTCGCGGGCAGCGCAAGCCTCTCGGGAAGCCCTTCTATTGCGCTCCGCTTCGGTGAGGTCCGGCTGTAGTGCCTCGTCGCAGTCCTCGATGTCACTGTCTGGGTCCTCCGGCACTGGCCTAGGCACGGTACGTCTTTTTTTCTTAGCCATAGAAAACAGCAACGTGAAGCCATCACAAAAACTAGGAATTGTTGGTTTTGTTTGTTTGCAATAACGCAATTCTGCATTTGTTTGAACCCAAACATCTGCTACGCTACGTCGACGAGTTCCTGCCGTCATGAAGGGTTGATGACTGAGAGCGCCCTTTAGGCATACGTCAGCCCGCGGGGTCCTCCCCATGGTGTGAAAGGCCAGAAGCGGCGCACGGTTCCTTAGTGCACGCCCCCTGAAGCTTCGGGGGGAGTAGTCTTTCTTTCTTTCTTTCTTTTTTCTTTGGACCATCCACCCCACCACCCACCCCACCAACCTGACCCACCCACCCCAATTCAGTACCTTCCACCCAGTTGTAAGTCTCTCTCTCGAAAACACAATCCATCCCCGTGGCCAGCCTGGCTCCTTCCCCCCTCCCCCCATGTGGCCAGCTGCAGCCTGCCAGCTACCGCAGGTAGCACTGAGAGGGGTCAGGGGAGCGAGGGCACCGCCTCAGCACAGCCTCTCCACCTCCCCCCACCTGGCCGCTGCACTGCCTGCTGCCGCTGTGCTGCTGGCCTGGCTGCTGCCACAACGCAGGAAGGCGTGCGCGATCCAGTAGGCCTCTGCTGGACGGTAGTAAGGCACCTGCACCAGCGCCAGGGGGTGCAGCAGCAGCGCAAGCAGCAGGGCCAGGCCCCAGGGTCAGCAGCCAAGGCCGGCAGGCAGGGGTGCGATGCAGTGGCAGCAGCAGCAGCAGCAGCAGCAGCAGCAGCAGCAGCAGCAGCAGCAGCAGCAGCAGCAGCAGCAGCAGCAGCAGCAGGGTCCATGCAGCGCGGCAGTGGCAGCAGGAGCAGGAGCAGCAGGGGTGTGTTTGCGGTAGGCTGGGTGGTGTGGGCAGGTGCGCACCATGTGGCCTGCGCCCCGCACTGTGGCCAAGCTGAAGGCGGCCCTGAGGCCAGGACCCCACTGACCAGCTGCTGCTGCCCCACCCCCATGGCGCCCAGCCCCCAGCCCCACCCCAGTCGCCTGCGTTGTGCTGACCGCCTTGCTGCTGAGCATCCCACCGGATGGAGGGGCGGTGGCTGAGCTGAAGGTCGCTGGACTAAAGTCTAAGCTGGCTGAGTCTGAGCTGGCTGAGTCTGGGGCAGAGGGTGGGTTGGGGTTTTGAGCCAGCTCCACCACCCAGTTGCTGATGAAGCCAGCGACGTCAGTCCGCGCTGCGCCCAGGTCAGGAGTAGAGGCAGGGGTGGGGGTGGGGCGCACTTCAGGGTGGGGGGGGCTGCTGCCCCTCATGCCTGGGCCTTGCATGGGGTGGGTGGGGGGCAGCCGCCAGGCCCGCCAGCCTCGGGTCAAGGCCAGGTCAGGGGAGGGGAGGGGCGGTTGGCCAGCGCTGCGCACCTCACCACCCCTGCTCACACCCCTGCTGCTGCTGCTGCTGGGGGTGTGGGTGTGGGTGTGGGTGTGGTTCCCCCCTGCCAGCAGGGCACCTACCCAGCGCCTGGTCCCACTGAGGGGGACGACAGCATCCAGGTCGCCACTCAGGATGAGCACCCGCAGTGCCGGCTGACCCCCCTGACCCCCCTGACCCCCCTGACCCCCCTGACCCCCCTGACCCCCCTGACCCCCCTGACCCCCCTGACCCCCCTGACCCCCCTGACCCCCCTGACCCCCCTGACCCGACTGCCCTGACTGCCTCACCTGGTCAGGTCTGGACTGGTCTGAATGCTGGCCCTGGCCCTGGCCCTGGCCCTGGCCCTGGCCCTGGCCCTGGCCCTGGCCCTGGCCCTGGCCCTGGCCCTGGCCCTGGCCCTGGCCCTGGCCCTGGCCCTGGCCCTGGCCCTGGCCCTGGCCCTGGCCCTGGCCCTGGCCTTGCGCTGCACTGGTGGCGGCATTCAGCAGCAGCTGCTGCCAGGCGGGCAGCATGTTGGCCAGGATGTCATCGTCCCAGTACCACAGCCGGTTGGTGCAGCTGCTCCAGGGGCCAGGCAGGGGCAGGGGCTGGCTGTGGTCGGGGCAGGCAGCAGAGCCTGGGCTGCTGGTAGAATTCCTAATGCTCTTGCTCCTGCTCTCATTACTGCTGCTGCTGCTGCTGCTGCTGCTGCTGCTATGCTGCCCAGGACTCGAGGTGCTTTGGTTGGCATGCAGGGCAGCTTGAACTGACTGCTGGTTTAGGTACCAGGCCTGCGAGCACAGGCAGTGACACACCCCACAATGGACAGCATGGCATGAGAAGTCAGGATAGGCCCCCCCCCCCCCCCCCTCCCCCCTCCCCCCTCCCCCCTCCCCCCTCCCCCCTCCCCCCTCCCCCCTCCCCCCTCCCCCCTCCCCCCTCCCCCCTCCCCCCTCCCCCCTCCCCCCTCCCCCCTCCCCCCTCCCCCCCTCCCCCCTCCTTACCCTGTCTTGCTCTAGGCAGGGATCCGGGGAGCTGGCCTGCCTCCTGGCCGCCCCCAGCCCCCCCACATTCCTTAAGCGCCTCCAGCTGGCCCCAGCACTGCCGCGCCCACCTCCTGCTGCCACCCCCTGCCACACCTCCCCCTCCCCTGCCACCTCCCTCTGCCCCCCTCCTTTGCCTCCCTGCATCCCCCCTTGCTGGCTGCTGCTGGCACCCATGGAGAGGCTGGGCCCCCCCCGCCCCCCTGAGCTTGTCAAGCGCTGGGCCAGGCGGGCAGCCCTGACGGCCAGCAGGTGGCTGGCTGAGCTGCGCCCTTGCCTCGGCAGGTTGAGGAATCCCGGGGGGTGAGTCAGGGGGGGACGAGCTGGGGGCCTCTGCCCCTGCCCCTCCCCCTGCCCCTGCTCTTGCCCCTGCCCCAAGGGAACGGAGTGTGGGGGGAGTCCCTGCCTCCCTGCTCTGCTGCCTCCCCCCCTCCTGTCGACCTCCCTGGCCCTGACGGTGGCATGAGGTAGGGGGAGGCCAGGGCCCTGCTGCCCTGTGGCGCTCCTGTTGAGGCCCCCTGCTGGGCTGAGGCGGGGCGCTTGGTGGCCGGACCCCACAGGGAGACCAGCTCCACCTCGCGACGCCTGGGCTGATGGCGCCCTGGTCTCTGCCTGGATGGGCGGCCCTGCCACTGTGACTGCTGCCCGGGTCGCCTGGGCTGCCTGGGTGGAGGCTGCTGCCTGGGTCGGCTGCCCTGCTGCTGGCTGGGGGGCTGGTCCTGGAGGGTGGGCCATGATGGAGGGGGGCGGGCGGTAGCAGAACCCGCCAAGGATGTTGAACAGGTCCAGGTCGTCCAGCTGGTTCAACAGGTGGTTGCTCTGCAGGCAGGTCAGTCCGGGCGGGGCAGGGCGGGGCAGTGCGGAGCACACGGCGGGGCACAACACAGTGTGCAGAGCTTACTCCATCATGGCGAGGGTAAGAAGGGGTGAGGGTGAAGGAGGAGGGAGTAGGTGGGGGAAGAGGGTGAGTGTGTGAAGGGGGTGGTGGAGGGGGCTCGTCGGCCTGCCCTGACCACACTGGACCCAAGCAGCCCCCCCTCCTCCTCCCTTCACCTCCCCTTGTCTACTCCTCTCACCCTTACCTCGGCATCACAGCGGTCAGCTGCTTCCAGGTACGCCTCGGGGTCCCTGGCCCTGCCCACTGCGCTGCAGCTGGCCAGCAGCGACTGGTGTGCGGCGGAGGAGATGAGGCCGTGGTGGTACGCATACTCCGCCACACCTGCCCTGCCAGCAGCAGCGCAATAGCCGGGTTAGCCAGCTGCTGGGCCCCCAGGGCAAGGCGCTGTGGTCCACAAGCGCTGCAGTACCTCCCCCCACCCCACCCCACCCTACCACTCCCCGCTCCATCATCTACCGCTCCCTCCCCTACCTCCTCTTCCCCCCTCCCTGCTCTCCCCTCCCTCCCCTTCCCGCCCCTCCCTCCCTCCCCTCCCTGCCCCCTATGACCACCTTGCTCATCGTGTTCTGGAGCAGTCCAGGGGTTAATCAGCAGCAGACCAGCCAGCAGGGGTAGCGCTTGGGGCTGAGGCTGGGGCTGGGGCTTAGGCTGGGGCTGGGCAGCTTGCTGCAGTTTGAGGGCGGCATGAGGGATGTAGTGCCCAGCGTAGGATTCCCCTGCACCACCAACCCCCGCACTTCTATATTCAGTTATTCTTCATTTAGTGTACCAGCGTGCTTGCATGCAGCACGCAACCCCTGAAACAATGCCAGTGAGGTGCAGCGCAGATTCAAAGGAACAAGAGCACCCAAGCGACAACATCACAAGTGTACAAACTCATGCAACAGCAACAGCCTGCAGCCTAGCCAGCTTGTTCAGTCGTGGTGGGAGGGTGTGACATCTGGTGTGACATCTGGTGCGACATTGCACCATCGGCTGAGTACAACAGTCTTAGTAGCAACTGCCCCCCACCCTGCCTGCCCTCATGAACCTTTCCACTCTTGGGGAAGAAAGAAGAATGGTGACTCTTCCCCACCCTGAACTACCCTTTACGGCATCCTGCTGCTCCATGCACCGACATATGCACTGAGCCCATTTGCATGGCCTGTTTAGGCACTTACCGGCCAGGTACAGGGGCGCCCCTTGCAGCCAAGGGTGCCTGATCAGGAGCGCCCGCAGCAACAGCAACACCTGGTCAGCGGTCCCCTCATCATCTGCAGCCAGGCAAGGCCAGGACAGCGGGTAGGGTAGGGTAGGGTAGCAGATAGCACATGAACAGCTGTCTAGAACCTTGCCGCAGGAGACAGCAGGTTAGGCGCGGGAGGACGGCGGAGGAGCAGCTGCAGCTGGAGCTTGCAACATCCCCAGGGGGCTGCAGCTGTAGGGCGAGGAGGGCAGGCTGTGAGGTAGCAGACCTCCCATCAACAGCTGTCCTCCACCTGGCCACAAGAGAGGTGAAGGCGATGGCCGTGAGGGAGTATGCCCACACTGGGAACCACACCACCTCAAAACCTCTGCACCTGCCCCTGCCCCTACCACCCCTGGTATCAGGCAGCAGGTTGAGCGCAGCAGCAGGTAGCAGAGAGCGTACAACAGATGAACAGCTGTCTGCCCCTGCCCATGCCCGGCCTCCCCCCTGCCATAACCATCCACTGCAACCCACGCCACCCACTTCAACCCACCCGCATTGTAAACCCCTTTGTCGCAGGCCACCACACCGCCATGGCCTCCACCCCCGCCCCGCCCCCCTCTTCCCCCTTCTTCCTAGCCTTCCACTCACCGGCGTCATAGTCCGCATCATCGCAGGCCACCGACCATCCAGTGCCCACCGGCAGGTCCGCAAACACCAGGTGGGCAAACCTGCTCCACCGGTGCTCACTGAGCAGCAGGCGCACCGGGCCAGTGCCGCCTAGGCAGCTGGACACCCCAGACCCTGCAGAGCCAAGCGCAGGGCAGGCAGCACAACATGCATGCCAGGGATGCTGGTGGTGGTGGTGGTGGTGGTGGTGGTGGTGGTGGTGGTGGTGGTGGTGGTGGTGGTGGTGGTGGTGGTGGTGGTGGTGGTGGTGGTGGTGGTGGTGGTGGCGGCGGCGGCGGCGGCGGCGGCGGCGGCGGCGGCGGCGGCGGCGGTGGGTTGGGCGTGGGTGGGCTGTGGTATTGTGCTGGTGCTGTACACTGTACTTGCAGGGTGAGGGTTATATAGGCAGCTGCCAGCCAGCCAGCCAGCCAGCCAGCCATTGGGCCATTGGGCTACACCTCGCTTCTAGCATGGCCCTGAAAAGTCTCATGATCATGGAGAGGTTGGGCTGGGCGTACTCACACCTGGGGTGCAGGCTGAAGAAGGCCGCAGCGGCCCGATCTCCCCAAACATGCCTCCGCCGATGCTAGAGCAGCCAGGGCCCCTGAGGCAGTCCACCCGCAGGCCCCATACCCTCAGTGTGGTGGGTATGGAGTGCGGGTGTGAGGGAATGAGGGTGTGAGGGTGTGAGGGAGTGAGGGTGTGAGGGAGTGAGGGTGTGAGGGAGTGAGGGTGTGAGGGAGTGAGGGTGTGAGGGTGTGAGGGAGTGAGGGTGGCCAGGGGTGGCAGGGGTGCGGTCCTGCTGGGGGGCCCCAAGCTAGGGTAGGTATGGGGGTAAGGGGTGCTGCATGGCGAGGGCCCTTCCAAGCTGTGACCTCACACACTCAAATCCCACTCGCTGCTGCAGTAGGGGTAAGGGGCAACCAGGCAACTGACACCTGTTTACGCTGCTGTGTACCGCCACAACTCTACTCTCTCTGCTTTCCTCTGCTCTGCTCTGCTCTGCTGCGATGGGATGGGTGTGCGAGGCGGCCCCAAGGCCTCGTACCCGTTCATGAACAGGATGAGCGGCAGGTGCCCCTCACCCTCCTCCTCTTCTGCCTCGACTACGGCGTAGAATGCCGACATCGACGCCGTCAGCGGCAGCAGGCTGCGGGGAGGAAGTGCGGGCACGTTTGTCAGGGTCGATTAGGGTGGCCCGATGCGCCCAATTACACGCGCACCCCGAATACATCCGGACTGGCCCGTTCTCCAAGGCTCCCCAGCCGGGAAGCGCGTGGACAACGTCTGCGAGGCCATCGGGGGTCTGAGGGCGTGCAGCAGACGACTTGCACGCCAGTAGCAGCGCTACAAGCACCACTATTATTGCGTGTTCTAGCATCGCGGGTGCGACGCTCTCGACGGTCACAGCACAAAAACGATTCCCTTCCGCTCATGCAGTCATGGTTCCGTTCACACGTTTTCTAGGCACAGTTGCACGGCAACGTGCTGCTACTAGAGCGTGACCCGGAATGTTAAACCATCTTTGACCATCTTTTACCAAGGGAAAAAGTTTAACCAATCTTTAACACAACCGCCAGGTCGCACTCCGTAGCCGTGATGGAAGGCGAAGCAACCGCGATGGCTAATGGCTACACTCCGACCCCTACTGCGGCTCTTGTCGGTGCATGTCTCAACATGCGCATCGGAACGCACATCAGCCCGAGCAGCCCGCTAGCCTCGCGCTGGTGAGCTGCACCGCTCTGCGCAAGAGTCGCTGTAAACTCTTAAAGATCAGTAAGATCGGGGGTAACCAACTGGTCGGCTTACTATCGCCAAACCCCAATTGCACTCCGGGTCGTCAGGTGTTAGGCTGGACTGGTTAAAGGCCCAAAACATCAGGAAGTTAGTTTAACCAGTCGCGCTCTAGCTGCTACACGTGCAGCTGTGCAGTGCTTTGCTGAACAGCTGACGTGTAGCACTATAACAAGCACCAAGCATAGGATTGTGGCCAGGGGTTGCAATTGTCGTCGGCTGAGCAGGTCACCCCATCATTGCCCCGCAAACCTTTGCCTGATCCGTTTAAGGCCCACAAGCCAATACAGCCAACGATCAACATACCGCTGCAACCAGCGTGGCGCAGCGCACACGCTACCCCTGAAGACGCATTCTTCCAGAAGCTGCTTGCATCTAGCATTTGTGCATATGGGTTGCAACGCTGAGCGCGGTTTGCATCACCGGCCTTCCCCGGCCTCCGGCCGCAGACGTCCCTAGCCTCCAAGCATCCGTAAGCAGCCTAGTGTATTCATGCCACACGAGTGTGCACGTTCAGCTTGCTGTGTGCGTGCCGACGCACCATCATGCAACTTCTATTTTGCGGCCGTCACAGGGCCTTTGAGGTTGCCCACCCTGAGCACACCTCCGGTAACTAGGTGACAGCAGCAACGCGCCTGTGCAGTTCACTCCATATGCAGTTCACTCCATATGACAATTCATAGATGGGTCAATTCATGGATGAGTCATCATCCGCTATGGCCAGTCATCATGAGGGAGTAATGGCTGCTAGGACTCAGGAGGAGGTGAAAGGTAGCGCCTGGCCCACTGCCGGCGTGCCTCCGCCACCACTGCCAGCGAGTGCATGGAGAAAGAGGTGGCAATCAGGGAGGTCACTCCCCTCTACCGTACCCAGCCCGAATTCGGGCGACGGGGTGATGCCATCCTTTCACGGTAGACTATTTACACAAAGCGGCATCGGGCATGGCACGGCATGGCATGGCTTGGCTGAAGTGGGCTGGGTTGGCTGCTACTTTTGGCATCACTCCATGCTGCCCTCTTTAAGCAACACATGTCTTGGCGCCTCCTCAGAAACCCTGCCCTGCAGCTCTTTCCACATGCCCCAGAAGGGGAGGTGTAGTGACAGTTGGGGGTGGTGGTGGTGGGAAAAGCCCGGGTAGGATGGGAGCGTGACAGGTGTGGGGCCTTGCTCCAGACTGCTGGGTAGGGTATGGAAGGGGTTGCAGTGTGTGGCTCGGGGGAAGGGGACATGACGGGGGTACTGGGTGGGGTGGCACACTTGAAGGTTGGCGGTCATCAGCTACATTAGCTGTCTCTTGGTTCAGGAACAAGCTGGATATTGCCTGGTTGCTGTTCTCCAACCTCAGTCTTGATACATCGACTGTAGCAGAAGCAAAGGGAAGCCGATTGCCGCCTGATTCTCACCTGGTTGTCGAATGTCAGTTTCGATACCCCGAGCCTAGCATCAGCAAAACATGCATCTTGCCACCTTGTATTTGTATTCAACAAGGAACAACATGTTGGACTGTAGGTAATCTCACTCGGTCGCACCCTTAATGACTGCAGCCCCCACATCGATGGCAAGTTCGTGAACAAACCCCACACCACTGGGCACTTACCAAAACTAACAGCTTTATGCATTGTTGCGGGCCCGGCCATCAATGCCCCGCCGGTACTCTGCAGCCCGGTGCAGCCGCTGCTTGACCTTGGGCAGCCGGTCATTGACCCGCTTGTAGCCCTGCTGGTACTCCTCGCCAATGGCAGGCAGAGCCTCAAGGTCATCCCATTGGCACAGCTCTATGGGGCGCTGCCTGCTCTCCCCAATGCGCTGCAAAAGTTCAGGCACCCGTTGGTGTCCCGGTCCAGCCACCTGCCCCATGGAGGGCCCCTGGGGTCGTTGCCCTTGGCCAGGTGCTGCAGAGAGGGGGGGGGCCAAGGCAGGGGGAGGAGGTGGGGCCTGGGCAGGGGAAGGGGGGGGGGCCTGGGCGGGGTGGGCCTGTGCTGGGGGAGGGGGGGGGGTCCTGGGCAGGGGGAGGGGGGGGAGGTGGGGCTTGGGCAGGGGCCGGGGGAGGTGGGGCCTGTGCTGGGGGAGGGGGAGGGGCTGGGCAGGGGCAGGGGGCGGGGGGGGGGGGGGGGGCACCTGATGGCACCACGACAGGCCCCGCACATACTTCGCATGCCGCAGGCTCCAGGCTGGGCGCACCAGCCGCGGGTTGACCTGGCCTGCTGGGGGTACCCAGTCCGCAGGCTTGAGCTGGTCAGGTGGCAGGTGCAGCTCACAAGGCTGGCGGGCATGCACTGAGGAGCTGACACGGCTGGTGCGGAACTCATCCACGGTCACCAGCCGTGTTGGGATCCGTGTTGGGATGTGCATCAGTTGGCAACTAACCGGAGTGCCGGCAACCGGAGTAAGGCGGAAGTGAGGTCCATTACATATCAATTACATGCAGCATGCTGTCCCCACAGTGGGAATCCTACAAGGGGAGTGCCAGCAGCTTAACACACGCCGAGACTGTGCCAAGACTGCCTGTTGCAATGCCTACTCAGTGCCTATTAGCCAAATTGCACAGGGGCACGACCACGGTAGGTCAGTGCACATGGCTGAGCTTGCTGCCCAGGCCATGTTGCAAACCAGCACCACCCAAACTCCAAGATGACGCCAAAGCATCCATGATATGTACCCCAAGTCTTGTTCACCCGGCTCTGCAGCCCACCACCACCACCACGCCCCCCGTCTGCTTGAAGCCTTGAGCACGCATGGCATCCAGTGTGCCAATGCTGCTGCGCTGGCTGCCAGCAAACTCTAGGTAGGTTCAAGACCAAAAGCAACAACAGCAAGCTAAGGATACGATACACGGCACCAGGCCCGCCCTAGCGTGTGATCAGAATGCCTGACATTGCACACCACCAAGCGTCTTCCCATCGAGCCGGAGTGGGTCTATGGAGGTTAAATGGCTGTTGATCAGGTTATCGAGCAGTTCCTACAGGGCGGTCGGAGCGGCGGCCCCCTTGCTGAGGGCCTGTGGAGTAGTAGGAGCCGCTGCCAGCTGGCCGGGGCCCTGCTGCGCCTCGGTAGCCGTCCCCCTGCAGTGCCAACCCGCAGCGACACCGTCCAGCAGGTCAGAGCAGAGCATGGTGTGAGTCATGGGGGAGACATGGTGTGAGCGCAGCCCTACACAGTGCAGCATGGAGCCTATCACACCACATGCAGCATGGAGCGCATGAAGCACAGCATGACACAGTGCATGGCCTGCGGTGCAGGAGACTATGAGCACCAAAGACATGAGGCTATGCACCAGGGTAGGGGCAGGTGGGACGCAACAGTAAGATGGCGGCAGGCTGGTGGCAGAATGTTTGACGTCTCAGCACACGCTGGCATCTCAGGCACTAGAGCGCCCCCTACACCATTCAAAGCTGCCACCAACGCCTGATGTGCAACAGCAGCCTCACCCTGCCTCTGCCTCTGTTGTCATGGCCATAGCCGCTGCCCCCATTGCGATCGTTGCCATAGCCGCCGCTGCCTCCATTGCGGTCGTTGCTGTAGCTGTTGCCTGCGCTGCGGTCGTTGCTGTTGCCGTAGCCGTAGCCTGATGGCCGGTCATTGCTAGGGGCGCTGCCTGGCCCACGGTCGTTGCTGTACCCATAGCCGCGTCCAGGGACGGCAGCGCCTGGACCCCGGCCAGCTGGCCCTGGCCCAACGCCCACCCCTCCCCGGCCCCTGCCGTGGCTGTTGTAGCTGTTGCTGTGATGGCGAACGGCGCCTAGCCCGCCAAAGGTCTCCATGTCGATCTTCTTCTGCTCCATCATCTTCCCGCGATAGTCTGCACACACCACATTGCCCCAGCAGCATTGTGCACTGACCCACACCCCTGCTCTTGCTTCTGCTGTGGCTCTTGGCTTTGACCCTGTCCTTGTACTTGTTGCTGTTGTTGTTTGTTTACACCGCTACGCCATCAGCCTGGTGTGGCTGCTGGGCATATAAAACCAGGTAGGTCCCTGCCCCACCCCTGCCCTTGATCCTGCTCTGCCTCCTGGCTCCAGCCCTATCCCTGTGGGTGAAGGTGTTATTGCTGCTGTTGTTGAACACCGTTACGCCATCAGCCTGGCGTGGCTGTGCTGGGCATTGAACCCCAGGGCAGGGTTCCTGCAGTGCCTGCACTGCACCTGCCTGCCTGCCTGCCTTCCTGCCTGGCTAGCTGGCTGGCTGGCTGGCCGGCTGCACTGCACCTGGTCCACATGCCTGTCAGGTCCCTGCCCTTATCCTGCATTGCTGGCCTGCACTTCTCAACACAGCCGCACCCTCCTAACGACCAGGTGCACAGTTCACAGGGCACCTGCCCTTATGCACCATCACACAGGGACCACAGGGAAGGGGCAGGGCACATGATTCACAGGGCAGCACTCTGAGCCCTGCCACATGCTGGCTGATCTCCTTGACTGTAGCCCTGCCACCAGCATGACTGACTACGGCCGACCACTGAGATCGCAGCAGCAGTGCTCCACAGGAGCTGGTGTGCAGCTCTGAGCTGGCCAGCTGGGGCTGGGGCTGGGGCTGGGGCTGGCTCGCCAGGGCAGCCTGGCTGCAGCCACAGGTTGGAACCCACCTGTGCCGCCCCCACCCAGGGCCTCGCAGGACAGCATGTCAAAGAAGTCGTCCTTCTTGTACACGCCATCACGCACTACCTCCTCAGCCTCCTGTGCAATGTGCAAGGGCCAGGGCCGACACTTGTATTTTGAAGACCAATCTAGATCATGTCTGGATCATTTGGTGATGGGCCCTGCCCACCCTGTGAAGAGCAGGTGGTGTGCTCCTGCAGTGCACAGCATGAGAGGATGGTGTGGGAGGGGGGGCTTGCGCGGTATGGGAAGGCAAGCATAAACATACGGTGCCTGCAAACAATAAAAAGTGAATACACTGATTGCAGGAAAAGTGCAGGAAAGCATGACTGCCCAGGCATGAGCATCAGCCCGTCTATCCACTCCTTCCAACTCCCTAGCCTGCTCCTCCCAATGCCTGTGAGTCAGTCCCAGCCCCCCCAGCTCTGCAGGACATCCCTGTGCACAAAGAGTTGCCTTGTTCCAGCCACAAGGATATCTGCCAAGAGACCTTGCCACACACAGCGTGCAGACATAACGCGACCCGGCAACCACCCTGGCGATGACCTAACGATGCGTTGCACGGGAGAAAAACGGGGGCTCTTGGTGCAGAGAGAAGACAACACGCCAAACAGGGTGTTTGGAGTCAGGCAACTCTTTGTGAACGCCTGGGTGTGGCAGCTGAGGTAAGAGCAGGGGCCTTCCGCACCCAGTGCCGACCTCATCGCCGCCCCTGTGATCCCATGCTCCAGCCACCCTCCCGCCCACCACACCCCTTTCCCCACCCCTTCCCCTAGCCCCCCTCCCTGGACCTACCCCAGCTCAATACCTACCTTGGCCACCTCATCCTTTTTGAATTTGGCGTTGAATGCCTGGAAGTCAAAGTCTTCTTTAGGAACCGTCACCGTGGGGGCCGCGATGGTGGTGGGGGCCCTGAGAACATTGGAGGTGGGGTCCAAAGACCATGGTGGTTGTGGCGCTAAGGACATGGTAGTGGAACCCTACGGATGCAAGGGTATGGGCCCTGGAGACCATGGTGGTGGGGCCTTGAGGCCGTGCGCCCACTCCTGCTTACCACCCTGCACCTGGTCACTGGTGGACACCTGCACTGACCAAAAGCTGGAAGCCCAAAGCCATAGAGCGCTTCAGCATTGTTTGACACTCTTTGTCAGCAAGCATGCAAAGATGAGTGACACAGCAGGCCGCGGTAGGACCACTGTGGTGGTGCCCTCACCGTGGGGGTCCAGGGCGCGGCGCCCCTTGCGCCCCTGCAGCATCAGCCTGGTGCCCTGGGCCTGCTGCAGGGCCGGCAGGCCGGTGCACTCCAGGTGCGGTGTAGGGGGCGTGGCCAGGGGCAGGGGAGGGGCCGGGGCCTCGCCCTGGCCCTCGGCCACGGCCAGCATTGGGCACACCGCCTCGAGGGCCACCCCCTGTGAGGGAGCAGTGAGCAGCAGGGGAGGGTGGGACACGGGCCTGGGGCCACAGCAGCCCCCGAGGGGATGGCTGGGAAGGGAAGCAGGTCATGGGCTTGTGAGGGAAGCAGGTCAGGAGCGGTGCAGAGGCAGGGAGGGCAGGGGTCGCAGGGCAGCAGCACCAGCAGCATGGTGCACAGAGTTGTCTAGCCACCCTTCCCCACAGGGCTTGATGCCTGATCTGGCCTGCCAGCTGGGCCAGCGCCCTGTGTTCCTGTGGCACCTGGTGGCTCCTGGAGCAAAGCCACAACCATCCCCACAACTGTTGAAACAATTATAGCAACTGCTGCTGGTATGACCAGTGTGCTGCTACTGCAGTGGTGCGGTGCACCGCTGTGCTGCACACCGCATGCCAGGTTCAATGTGGTGTGCATGCTTCTTGCCTGACCTCCACTATGCTAAGACCCTGAGACTAGTCATATGGCACATGTTTTGCAATCGGCGTGCAGCGTCAGCACTGTCTACAACATGTTGCCGTATGTTCCCATGCACCTTGCCTTCCGACCTGCCTGCCTAAACTGGCCTCACCCGTCTTCATGGTCAAGTGGCATGCTCAGCTGCCTGGACCCCTCGCCCCTGACCCCCAACCCCAAACACCCTGCAGCGTCCTGTTCCATAACACCTGCAGCCTGCTCATGCAGCCAGCCAGCCAGCCAGCCAGCCATCAAACCAGCCAGCCAGCCAGCCAGCCAGCCATCAAACCAGCCAGCCAGCCAGCCAGCCAGCCAGCCAGCCAGCCAGCCAGCCAGTCAATCAGCCAGCTATCAAACCAGCCAGCCAGCCAGCCAGCCAGCCATCAAACCAGCCAGCCAGCCAGCCAGCCAGCCAGCCAGCCAGCCAGCCAGCCAGCCAGCAAGCCAGGCTAGTAAACCAGCCAGCCAGCCAGAGCTGCTACTGGAGCATGACGCCCTGTGTCCCTCACCTGCTGCAGCTGCCCAGGAGGAGGGTGGGGCGGGGGGGGCTGCGGCCTGGGCAGGAGTAACGGACATCACCGGCGCCACACTGGGAGCCGCTGGTTTGGGAGCCTGGCTGGGTGCTGGGCTAGGTGCAGCGGCTGGTGCAGGGGCTGAGGGTGGGGCAGCTGGCTGCCTGCAGCACATGATGGGGGCATGAATCTTGGGTGGGCGGGACAGCAGAGGCTTGACTGCTGACAGGCAGAGGACGGGTTACATCGTGGATGACATGGCTGTGCCCGCAGGTGGACTGCTGTGGTGGCAGCAGGCTACAGGGCAGCCGCGCAGGTGGTGCTCTGGGTCACTGAGCAACAAAGCCAGTCCCCAGTGGCATGGGCTGAGGTCCTGCAGTGTTCAGCTACTTCCCTGCTGCACCCCACATGCTGTGCAAGAGCCTAGCTGACAAGACATACAGAGGCGAGCTGATGTGGGCTGCAAGCCCAGCGCTGCTCATTCCATCAGCACAGAGCAGCTGTTGGGCTGTAAGTGACATGTGAAACGAAGAGTAGGATCACATGGTAGGCACATAGGAGGTGATCAATAGGTCATGCAGATATGCCTCAAGCAAGGCTCCTGCTGAGCAATGTTGCTCCAATACTGCCATGGCAGTACTGGGTGTGCAATCCACCTCTGCTGCAGACACGATTATGTGCTCTGTCACACATGCCCTGCTGATCTGTTGTAGCTGTCCTGAGTTTGCTGTAGCAATGCCATCCACACTGTGACCTTGGGTTGATATGCCAGAGGCACTTACTTAGGGGGTTCTGCATAGGAGGGAGCTGGTGGCTTGCTGACTGCAGGAGCAGGCGGTGCCCCCCATGGGCTGTTTCCTGCACCTGTAGAAGGGAAGACAGACCCCTGCTATGAGCTGTACATCACAATGTCCTAATATGCACTCAAGCCTTCGTTTTGCAACTAGCTCACCATACAGCGGTGCATATGTCTGGGGTGCTTGAGCAGGCGGCTGAGATTTCCAGCCAGATGGCTCAGGCGCTTGCACCTAAAAGAACGTGCCATGCCGGGGGACTGCATAGTCAGGTGTCAACATCGTCAAGGACTGCTACTTAAACTCACGACGGGCTGGGGAGGAGGGGCTGGTTCCGGCATCTGCTGGCTCGGGTGCAGGTCGAGAACGGTCAGATCCTTAATGTCCTCGACTGCGAAACGCGTGCGATGGGTCATCAGTGGCGCCACAGGACATGGCGTCCGTGACCGCTGCGCATCCCTACCCTTGACCTACCCTTGAAGACGATGGCTTCGTAGACCTCGTTTTGAACAGGCACCTGAGGCCCGTCCATCCGTCGGCCCTCAGTGCCGAAAGAGCGCACTGCAGCCGCAAGCAATGGCATTCAGCTCGGTGTCGTGCAGGGAAACTGGAACCCAGCTGCGACCCACCATTCTGTAGCGAGATGCTGCTCTCTTCCATGTTAATGAACTGGAGGATGCTGCAGGGACCGAGCAACACAGGAGTTCAGCCATGAGACTACCGTGCGGCTTCCGGTGAAGTGCTCCTGCTTGAAGCTGCCCAGTTCCTGGCGCACCCTTCATATCGAATCTGGGCCTGCGATATCAAGCTGATGTGACTTCCTAACAGGTTATCACCCATTCTTGCGTCGTGCTACGCAATGCACGCGCGGTGATCAACCGGACATCGCTGAGATCGCCTGGAGTTGAAAATTCAATGCATGGAGTCCCCCACCATGTGCGAACGCTTTTACTCCGAACAAGAAGCCAATAGCACGCCAACCACGCGCTATTTCCAGGGGTTAACTATTGCGGGCTAGCTGGATATATGGATCAGCTGTGTGCATGTTGGTTGGCGCCACGGCCATGTCTAGAAGATTGTAGCGCATTTTACTAACAATGACCCTGCCTTCCCCTTCCCCAGGTCCACCTCCAGGGGACATGCAGCAACGCCTGCCTACAGCAACACTCAAGACCTTGTACAACGTCCGGCAGTGGTCACTCAAACTGGTGTGAGAACTCCCGCATGATGTCTTCTCTGACAGGCTTGGGCATGCCATAGGAGATCCAATGCCTGCTGCTCTTCAGCTTCACCAGCTGCCACCCGGAGCCGGCCCAGCTGTCACGTGGTGGGGTGGGCCAGGCTACCAGCCGCTTCACCTGCAGGGTGAAACCGCCAGGCAGGGGGTAGGTGAGGGGAGGGGGCCAGCAGCCGTGAAGAGGGTAGGGGTGGCAAGGTGTGAGGCCCAACCGCCATCCTGACCCTGCACTTGCCCTAACCCTCTGCTCTTTAACACCCTGGCTGGGTGCTGAGGCCCTGGCTGCTACCCACCCACCCCCCTGGTGCGCCTACTTGCAGCACGCTCCACATGAAGCTGTCCAACTGGGCCATGACGTGCACATGCTGCGCGACGGTGTCCCGGGCTGCTGCTGCCATGTGCTGCAGCCGCCTGCTGTCATGGCCCGCCTCCAGCAGCACTGTCTTGGTGCGAGTCACCAGGTCAGACAGGTCAAAGGCCAGGGGGATGAAGTGCACGCCGGGCTGCAGCCGGTGGTGGAACCACTCCTGCGCAGGCAGCTAGGCCTGGAGCCTCAGGGTCAAGGTGCTCAGCAGCAGGGGCCTCAGGGCCAGGGGTGTGTCATGGTCAGGGGCAGGCTGGAAGTTCCTTGATGGTGGCCGCTCAGCAGGTCCAGGGCAAGGGATGGGTAAGGGAAGGGTTTGCTGTGTCCCCTAGGGCTGGTTGTGTTTGTGAATACTTGAGGTGTATGCAAGATATAAGATCATGCAATCTTGAATAACTCGAGTCACTATAACATGGCTGCAGAGGCCGAGCAGCTAGCTCCGCGTTTTCCGCCAGTGTGTTGTGAGTCGCGAGTGTGCTAGTTCATACGTCACATGCTCAAAGGGCCCGGCCCTGAGACTGGTTATGGCAAAGGCTGGATTGCTCTGGCAGTTTTAGCAGGGAGAGAGGACGCGCCGTGAAAGTCAAGCACTCGTCAACGGTCAGAGATGCGCGTCTGGATACCCGCGTGGGCTGGGCTGTACAGCAGGGTCAGGACAGGTCGGTCCATGAGGATGTGCTGACGCAAGTTGGTGCTCAGCAGGCCGGTGCCGTTAGCCATGCCCAGGGCAGAGCTGATGTTGCGCAGCAGCATGGTGGGCAGGCCCTCCCTGAGCTTAAGCAGGTGGGGTGGGGAGCAGGGAGGCTGCAGGGAGTGGAAGATGCCCAGCCAGCTCTTCACCTGCAGCGCTAAGAGTCTAGGAGCTCTCGGAGGACGCACTAAGGAGCAAACTCATGGGCTGACCGACAGCAGGCTGCACGGCACCCATGGGGTGATGCCCAGTCCCAATGATGACGATCGACATCATCCCCATGTCAAAAGTCCGGTGAACCTGGGGGAAAGGCAGAGGCACCTATCTTTCAGCTAGGGTAGGTGGTGGGAGCAGGTGAATGAGCTTGCGGTAGCTGAAGGCGCGCTCTGCGTGGTCTGCTAGAGCAGGCTTTCATTGACCGCTCAATTGCAAGGTATGCTGGGCGGTCGTTGGCAATGCCAGGCATCTACTTTCGAGTGCACTGCCATGAACTCCATTGACGAGCTGCATAAAGGAGCAGACAGGAGATTGTGAAAGATGTGCGTTGTGCTTAGAGCCCATGTGCACCTTTGTTTGTGCACCTTTGTCCCTCTCCTTTACCCCAAGTCCAGCTAACCCCAAGCCTTGCCCAAACTGAGGATCAGCGGCGGTGGATATGGATAAGCTGCCCTTCAGGCCACGTCGCCAGGCCAGGCAGTAATGTTGTACATGAGCATGCATTCACCCCTCCATGGCCTCTTGCGGCATGTGCTTGGGATATGAGTTAAGGGGGAAATCCTGAGGTAAGAGGTGTTATATATGACTGCAGCTTGCAAAACACAAATTCTTGTGTTGCTGAGCACTGCCTTAGAGAGTAGCGGGCTTCCCGTGATTGCGGTGGGGTGGTTAGCATGGAGGGTACGATGCTTGTGGGGAAAATTCCGTCGCCTACCCCCACCCCTGCTCCTTCCCTTTTGACGATATATAAACCGCCACCCATGCCCCTTCCGCGAAGTATGCCGCTTCTGTTGTGATCACTCCGAGTTACCCCGCAGCTGGTGCTGGGTCGCATCTGCTGCGGAGAGGGGGAAGACGCCGCTGTCAAGGAACAAAATGCGGAGGGGGTTGGATTCAACAGCCTGGCCGGTGCCCACGTAGAGAGATGAGGCCGTGGCGCAGCTGCAGCGAACGATTCGGGTCAATTATGACCTAAGTTTGACCTGGGTTTGACTCAACTGTCATTTGGCCTGTTGACCGCGCTGTCTGCACATATGCGAAAGCTGATGTATAGTGCATCTTCGACATGACCTACATCGCCGCATCCTGCGGTTGCCTCGACCCAAACTAACATACAGTTCTGGTCGAACTCAGCTATGTCAGTCATGGGTGCTGCCCGAGGACTCGCAGTACTTGCCCTCTCTCACCTTGAGCGGAGACTCCACCTTCAACACAGGCGCCCCCCCCAGCAGTTGCTGAGCTAGCCGCCAGGGGCTCCCATGGCCGTCTATGCTCAGGCTGGCGACGTACCTCCCCCAGGTCTCCAAATCTACCTTTCCCTTGGCCACTGTGTTGCGCACCATGCGGTTCAACGCCTTCTCACTGTAAGTGTTGGTCAGGTGCAGGACGGGTTCGTTCCACAGGGTGATGCCGATGTCCAGCCAGGGGTAGGCAGGGGCCATCAAGGCCAGGCGCACGCGCTTGTTGGTCAGCACGCGGGCGAGGTAGGAGTCCGGGATAGGGGAGGGGGCCTGGTCCAGGGCCAGCCAGCCCCGGGTGGCGCCTGCAGGGGGAGGGGAAGGGGAGGTGAGAAGGTATGGACGTAGGGGGAAGGGGAGGTGAGAAGGGAGGGCCTAGGGAGCAGGACGTAAGAGGGAGAGGGGGCAGTAAGTGGGGAAAGAGGGAGTCAGGGAAGGTGGGGTGGGGGTTAACCCAGACCCTAACCCTAACCTCTATACCCTCCCCTCCCACGAGGTCATAGGCTGTGGTCTCCCACCTGCCACGTCTTACCCTCCTGTCCCTTCATGGCACCCCCCTCCCTTACCGGTGGTGCTGCCCCGCCATATGACCCGCGGTGTGTGAGCTGCAGCCCAGGCGTCTGGCTTCAGGCCGTGCCTCCCTGCCCCGTGGCTGTGCTGGCCCCTCCTGCTGCTGCTGCTGCTTTCACTGCTGCTGCTGTTGCCATGGCTGCCGTTGATGTTGCTGTTGCTGCTGCTTCTGCTGCTGCCAGTACTTGAAAGGGAAGCTACCAAGCCTGGGGTGTTGCGTTGCTCCACACACTGGGCGTAGTGCAGAAGCTGGCTCTGCACAAGCATGCAAGCTCATGCAAGCTCATGCAAGCTCATGCAAGGATAAGTAGGGAAAGGGAGGTGGAAGCAGCAACGAGTGTGACCTGGGAGAGTGAGGTTCGGTCCCAGTCATGTGGGTAAGGCAGAGTGAAGCCCCGAGTGCGCCTCTCCCCCGCCTGCAAGGGCAGTGGGTGGCCATCAGGGCTGCGCCACAGCAGCTGCCAGTCCTGCACCGCCAGCGGGCTGCTGCCCAGCACCTCCCACCCTGGAGGGGCTGGGGCCAGGGCCATGGCAGAGCGGAGGGGCGTGTGGGTACCACTGCTTCTGCTGCCTTGGCTGGTGTTGGTGGGGGTTGCAGCAGCGGGGACGATGAAGAGAGGGGTGTGCTGATGAGGGTGGATGACTGTGTACTGCAGGCAGGGAGGCAGGCGAGGTAGCAAGCTTAGGTTCCGGCTTAAAAGTCCTTCCAGATGAGCAGGCCAGGTCAGCTTTCCTTCTTCCTGACATTGCCCTGCCCCTGCCTTTGCCGCCTTGCCTTTGCCCCTGACTCCTGCCCCAATCCATGCGCCCCTGCCAACTTCACCCTGGCCCTGTGCCCTGACCTGCAGGAACGGGACCTTGTTGTTGCACACTGCCGGCAGGTCAGCATAGTTGACCCACAGCTCCAGGGGGTCAGGGAAGTCCCGGTACAGCCACATGGACGCCAGCAACTGCTCCATAAACACCTCCCTGAAAGCAGTTGGCCACAACCAGCAGTTGAAAGCCGGGGTCTGGTAGTTGGTGCTTGGTGGTTGCTGGTAACTGCTGATCTCAGATCAGAGGTTGGACTACATCTTTGACACCTGGTATGTGGCAAAGGGGGACTAACAGGCTGTTGTAACTGCAAACAGCAGCGGCAGTGGCGCAGTATGCTGTGTTTTTGCCACTGCTGCTGTTGCTGCCTTTGCACCACCACCGCTGCCGCCACTTGACCAGCCTGAGACCAGTCCTATGTCTTATACTGAGACATCCAAGTGGCTGCTGCTTGCGACCTACTGGTATGCCCAGAAGTAGTTTTCTGGGTTGCTGTGCTGGTGGTCCGCCCACACCTGGCCCCCCGCCACTCTGTAGCGCAGCACAAAGGGCCGGCAGTCCTGCCAGGGGGAGGGCGGGGCGCTCAGGGGGGCCTCTGTACCGCAGCCACCAGCAGCAACGGCAACAAATGTGTAAGGGATGAAGAAAAGTGTGAGGTTGAGGCAAGCGGGTGGGCAGGGGAGGGTGAGGTTTGAATTCAAATGGGAGTGATGCAGGACAAACCAGAGCTAGGGATGAAGCTACCGAAGCCAGGGTTGTCAGCTGCAGGACATAGTGTTGGAGCTGTGGGAAAAGACCCCGTCCCGTCCTGCCCTGCCTACCCTGCCCAACCCCCTCTCTCAGCCCTCTCTCCCTCCACCTTCCCCCCTTGCCCTGTCCTGCTCCATACCGCCCAAACCCCTCGCTCCCAGACTCCCCTCCCTTCTCCTTGGTGAAAGACTACCCCATCTCGTCCTCTGCCCTGCCCCAAACTGCCTAAAGCCCTCGCTCCCAGACTCCCCTCCCTTCTCCTTCGCCCTGCCTTGCCTGAACGCACCTCCAGGGTCCCAATCAGACACGCCCCACATGGGGTCGTGGATGTCGGGTAGGGTCCGGGACCCCCAGCGCCACTGGGCCAGCAACTGGGGAGGAAGGAAAGGGAGAGGGGACAGGGAAGGGGGTCGGGCATGGGCGAGGTGTGGGTTAGGTGGGGTGTGGGTTCGCGGCCTGACCCGGGTTGAGTTGAGGCGTCAGGCTGGAGCTTGCCGCGAACGCACCTCAGAGGGCAAAGATTCGTTACGGGCTGCTTGCAAGCAGGAGTCGTTGGGGATGGGAGCGCCGATCATCGGGTCCGCGTTGCGGCAGCGGGAACCGAGCAGGCCGAGCGCACATAATGCAGCAATGAGCATCGCAGGTGCTTACACGCGATGCGAGAATTTTGGCCATCATCGGGTGTAAAACGTTACACATTCGACTCGATGAGAGTGCTTGCTTGTGAAGGTCCTTCTTCAGACCTTGATGCATAAGAAAGGCTCACAATGGACGCACTGTCTTGCCAATTAGGCTACTGGCTAAGCTTCCTGAAACCTAGATCTTTCAGCCACTCTAAGCGGCTGTCAGCTGTGACAACCACGGTGGTCCACTTTCCCGCGTCGCTTCCAGTGCCGCCAGGGACGGGCGATAGCTACTTCTGGACAAATGAACACACATTTTTTCCCACCAACATTGACCCTGCCTTCCCCTTCCCCAAGTTCTCCCAAGGGGACATGCAACAGCGCCTGCCTACAGCAACACTCAAGACTTTGTACAACGTCCGGCAGTGGTCACTCAAACTGGTGTGAGAACTCCCGCATGATGTCTTCTCTGACAGGCTTAGGCATGCCATAGGAGATCCAATGCCTGCTGCTCTTCAGCTTCACCAGCTGCCACCCGGAGCCGGCCCAGCTGTCACGTGGTGGGGTGGGCCAGGCTACCAGCCGCTTCACCTGCAGGGTGAAACCGCCAGGCAGGGGGTGGAGTGGGTGACGAGGAGGGGGCCAGCATCTGGGGTGGGGAAGGACTTGCTTCCTGCTTAGCACTTGCTTCTTGCTAGGGAAACCCGCACACGAACCCTGACCACCACACCTGATGCCTTTGCCTGTGCGTCAGCAGCCTCTGCCTCTGCCCTTTGGCACCTGCCTGCTCGCCTCTGCGTGGCCGGTCCCGCTCAGCAAACAGCGCTGCCCTGTGCGGACTAACCCTCTTTAGCTCTTAAACGCCCTGGCTGGGTGCTAAGGCCCTGACCGCTACCCACCCACCCCCCTGGTGCGCCCACCTGCAGCACGCTCCACATGAAGCTGTCCAGCTGGGCCATGACGTGCACATGCTGCGCGACGGTGTCCCGGGCTGCTGCTGCCATGTGCTGCAGCCGCCTGCTGTCATGGCCCGCCTCCAGCAGCACTGTCTTGGTGCGAGTCACCAGGTCAGACAGGTCAAAGGCCAGGGGGATGAAGTGCACGCCGGGCTGCAGCCGGTGGTGGAACCACTCCTGCGCAGGCGGCCAGGCCTGGGGCCTCAGGGTCAAGGGGCTCAGCAGCAGGGGCCTCAGGGCTAGGGGTGTGTCATGGTCAGGGGCAGGCTGGAAGTTCCTTGATGGTGGCCGCTCAGCAGGTCCAGGGCAAGGGATGGGCGGCCAGGCCAAGTGCCGCAGGGCCAGGGCCTTAGCAGCAGTCAGGGGCCTCAGGCTCAGTTAGCTGAAGGTCAGTCAGGTAGGTCAAGGGAGGGGTAACAGGGCTGGTGCCAGAGGGGCAGATGTGCCGAGGTCAGGTGGCTCAGGGTCAGGTGCAGCAGGTCGTGGAGGCACTCCTGCGCAGGTGCCCGAGTCAGGTGGCTCAGGAAAGCAATCAGCCAGGCCAGGGCTGCCTGAGGAGCGGAAAGCAATGTCCTGGGCCTCAGGGTGAGGTGCATGCTGAGGGTCAGTCAGGGTGTCTGTCAGGGTGCCTGAGGGTCAGTCAGGTGCCTCAGGGTCAGGGTCAGGTGCTTGCCTCAGGGTGCATGCTGAGGGTCAGCCCTATGGCTGGCAGTAGCAGTGATGCGCCTGGTGCCACATGCTCAGCAGGACATTGACAGGTGGGGAGGGGAGCGGTGGCACAGGAGGGCAGGAGGGCAGGAGGCAGGAGGCAGGAGGCAGGCCGGTAGCCTGACAGTTCAGCCTGGTGAGCAACCCAGTCTAATGCATGGGGGGAGCCACATCTGCATGTATTTCTCAACAAAGCCAGGAGCACCTCACCCCTCCTCCATTGGCTTGTGCGGGCGGTGAGGTGCAATGTGTCAGGCAGGCCTCCACTCCCACCCCCTACTTATACGCATTGAGGGCAGCAGCGGGCAGTGTGTGTGGCAGCAGCAGGCAGGGTGTGGGGCATACTTATACACCCCCTACTTATATGCATGTAGGGCAGGTGCTGTGCCTCTTGATGGCTCTGCCAGTGGTACAGCCAGCCCGCTTGAGGACCCGGGTTCAATATAGTTTTTATGGCTCTACTTACTGTACTGATACGCCTTGTTGGTGATTTCACCAAATCATTTCGCCACCAAATTGTATCATAGATTGTTTGAGCATGAGATTTGGGTTTTCACCAAATCAGCGTATCACCAACAATGCGTATCAGTACGGTACATAAAGTTGATACCATACTTTCTGGAGGACACGGCTGCTAATTGTATAATTTATTCATCAATTTAATTATTCATTCTGCCTCTTACCTTGAACGGAGACTCCACCTTCAACACAGGCGCGCCCCCCAGCAGCTGCTGTGCCAGTCTCCAGGGCGGGCCATGGCCGTCAATGCTGAGGCTGGCGAGGTACTTCCCCCAGGCCTCCACATCCACCTTCCCCTTGGTGACTGTTGTGTACGCGCTGTCTCTCACAGCTTGGTCCACAGCGGTACCAGTCAGGGGGTGCACGGGTTCGTTCCACAGGGTGATGCCGATGTCCAGCCAGGGGTAGGCAGGGGCCATCAAGGCCAGGCGCACGCGCTTGTTGGTCAGCACGCGGGCGAGGTAGGAGTCCGGGATAGGGGAGGGGGCCTGGTCCAGGGCCAGCCAGCCCCGGGTGGCGCCTGCAGGGGGAGGGGAAGGGGAGGTGAGAAGGTATGGGCGTAGGGGGAGGGGGAGGTGAGAAGGTATCGGCGTAGGGAAAAGAGGGTAGGTGATGAGAAGGTAGCGGGTAGAGGTAGAAAGGTGAGTGGGCAGCACATGCAGAGAGGAGGGTTTGGTAGAGTGGGGATGGGGCTGGGTTGGCCCCTAAACCCGTGTTCTGAGAGATGAAGGAGGAGCTTCGGGATAGCAAGGTAAGCAGCGGGCACAAGGGGTGCGGAAGGCAGAAGGATCCTTCTCCACGCCCTCACTACCCCTTGACATTCCACACCCTGCTGCCCTGCCCTGCCCTGCCCTGCCCTGCCCTGCCCTGCCCTGCCCTGCCTTGCCCTGCCCTGCCCTGCCCTGCCCTGCCCTGCCCTGCCCTGCCCTGCCCTGCCCTGCCTTGCCCTGCCCTGCCCTGCCCTGCCCTGCCCTCCCCCATCTTGCACCCCCATTGTGACCTACACCCTCCCCTCTCACGAGGTCATAGGCTGTGGCCTCCCACCTGCCACATCTTACCCTCCTGTCCCATCATGGCACCCCCCTCCCTCCCTCCCTCACCGGTGGTGCTGCCCCGCCATATGACCCGCGGTGTGTGAGCTGCAGCCCAGGCGTCTGGCTTCAGGCCGTGCCTCCCTGCCCCGTGGCTGTGCTGGCCCCTCCTGCTGCTGCTGCTGCTGCTGTTATCAGTTGGAGAGGAGGTTGGCAAGCCTGGGGTGTTGCGTTGCTCCACACACCGGGCGTAGTGCAGGAGCTGGCTCTGCACATGGATGCAAGCACGTGCAAGCATTGAGGGAATTTGTGATGACTGGTTCACATGTGGGGAACAGGCTGCTTCGCCATACCATGCAGCAGCTGAGTTGTGAGCAGCTGCTGCACTTCCGGTTGGTAGGGTGGTAATGGTAGGGCGGGGCGGGGCGGGGCGGGGCGGGGCGGGGCGGGGCGGGGCGGGGCGGGGCGGGGCGGGGCGGGGCGGGGCGGGGCGGGGCGGGGCGGGGCGGGGCGGGGCGGGGCGGGGCGGGGCGGGGAGGGGAGGGGAGGGGAGGGGAGGGGAGGGGAGGGGAGGGGAGGGGAGGGGAGGGGAGGGGAGGGGAGGGGAGGGGAGGGGAGGGGAGGGGAGGGGAGGGGAGGGGAGGGGAGGGGAGGGGAGGGGAGGGGAGGGGAGGGGAGGGGAGGGGAGGGGAGGGGAGGGGAGGGGAGGGGAGGGGAGGGGAGGGG
The DNA here is from genome assembly GCA_030144725.1 of Haematococcus lacustris. Taxonomy (NCBI): domain Eukaryota; kingdom Viridiplantae; phylum Chlorophyta; class Chlorophyceae; order Chlamydomonadales; family Haematococcaceae; genus Haematococcus; species Haematococcus lacustris. The sequence continues at coordinate 1,565,634 of JASKMD010000021.1, read as the reverse complement.
AGGGGAGGGGAGGGGAGGGGAGGGGAGGGGAGGGGAGGGGAGGGGAGGGGAGGGGAGGGGAGGGGAGGGGAGGGGAGGGGAGGGGAGGGGAGGGGAGGGGAGGGGAGGGGAGGGGAGGGGAGGGGAGGGGAGGGGAGGGGACAACGAGTGTGACCTGGGAGAGTGAGGTTCGGTCCCAGTCATGTGGGTAAGGCAGAGTGAAGCCCCGAGTGCGCCTCTCCCCCGCCTGCAAGGGCAGTGGGTGGCCATCAGGGCTGCGCCACAGCAGCTGCCAGTCCTGCACCGCCAGCGGGCTGCTGCCCAGCACCTCCCACCCTGGAGGGGCTGGGGCCAGGGCCATGGCAGAGCGGAGGGGCGTGTGGGTACCACTGCTTCTGCTGCCTTGGCTGGTGTTGGTGGGGGTTGCAGCAGCGGGGACGATGAAGAGAGGGGTGTGCTGATGAGGGTGGATGACTGTGTACTGCAGGCAGGGAGGCAGGCGAGGTAGCAAGCTTAGGTTCCGGCTTAAAAGTCCTTCCAGATGAGCAGGCCAGGTCAGCTTTCCTTCTTCCTGATGTTGCCCTGCCCCTGACTTTGCCGCCTTGCCTTTGCCCCTGACTCCTGCCCCAATCCATGCGCCCCTGCCAACTTCACCCTGGCCCTGTGCCCTGACCTGCAGGAACGGGACCTTGTTGTTGCACACTGCTGGCAGGTCAGCATAGTTGACCCACAGCTCCAGGGGGTCAGGGAAGTCCCGGTACAGCCACATGGACGCCAGCAACTGCTCCATGAACACCTCCCTGAAAGCAGTTGGCCACAACCAACAGCTGAAAGCCGGGGTCTGGTAGTTGGTGGTTGCTGTGTCACTGCATTGACGGGGGTGAGTGGTGAATTTGTTACCCTCCCAACTGCTGCTGCCCCTGCTACCCTGCCAACGCGGCTTCAGCCGCCTACTGGTCTGGCCTGCTAACCATGGTGCTGACCAGTGGCTGCTGCTTGCGACCTACTGGTAAGTCCAGAAGTAGTTTTCTGGGTTGCTGTGCTGGTGGTCCGCCCACACCTGGCCCCCCGCCACTCTGTAGCGCAGCACAAAGGGCCGGCAGTCCTGCCAGGGGGAGGGCGGGGCGCTCAGGGGGGGATCTGTACCGCAGCCACCAGCAGCAACAGCAACAAATGTGTGAGGGAGGAAGGATAGTGTGAGCATCAGAATGCCTTGAAGTAGGCGAGGGCGCAGGGCAGGGGCAGAACCCAGGGGCAGGGAAATCAGGGAATCATACAATAGGGAAGAGATTGAGGTGGCCTTGTACTGCCTATGTTGGTATGACCAGGTTGTGGAGAGATGGTTCTTGTCGAGCGGGTGAAATGGTGAAAGACGGTCCCATCTCGCCCTCTGCCCTTCCCTGCCCCGCACACCCTCCTCTCTCCCAGACTCCTTGCCCTCCTCCTTTGCCCTGCCTTGCCTGGATGCACCTTGGGGGTCCCAATCGGACACACCCCATGTGGGGTCGTGGATGTCAGGTGGCGCCCGGGACCCTTGACGCCACTGGTCCGTCAACTGAAAAGGGATGGGGAGAAGGGAAGGGAGGGAGGCGGTCGGGCATGTGATTAGTGCAAAACATGGGTACGGCGTTAGGTTGAAGCATCCAGCTGGCACACCTCGGATGGCAGTGGCTCATTGCGGGCTGCTTGAAGGCAGGAACCCTGTGGGATAGGTGCACCTATCACCGGATCCGCGCCGTGGCAGCAGGTCGCGAGCAGACTCAGCAAGTACGATATCAAAGCGCGCACTGCCGGAGACATTCTGGTCGAAATTGCAAGGAATCGCACTATAGTGCATGAGTGCATGCATGTACAGCAGCTTGGACGCGGCTGTGACCATTAGTCGGAATAGGCTAGTCATTACTGCAAGGCAAATTGATGTCGCGCCAAAGTCATTTGCAACAGCTGTGTCGGTGAACAAAGTTACAGAGCCAAAATCTAGATATTCACTATGGTCAGCTCATAACATGCCATTTTGTGGAAGGGGGTCCCTTGTTCTTTGTGACTGGCTAGGGAGAAACGCACATTTTCCGCATTTGTTGCAATGTCGCTCAATAACTTGCCCCACGACGGTTCTCCGACACCGCCTGCACCAATGAAAGGCTCGCGGAGCGAGCCTGTCGGGCTGAAATGTGATTGTACTTCCGGCTCGATAGCAGGCGCAACTCATTCGTTGATGCCGCTGCTTACCACTAGAACAATCGGTTGTGAGCAGCTGAGCCAATCATCTAGTACGTAAAGTCAGGCGCCCCAAACATGGGGTTGGTAATATGCATGCAAGTACTCTCTAAATACTGCATCGTTTTCGATAGCGTTTGGCACATTGGTAGCTGCAAATCAATGCGCGTCATCTGACCATCAGCGCACGACATTGGAGTCTTTGCTCGCGTACTGCCACATGTGCCCGCGAACAAATCACATCGGCGAGACGGGTCTCCTTGGCACGGTGAGCCACATCGCTGTGACCCCATCTACCTAGCGTAGTGAGCTGATTGTGCACAAATGGAATGTCCGGCCAACACCCAACGCGATGTCTGCCGGGCGTGCAGGGCACCTTGACGGGGTGATTGAAACATCTGGGCGTATTCGCTTTCGCCGAACACACCATTTGGGTCGGCGCACACTAAGGTATCACCGGCTTACACCCCCCCCTCCTCCACTGTGTCCTCCACTGTGTTGCACCCGCTGCACCCATAGAAAAAGCGATACGTAATGTTTGTTCTTGACCCCTTGGCGCATCTATTAAAACAAACCGCACGTTAAACAGCCCAGGCCTCTATCAGTTTGACATCTTCAAAGTGACATCATGTTCTCCAAGCAGAATCAGGGCCACGGGGCTGTGGGGTGGCAGTTGAGCTATGAAACTTTGCACGCAGGTGGATGGCATGTAGGGGAGTGTAACTCTCAGAGGAGCCGAGTCCAAACTCGGTCATGGTGTGGAGTTGTGCGACTGACTGCATGGCCCTGGTCCTGAGATCGGCTAAGGGAGTTGGGGGTCACAGACCAAAGTGAGCTATTGACATATCTGAGTATGAGCGTGTGTAACAATGTCTAAAAGGAGCGTAACCTAGTAAGTAGCATGCTGTAAGTCCCAATGGTCGAGCTGTGGCATTGCCCTCTAGGTAAGGGGGGGAGGTGGGCTCATTGCCACATCGCCGCAACCGCTTTCCGATCCGACTGCTGCTGCCGACGCGCATGCGCATGTAGAGCAGCCTAAGCGACGAAGGCGGTCGCAGCGATGACGGCATGCCCCGCAACGGCCAAAATTTAAATCACTAACTTTGATGCTTTGTTGTGCACGGCCTACTCGGTGTATGTTTATTCTGGATGGGTGAAAGGTAGCTGGCTGGGTTGGCTACATACTGAGCCAGCTAGCATTAAATTTGGCGCAGCGAGTGCAGAGTTACAGCCGTTCTACTACCAGGGGTCGGTTTACTGCCATTTTTTGAATGTTGGGGGCGCCTGACGTAAAGTGAAGTTATCAAACATTTGCAACAATGTATACTTTTCAGTAGTAATCCAGCAGCAGCCAGTGATATGCAAGCAGCCCAACACTTCTCAATCCTTCATTTCCTTGCCGCAAGTCATGTCCCACAAGGTCTGATAATGGCTCGAAAAATGTACCGTCACGTTATGTCGCGTATACTGAACTCCAAGAGGTGAAGCCGCGACGCCCCGCTGCGGCGTGCAGCTCCGCAGCTTGGCCTGCGAGGGACGGGCTAAAGTCAACCTTGTCCCCTTCCGCGGTATCCTTGACCAGTGACTCCTTGCACCCTGACGGTAGAGCGGTCACTAGTCGGTAGGTCGGCGTGCGTGATGGGGTGCCGGCATGCAAATCTGCAGTGCTGTTTTTGAGATCGATTTGCTGGTTTTTGCTGCTACGTATTTGTCTTGTTTATGCGCCCTAGCTATTACACTCAGGCAAATTAGTAACAGCATTTTTGAGATTCGGAGCCTCGGACTTAGTACATAGTCAAATGAAGGCATTGTAAGATTGGGGGTCGAAACTAAAATTCGTGATTTTGCGCGGTTGGTGAGATACGGCCTTGCTACAGTACTGTAGGTGTCTACAGTACTGTCGGGGTACCTCGCGAGTACACGAACAGTACTGTAGACCCCTACAGTACTGTGGGTGCCTACAGTACTGTCGGGGTACCTCGAGAGACCACTTACAGTACTGTAGGTACCTACAGTACTGTAGACATCTACAGTACTGTAGACATCTACAGTACTGTAGACATCTACAGTACTGTAGGTACCTCGAGGTACCTCGAGAGACCATTTACAGTACTGTAGGTACCTACAGTACTGTAGACATCTACAGTACTGTAGACACCCTACAGTACTGTAGACATCTACAGTACTATAGACATCTACAGTACTGTAGACATCTTCAGTACTGTAGACATCTACAGTACTGTAGGTACCTCGAGGTACCTCGAGAGACCATTTACGTATAGTATAATGTCGGAGGCCGAGCTGTTACGGGAAAATAACGGTCGAGGCTGGGTCGAAAGTTGCAGTAAACGTCGAGGCGTAGCCGAGACGTTTACGCAGCTTGAGACCTGGCCGAGACTGTTATTTGGACGTGAACAGCGCTGGCCGAGACATTATGCGATATCCCTTTACATTACGGGCACACGATTTGGAGCCTCGCTGCTATTGCGGCTGTGCTCCCCGCGTCGGAGACGACAGCAGAACAAGTGCGCAAAGCACGCTCTTTCTTGGTGGTTGTGCACTTTTGCTGTAAATGTCTGCGCTTTCCCCGTAAATGTGTGCAAGTCGTGCACTTTTTCTGTAAATGTCTGCACTTTTCCCGTAAATGTGTGCAAGTCGTGCACTTTTTCAGTGAATGTGTGCAAGTCGTGCACTTTTCCTGTAATTGTTTGCAAGTCACCCCCTCTTCACTCTTTACTCTAGGACAAACTTCCAGCCGAAGCCTCACCCATACCAGCCTGCCCAACAGCTAAAATGCCCGACAGCACCTACACCGTCAGCAGCGGCAGCATTGGCGACGACGACGACCAGTGCGGCAGTGATAACGACTTCGAGATACCAACATATAACCTTCTTCCACCTCCGCTAGAGGTCGCAACAGCACGTTTGGCAGCTACGAGGCTTGACGGTGAGACGCGTTGACGGACCTTAGCGTTGACCTCTTTTTGACTTGCATCATTTGACTAATAACACCACGTCTGTTGCGCAACAGGGTCCCCGGAGAACAAAGTGGCTGGGCAGCCTAACACCGCCGTTGCAGCTGTCGCAGGAGCTCGCTTGGCTGATGCAGATCGCGTGGCTGCGCCGCCCAAACCGGCCATTGCAGATGTGGCAACGGAGCCTCGGCGCTCTGGTCGCCTTTCTGGCAAAGCAGGTGAGTCCAAGGTTGCCTTGCAACTATCTTATCGTCGTCCCTCGCAACTGTCTTATCGTGGACCGTAACCATTGTGTTGCACCGCCCCGCAGCGACTGCCGAGCAGCAAACGGAGCATGTTGCAAACGAGGACACTGAGCAGGTCCTTGGGAGGTTTCTAAAAGACCCGGACATTGTGGACCTTGCAATCCGCAGCAAGGCAGCACCGGCAACCATGATCAAGAATAAGTCTCAGCTGAACACCAGCTACAACATGTTGGAGTCTGTTCTGGACAGTGGTAAATTCCCCGGTAAGCCCTCATGTTCCTCATTGGCCTGCCTTGTCATGCCCTGCATTGCTATGCCCAGCTTTGCAACCCTCATACTTCAGGTGGTGAACAAGCCAAACCAGAGGCACTGGGTGCATTGAGGTTGTTCTTCCGCACTCGGCCTGATTCTTTTGAGAAGCGGTGCAGCCATCTCTACAATTGCTACATGAACGACCCCAAGCTCCTATGCATGGTGCTGTGCACTCTGGCCATCGGTGAGTTTTGATATCCTCATATTGACATCACCTGAAGCATCAGTCAGCACAGCAACAGCCACTACAGCAGCCAAGCAAAGCCCATAGCTCTGCCGTGTGTGCGTTGCTGCAGGCTATCGCAAAGCCTATGATGGGGGCAAGTGCAGTGCAGATTCTCTGCGTCAGCGTATGTCATCCTTTGCACGGATTCTGCGTGAGGAGCACCGTGCTGTCCGGACTGCGCTGAACGACATGGCGCCAGTCATGAAGCCTGATGATCTTCTGGATTTCACTGGGCGCTTTGCACTGCTGTGGAAGGTCATTGATGGCCATGACAAGAATGCCTTCAAGGCGGGAGAGGTGAGGTCATCAAGACGTGTAGCAGCCAAGCACGCAACCTGACATAGAATGGACAAACATGGCTTCCAATGGTTTGTGCTTGCAGGTTACCCACACGCGCAAACGGGCAGGCATTGTCACTGAGGACGACCTTGTGAAGGCAGCCCCACACATGGAGCCGGGGAATCCCAGGGGCCTGCAAAACCGCGTCATATATGCCCTGACTACCAGTGCTTTCCTCCGTGGTGACGAGTTGGTCAACCTCGAGCTCCATCACCTTGTGCGCATCTACCCAGGTGAGATTGTGTGGCAGCCATGCATGCATCATCTACATCTGCTGCTCCATGTCATGTGTCATGGCTGATATGAGTGATGCAAGTAATCCCTATTGTGCATGCATGTGGCATGTGTAGGATCTGAGTGTGATGTGGATGCCTTCAAGATCAAGGACGTTGCATGCAAGAACTGGCAGGGTGGCTTGGCTGACCTGGGCCGTGAGCCGCCACAGAAGATGATACGGGGCCACTCATCGCTGCCTGTTGGGCTGGACAATTACGAGAAGGCCAAGATCTGCAATGTCGCAGCCCTGGACCTGCTGCTTTCCAAGCACCCGAAGACTGACCCCCAGCACCAGCGTCTGTTGCTCAAGCCCTTGCCATCAGCCAACAAGGAGTCTGGGGTGTGGTATGGCAGCCAGGCTGTGGGCATCAGCTCTGTGCGGCAACACTGGAAGACTATGTTCCCCAACTCCACTCTCCACGGCGGCAAGCGCTCTGCCGCCACGGCTGCCCTAGCATCTGGCGCTCCCCTTCCCCTTGTGCAGAGGGAGGGAGGGTGGAAACACCCTGACAGCGTCGCTGTGTACCTTCATGCCGACAAGGAGGCCCGGCAGAAGCTTAGCAACGCCATCAACGCTCCCATGGTGGCGGCCGCGCTCCGCACCACACCCAGCTTGGCCTCTTTGACATCCTTGCCAGAGCCCACCGTCATTGTGCCAGAGCCGCCGTCCAGCTGCAGCGGCCCTTCCGCGGCCACCTCCCTCCCCACGCCACCTACCACCTCCCCACCGCCTGTCACCCCAGCTAGAATGCCCAGCTGGCAAGAACTGGCAGCTGCTAATGGCTGGATGGCCCCCCCCCCCCCAGCCCCGCACCTAGTTGCCACCCTGCAGCGGCAATGCCTACCCCTCGACCAGAGTCCGCACCTCCGGTCAACAGCTTCCCTGGCGGCGGTCCTTCAAGCATCTGGCCTGTTGGTGGTGCCTTTGGCGGCGGTGTCCCCGGCAGCTGGCCCGGCGGCGGTGCCCCTGGCAGCTGGCCTGGCGGCGGTGCCCCCTCCAGCAGCTGGCCCGGCGGCGGTGCCCCTGGCAGCTGGCCTGGCGGCGGTGCCCCTTCTAGCAGCTGGCCCGGCGGCGGTGCCCCTGGCAGCTGGCCTGGCGGCGGTGCCCCTTCTAGCAACTGGCCCGGCGGCGGTGCCCCTGGCAGCTGGCCCGGCGGCGGTGCCCCCTCTAGCAGCTGGCATGCAAGCAGCCACCCTGCCCACCCTTGGCAGCCCGGGTCTGCCCAACAGGGCGGCGTGGCCAGCGGGCAGCATGTTGCTGCACCTCCGGGCTATGGCTACTGGCAGCCTTTGAACCCTTATGCGACACCCAGCATCATGCCTGCTCATCCCCTTGCTGCTCCCTGGCCGTGCATCCCCAATGCACCATGGGTTGATCCGCAAGCAGCGCAACGCCTGCATGACTTCCACGCCCACGAAGCAGCTGGCAAGGCTCTGAAGATGAAGCTTCTGGCAGCTGCTGCCGCTATCTAGGGTTCCTTTTATTACATTTGCAGGCTGTAGAGGACTAGCTTAAGCGAAAACCTTGCCTGCCGACATTTTTTGTAATTGTTGTGCTTGCTGTAAGTGCCCGAGTCTGGTCAACATATCCGTATAAATCAACAATTACGTATAGTATAATGTCGGAGGCCAAGCTGTTACGGGAAAATAACGACCGAGACCTCGTCGAAAGTTGCAGTAAACGACGAGGCGTAGCCGAGTCGTTTACGCGGCTTGAGACGAGGCCGAGGTTGTTATTTGAACGTGAACAGCGCGGGCCGAGACATTATACAGTATCCCTTTACATTACGGGTTGGCTCCAGCCTAGTACGTGTACAAGATAAGCGCGCAGCATCAAAGCGTCTGCGACGCCTAGCTTTGTCGACGGCCTCTGCTCTTTTTCAGTAAAATTGCGGTTACGCAGCGGTTACGCAGTAAAACTCCAGCACTTTTTCAGTAAAATCGCGGTTAGGAGGCGGTTACAGTATATACGTCAGCACTTTTTCAGTAAAATCGCGGTTAGGCAGCGGTTACAGTAAAACTTCTGCACTTTCTCAGTAAAGACTGCGTGCTTACAGGTCTCCCCAAGCCACTAGCTACATCGTGCTCGGCGCAACGCGACGAGTCGAAAGAGCATAGTGAAGTTGGTCAACGTCCAAGGTCGGCGGTACAGGACGATGGTGAAGACGGCTACGGTGTTTGTGTTTGCTTGCTTGATTGTGCTTCTCCCGGGAAATGTTGCAACCTTTTGGGACCGACTCATAAACGTGGCCGACACGACAGTGGCAACAGGACAGGACCCCTTGGGGGCGGTGACCGGCCCTGCGTGGGTCGAGCGTGACATGATAGGATCATTCCTGAAACAGTGCTATTTCGAATGCAGGATGAACGGTAGTATTTTTCGTTTTGCATGAGCATGCGGTGATGTACCGGGATAGCTATCACCGGACTGTCAGGTTGAAGTGATGGGATGAGAGGGAGTGAGAGGTGTCTTCTTAAGCTGACCCTGGCATAGTTCTGTAAGCAAAGTTCCGAGACCAACTCTGCCCGAATCGCTTGTCGTCAGTCCGGAGGACTTCACGCCTTCGCTCAAGCTAATCCAAGAGTATGTGATCTGCTTCAGTAGCAGCAGCAGCTGCAGAACACTACTGCCCAGCCTAGTCGGAAATGCAAATTAAATAGCTCTCAGCCATGCATCCTGAAATGTGCAAGCATCCTATTACATTTGGTTTCCCCGTTTCGTTCATCCCTGTGCAGTGAACGCTGCCAGAGCCGTCGTTCCACATCCCGACGCGTCGCTGACGGTCGAGCAGCTGCTGAACGACGAGCAGCCTATCCCACAGCCTGTTGCGAGTGGAGTCCCCGTCTTGGAGAGACCCATCAACCGCCCTCCACGCGAGCGCATCCCGGACCCCCCGGAGGCAGTACAGGCAGCTCCGCGAATTGCTACGCGAGACCACCAGCAGCCCCACCACCGCCCGCGCACGGCAAGTGCACCTGTAGTGACGTGTGCAGAGTGTGTGAAAAACAAAGCTGCGGCGAAGCACTTGCACGCAGTGAACCTGCACCTGCAGCAAGAGGTAGATAGGTTGTTCGCTCTGTTACAGCAACACACAACTCCGGCTCCGCAGCCAGTGCAACAGCCTGTCACATTCCTGCCTTACCAGCAGAGCCCACATCCGCCTGTGCATTTCACTACGCCTTTCCCGGCAGTCCACTTTGCACCACCCGCAGTGCAAGCGGAGGCTCCGCGATATTTTCTGCCAGCACCACCCGTGGAATACTACCCACCACGGTTGAGTCTGCCAGCACCTGAGCCCCAGCCGCAGCCACCACTAAGCCACAACTCACGTGGTTTTCTGCGCCGCACAGCAGCTAAGGCAGCTAGGGTGACCCCACAAGCACAAGAGTAAGCATCCCATACCATGGAGACCGAGCACGGCCCACACACAGCAATAACCACGTTGCTACAAACTCTGAATGCTGTTGGGGTGGAGATGACTCATTTGGTAGCTAGCAACAATGCTTTGGCAACATCTGTAGGAGGACGTAGTGCACAACCTGCTGGTATCATCAAGCTAGCAGAGATTAAGGAGTATGATGGCAAGGGAGACGTAAACAGTTTCTTGTTCCAGGTTGAGGATGTGTACTCTTTGTTCCCTAACCTGAGTGATGCGCAGAAGATAGTTTCAGCCTCTGTAAGACTGACTGGCCTGGCTCAAGCGTGGTACCGCTCAGCGCGAGCCGACACAACCCTGACATGGGAGAGCTTCAAGTCAGGGCTGAAGGTAGCCTTTAGGTCTAAGTCCGAGGCAGCCAAGGCACGAGACATGTTACATGATGCCAAGCAGAAGCACAACCAAACTGCCTTGTCATTTGCCACACAGCTGAGAGGCCTATTCCTACAAATCCCTAACATCACTGACGATGAACAGCTAGACCGCTTTAGGCGAGGCCTGCACCCTGCACTCCGCGCCATGGTAGACGTCCAGCTCCCTGACAGCTTCGACAAGGCTGTGAACATAGCAGTAGCGCACGACTCGGCATATAGGGACGCAGGAGTCTCCACAGCGACGCCAATGCAGCTCGGCGCCCTGTTCAAGACTGCACCACCGCGAGGTCGTCATTTCGCGAGCAAACCACACACACCCAGCAATGCATCCAGCTCCACAGCTGAGACTCGTTCCGACGACAGGGACAAGTACAGAAGGCTAACTCCGGAGGAAAAAGAGCAGTACAACAAAACCAACCGGTGCACCTTCTGCCGAGAGCACGGGCACGTCATCAGCGACTGCAAGCACCCTAAACGTCGACCCCTCATGGAAAAAAAATAGCTGCCGCGGCAGTACCCTGCCGCGAGGAGTCTAGCAACGAACCTCAAAAGCACGAAGTATCCCCACCAGCAGTAGAGCCGCGTTTCCGCATAACAAAGCTCACCACCACGCATCCAGGCGATGAGACCGACTCCGCGCTGCTTGTATTCTTAGGCAGCTACAAGGGGCACAAGGTGCGTATCCTAGTAGACGGAGGAACAACCGCGTCATTCATCGACAGCGAGTTCTGCATGCGACATGACTTGCAAACAGCGGAAAAACACAATCCTGACCACATCCGCCTTGCTGATGGCCATCAACAAGAGAGCACAGCAATGATACCCGAGGCTCGCTTTCGCCTAGGCAGCCACAAAGGACAGCAAACATTGCATTGCACAAGGCTGCATGGGTTCGACATAATCCTAGGCAAGCCCTGGCTAGCAGAGATCAACCCACGCATTGACTGGAAGCAAAACATCATGACTTTCCATCATGCGAATAAACCTGACCTCGATCGCTTCACAATCAGCACAGCCGGCTTACGCGCAGCGGTTCGTGAAAAACAGCCCATGTTCATGGTATCCATCACACCAGCTACACCAACTGAATCATCAGTTGAGACGCATCAAGTTATGGACTGCACACCAGTGTTGAAGGACTTTGCGCCTGTCTTCCCTGAGGACCTGCCAGCTGGCCTGCCGCCAGAACGAGCAGTGGACCACCGCATCGACCTTGAACCAAACAAGAGACCTCCTGTTCGATCTACCTATGCTATGTCTACCTGTGAGCTTGCTGAACTGAAAAGGCAGATTACAGAGATGCAAGAGAAAGGCTTCATCAGACCAAGCACATCACCTTATGCCTCTGGCGTGCTGTTCGTGCGCAAGAAGGATGGCACTTTCCGCATGTGCATTGATTACAGGCCACTCAACCGCATTACCATCAAAAACAAATACCCACTTCCACGTGTTGACAATCTGCTGGATAGGTTGCATGGAGCCACAATTTTCAGCAAGATAGACCTGCGCCAGGGGTACCACCAGATCCGCATTGCCCCTGAGGATATACCAAAGACGGCATTCCGCACTCGCTATGGCCACTTTGAGTTCACTGTCATGCCATTTGGTTTGTGTAATGCACCTGCAACATTTCAACGGCTCATGAATGACATCTTCCGTCAGGAGCTAGACGACTGTGTAATTGTGTACCTCGATGACATCTTGATCTTCTCACGCACTCAGGAAGAGCATGCACAACACTTGCGGCGGGTCCTCAGCCTCCTGCAGCAGCACAAGTTGTATGCCAAGCTATCTAAGTGTGAGTTCGGCTTGAGTCAGACAGAGTTTCTAGGGCATATCATTACATCTACCGGCATTGCATGCGATCCCAAAAAGGTTGCTGCTGTCGAGAGCTGGCCAACTCCTCAAACTGTGCATGACGTGCGCAGCTTCCTAGGGCTAGCTAACTTCTACCGTCGCTTTGTCAAGAACTTTTCTGACATTGCAGCACCCATTACTGCTCTCACACAGACTGATGGGCATGACAAGCAGGGCAAAGTGGCATGGGGGCCAGTCCAGCAGTCAGCTTTTGAGGCACTGAAGAAGGCACTCACAACAGCACCGGTGCTCATTGCGCCAAATCCATCACAACCATATACACTGCGCTGTGACGCCTCAGGCATTGGCATAGGGGCAGTTCTCACACAAGGCAGAGGACCTGCTGAGCGAGTCGTAGCTTACCACTCAAGGAAGCTTTTACCAGCAGAGCGTAACTATCCCACACACGAGCAGGAATTGCTATCCGTGGTGGAGGCACTCAAGGTATGGAGGCATTATCTTCTCGGCGTTCAATTCACTCTCCTCACTGACAATTGGGCCAACAAGCACCTGCAATCACAGCCACACCTGGACTGTAAGAGGCAGGCACGATGGATGGAAGTCCTGCAAGACTATAACTGCCACATCGACCACATCCCTGGCAAGCACAACGTAGTGGCGGACGCGCTATCACGTAGGCCAGACTATCAGGTGTATACCCAAACATTGGAGTTGCACTCACTCAGCAAGGGCATCCACGCCCAGGGCATCGAATCACGAGTCTCAATCGCCCCGCAAATTCTGCAGCAGATCAGCGACACAGCTCCTGCAGACGCAGAGTACCAGCGCTACTACGCGGCTGCACTCGCTGGCAAACCACGCCAGTTTATCATCAGGGACAATCTGCTCTACCACACAGGAAGGGGGTCCGTAAAGCTGTATATTCCAGTAGGGCCACTCCGCACCGACCTGTTGTGTGAGGCACATGATATACCCATCTCAGGTCACTTAGGCAGGGATAAGACCTACGCTAGGCTCTCCCGCCTTTACTTCTGGCCGCGCATGGCTGCATCAGTGCATGACTATGTTCGCACATGTCTTGCCTGTCAGCGCAACAAGTCCAACACGCAACGACCCATTGGCTTACTGCAGTCTCTGCCTGTGCCCCAGCATCGTTGGGAACACGTCAGCCTGGATTTGATCACCCAGCTGCCTGTCACCACGTCTGGCCACGACGCCATTGTAGTCTTTGTGGACAAATTCACCAAAATGATCCATGCCATTCCCACAACCACATCAGTCACAGCTTCAACTTTGGCTCGCATTTTCTTTGACCATGTTTTCCGGCTGCATGGCCTTCCTAAGGTCATTGTGTCAGACCGAGACCCACGTTTCACCTCTACCTTCTGGCAAGAACTGTTCAAACTGACTGGCACACACCTCAACATGTCTACCGCTAACCACCCACAGACAGACGGCCAGACCGAGCGTGCTAATCGCACTCTTGAGGACATGCTACGCAACTACGTATCACCACACCATGACGATTGGGACCAGCATCTTACAGCTGCTGAGTTTGCATACAATGCATCTGTCCAGGCAAGCACAGGGTACAGCCCTTTCCGCCTCAACTCTGGGCAAGAACCACATACACCACTGACGATGACTGTGCCGTCTTCCGCGGTACAAGGTAACAGTGAGTCTGCATCAGCTTTCCTCCAGCGCATGGCATCTGACATTGCATCTGCTACACACCACCTTGTGAAAGCACAAGAGCGACAAACCACCTATGCCAACAAAAAGCGTAGAGATCACACTTTCAAAGTAGGCGACATGGTCTACTTGGCTCATTCCTTCTTTGCTCACACACAACCAGCGAACGCCACCGCTGAGAATGCAACACGCAAATTTTCACCCAGGCTACATGGTCCTTTCAAAGTCTTGGAGGTAGTCACGCCCGTAGCTTTAAAACTGCAATTCCCACCTGCATGGAGCACCATGCACCCGGTCGTGCATGTTTCGCACATCAAGTTGCACAATGATGGTTCAGCACAGTTCCCCACTCGCAACCCTAACCCACCGCCAGAACCAGAAATCATAGATGGCGAGGAACACTTTGAAGTACAAGAAATCCGCAACCACCGCTTTGTGCGAGGCAAGTTACAACTGCAGGTCAAGTGGTTGGGACATCCTGATCACGAGAACACCTGGCTACCTTTGGAGCAACTACAAGAAGACCTTACCAAGACGTTCCTAAAGAAGATCATGAAGACCTATGCAATTCGCACAAAACAGCCAAAAAATTGGATGACACAGCCTGCTGCTCGTGCTTAGCTTGTTCTGCTTGTGCATGCCTGCCTGCCTGTTTGCTTGTTTGTCTGACTCGCTCCGGGACGGAGCTCTTCAGAGTGGGGGAGAGTGAAACAGTGCTATTTCGAATGCAGGATGAACGGTAGTATTTTTCGTTTTGCATGAGCATGCGGTGATGTACCGGGATAGCTATCACCGGACTGTCAGGTTGAAGTGATGGGATGAGAGGGAGTGAGAGGTGTCTTCTTAAGCTGACCCTGGCATAGTTCTGTAAGCAAAGTTCCGAGACCAACTCTGCCCGAATCGCTTGTCGTCAGTCCGGAGGACTTCACGCCTTCGCTCAAGCTAATCCAAGAGTATGTGATCTGCTTCAGTAGCAGCAGCAGCTGCAGAACACTACTGCCCAGCCTAGTCGGAAATGCAAATTAAATAGCTCTCAGCCATGCATCCTGAAATGTGCAAGCATCCTATTACAATTCCCAACTGAGTTCGCACATTTACAAGTATGCAATCGGCCTCAAATGACTCGAACGCCTCAAATTGCCTGGTTTCCCATTACGTACTCCCGCTCGAGCCTAACTGGCCGAGACGCGGAAATGCCAATGTCTGTATGCCACCACCAGGTCGACAACAAAACCCAGGAGACGCAAGCTCTGCAAGACGCCATTAGACATCCAGCCAGAAGGCACAGGAACGCTATTCCCCAGCTCGCCAAGAAAGGTATTTGCTGCATTGACAGAGGTCCGTGCACTAGCCTGAATGAGACTGTGCCTGACGACCACACCTGTGCCCAGTGCTACACCACAAGGAGCAGCAGCTGGCTAGCTACCAGCACCAAGCACCCACACACCCACATCAACCAACCAGAACAGGAGCAGCCCAATGACCAGCCCATGACACCATTGGGATCAGCCTTGCATGCTCTCAATGCTGACCTGCTGCCCCGCACCAGACACCCACACACCCACAGCAACCAAACGGAGGATGAACAGCCCCCTGACCAGCCCAGGCCGCTGCGGGGGACAACCTTACATGCTTCCCATGCTGACCTACTGCCCCGCACAGAGTTGCATGTCACAGAGATGCCAACTGATAATGCAGACATGCAGGCTGGCCATAGACATTGCGCCCAGCCCCACCACCACCTGCCAGCCCTGACCGCTACAGCCTTGCATGACCAGCTGGCTGTCACAGAGATGCCAACTAACCATGCAGACATGCAGGCTGGCCATAGACATTGCGCCCAGCCCCACCACCACCTGCCAGCCCTGACCGCTACAGCCTTGCATGACCGGCTGGCTGTCACAGAGATGCCAACTAACCATGCTGACATGCAGGCTGACAATAGACATGGCGCCCAGCCCCACCACCACCTGCCAGCCCTGACCGCTACAGCCTTGCATGACCAGCTGGCTGTCACAGAGATGCCAACTAACCATGCTGACATGCAGGCTGACAATAGACATGGCGCCCAGCCCCACCACCACCTGCCAGCCCTGACCGCTACAGCCTTGCATGACCAGCTGGCTGTCACAGAGATGCCAACTAACCATGCTGACATGCAGGCTGACAATAGACATGGCGCCCAGCCCCACCACCACCTGCCAGCCCTGACCGCTACAGCCTTGCATGACCAGCTGGCTGTCACAGAGATGCCAACTAACCATGCTGACATGCAGGCTGACAATAGACATGGCGCCCAGCCCCACCACCACCTGCCAGCCCTGACCGCTGCAGCCTTGCATGACCAGCTGGCTGTCACAGAGATGCCAACTAACCATGCTGACATGCAGGCTGACATGCAGGCTGACAATAGACATGGCGCCCAGCCCCACCACCACCTGCCAGCCCTGACCGCTACAGCCTTGCATGACCAGCTGGCTGTCACAGAGATGCCAACTAACCATGCTGACATGCAGGCTGACAATAGACATGGCGCCCAGCCCCACCACCACCTGCCAGCCCTGACCGCTACAGCCTTGCATGACCAGCTGGCTGTCACAGAGATGCCAACTAACCATGCTGACATGCAGGCTGACAATAGACATGGCGCCCAGCCCCACCACCACCTGCCAGCCCTGACCGCTACAGCCTTGCATGACCAGCTGGCTGTCACAGAGATGATAACTAACCATGCTGACATGCAGGCTGACAATAGACATGGCGCCCAGCCCCACCACCACCTGCCAGCCCTGACCGCTACAGCCTTGCATGACCAGCTGGCTGTCACAGAGATGCCAACTAACCATGCAGACATGCAGGCTGGCCATAGACATGGCGCCCAGCCCCACCACCACCTGCCAGCCCTGACCGCTACAGCCTTGCATGACCAGCTGGCTGTCACAGAGATGCCAACTAACCATGCTGACATGCAGGCTGACAATAGACATGGCGCCCAGCCCCACCACCACCTGCCAGCCCTGACCGCTACAGCCTTGCATGACCAGCTGGCTGTCACAGAGATGCCAACTAACCATGCTGACATGCAGGCTGACAATAGACATGGCGCCCAGCCCCACCACCACCTGCCAGCCCTGACCGCTGCAGCCTTGCATGACCAGCTGGCTGTCACAGAGATGCCAACTAACCATGCTGACATGCAGGCTGACAATAGGCATGGCGCCCAGCCCCACCACCACCTGCCAGCCCTGACCGCTACAGCCTTGCATGACCAGCTGGCTGTCACAGAGATGCCAACTAACCATGCTGACATGCAGGCTGACATGCAGGCTGACAATAGACATGGCGCCCAGCCCCACCCCCACCTGCCAGCCCTGACCGCTACAGCCTTGCATGACCAGCTGGCTGTCACAGAGATGCCAATGAACCATGCTGACATGCAGGCTGACAATAGACATGGCGCCCAGCCCCACCACCACCTGCCAGCCCTGACCGCTACAGCCTTGCATGACCAGCTGGCTGTCACAGAGATGCCAACTAACCATGCTGACATGCAGGCTGACAATAGACATGGCGCCCAGCCCCACCACCACCTGCCAGCCCTGACCGCTACAGCCTTGCATGACCAGCTGGCTGTCACAGAGATGATAACTAACCATGCTGACATGCAGGCTGACAATAGACATGGCGCCCAGCCCCACCACCACCTGCCAGCCCTGACCGCTACAGCCTTGCATGACCAGCTGGCTGTCACAGAGATGCCAACTAACCATGCTGACATGCAGGCTGACAATAGACATGGCGCCCAGCCCCACCACCACCTGCCAGCCCTGACCGCTACAGCCTTGCATGACCAGCTGGCTGTCACAGAGATGCCAATGAACCATGCTGACATGCAGGCTGACAATAGACATGGCGCCCAGCCCCACCACCACCTGCCAGCCCTGACCGCTACAGCCTTGTATGACCAGCTGGCTGTCACAGAGATGCCAACTAACCATGCTGACATGCAGGCTGACAATAGACATGGCGCCCAGCCCCACCACCACCTGCCAGCCCTGACCGCTACAGCCTTGCATGACCAGCTGGCTGTCACAGAGATGCCAACTAACCATGCTGACATGCAGGCTGACAATAGACATGGCGCCCAGCCCCACCACCACCTGCCAGCCCTGACCGCTACAGCCTTGCATGACCAGCTGGCTGTCACAGAGATGCCAACTAACCATGCTGACATGCAGGCTGACAATAGACATGGCGCCCAGCCCCACCACCACCTGCCAGCCCTGACCGCTGCAGCCTTGCATGACCAGCTGGCTGTCACAGAGATGCCAACTAACCATGCTGACATGCAGGCTGACATGCAGGCTGACAATAGACATGGCGCCCAGCCCCACCACCACCTGCCAGCCCTGACCGCTACAGCCTTGCATGACCAGCTGGCTGTCACAGAGATGCCAACTAACCATGCTGACATGCAGGCTGACAATAGACATGGCGCCCAGCCCCACCACCACCTGCCAGCCCTGACCGCTTCAGCCTTGCATGACCAGCTGGCTGTCACAGAGATGCCAACTAACCATGCTGACATGCAGGCTGACAATAGACATGGCGCCCAGCCCCACCACCACCTGCCAGCCCTGACCGCTACAGCCTTGCATGACCAGCTGGCTGTCACAGAGATGATAACTAACCATGCTGACATGCAGGCTGACAATAGACATGGCGCCCAGCCCCACCACCACCTGCCAGCCCTGACCGCTACAGCCTTGCATGACCAGCTGGCTGTCACAGAGATGCCAACTAACCATGCAGACATGCAGGCTGGCCATAGACATGGCGCCCAGCCCCACCACCACCTGCCAGCCCTGACCGCTACAGCCTTGCATGACCAGCTGGCTGTCACAGACATGCCAACTAACCATGCTGACATGCAGGCTGACAATAGACATGGCGCCCAGCCCCACCACCACCTGCCAGCCCTGACCGCTACAGCCTTGCATGACCAGCTGGCTGTCACAGAGATGCCAACTAACCATGCTGACATGCAGGCTGACAATAGACATGGCGCCCAGCCCCACCACCACCTGCCAGCCCTGACCGCTGCAGCCTTGCATGACCAGCTGGCTGTCACAGAGATGCCAACTAACCATGCTGACATGCAGGCTGACAATAGGCATGGCGCCTAGCCCCACCACCACCTGCCAGCCCTGACCGCTACAGCCTTGCATGACCAGCTGGCTGTCACAGAGATGCCAACTAACCATGCTGACATGCAGGCTGACATGCAGGCTGACAATAGACATGGCGCCCAGCCCCACCACCACCTGCCAGCCCTGACCGCTACAGCCTTGCATGACCAGCTGGCTGTCACAGAGATGCCAATGAACCATGCTGACATGCAGGCTGACAATAGACATGGCGCCCAGCCCCACCACCACCTGCCAGCCCTGACCGCTACAGCCTTGCATGACCAGCTGGCTGTCACAGAGATGCCAACTAACCATGCTGACATGCAGGCTGACAATAGACATGGCGCCCAGCCCCACCACCACCTGCCAGCCCTGACCGCTACAGCCTTGCATGACCAGCTGGCTGTCACAGAGATGATAACTAACCATGCTGACATGCAGGCTGACAATAGACATGGCGCCCAGCCCCACCACCACCTGCCAGCCCTGACCGCTACAGCCTTGCATGACCAGCTGGCTGTCACAGAGATGCCAACTAACCATGCTGACATGCAGGCTGACAATAGACATGGCGCCCAGCCCCACCACCACCTGCCAGCCCTGACCGCTACAGCCTTGCATGACCAGCTGGCTGTCACAGAGATGCCAATGAACCATGCTGACATGCAGGCTGACAATAGACATGGCGCCCAGCCCCACCACCACCTGCCAGCCCTGACCGCTACAGCCTTGTATGACCAGCTGGCTGTCACAGAGATGCCAACTAACCATGCTGACATGCAGGCTGACAATAGGCATGGCGCCCAGCCCCACCACCACCTGCCAGCCCTGACCGCTACAGCCTTGCATGACCAGCTGGCTGTCACAGAGATGCCAACTAACCATGCTGACATGCAGGCTGACAATAGACATGGCGCCCAGCCCCACCACCACCTGCCAGCCCTGACCGCTACAGCCTTGCATGACCAGCTGGCTGTCACAGAGATGCCAACTAACCATGCTGACATGCAGGCTGACAATAGACATGGCGCCCAGCCCCACCACCACCTGCCAGCCCTGACCGCTACAGCCATGCACTACAAGCTGGCTGTCACAAAGATGTCAACTGACTATGATGACACGCAGGCTGACAATAGACATGGCGCCAAGCCCCACCACCACCTGCCTGTGAACTGTAAGGGGGCCCTCCACATTGTTGCCAATCTGCAACCCCCATGGGACATGCAAATTGGGAACCCCTTCACAACACCCAGACATGCCCTATGATAGACATCGTCACCATGGGCATTATCATGTGGATAATGATACGAGCTGGGCGTCACCACCCCCAGCCACCCACCAAAACAGAGTCTCACAAATGCATGAGAAAACAACGCAAGAATCTCACTAAACTACAAGCCACGGCCCACACCACTGCCTACAACTGGCTACACAATATAGATGGCACCAGCAGCGGGTGGGTAACCATAGGACACCTGGCCCACCAGACCCACACCTACCTAACGGGAAGGACTAACAACAAAACCTATACCATAAACCAGTACAACACAACCATCCAGGCATACATGACCTTCCGTACTAACACACACACGACCTACACCACCGACAACATTAAGAGGTTGACCATGGGAGCCATTAACTACCTCACACACATCGGCTGGCTGCTCATGGCAGCAGGTGACATAGAACCAAACCCTGGCCCTGAGGGACCCTACTTTGAGAAACAAGTAGCCCACCATTGCCAAATCCATGCCCTGAACATGGTAGTAGGACACCCATGGTTAAGTAACCAAGACTTGGCCAACTTCCACACTTCGGAACTCAACGCGCGACAAGGCGACCAGATGTGGGCGCTTGCCAGAGACGAACAAGGCGCGTGCAACGACACAGTCGTTAACCTCTACCTGACATCACACTACGGCCTCAGCACACACACAGTGGCGCACCTTAAAACTGGAAGGGACTGGTCGACCCGCCACCTCGACGCCCTTGCCGAAACCCACGGCATCACCGCCTTCCTGTGCAAAGCCCCCGCCCACAGCATGGCGATCAGGAAACACAACGATAAATGGTACCTCCTTGACTCCGAAGCGACGACCCCTACACCGCTGCGGGTCACCGGCAATCGCGCGTACCATTCAGCCTGCGAGATACAAACTATTACCACTATCTCGCACCCCACAGCACCTATGACAGCTTGGGCCTATCATCAGCACCTCAAACCACACCTTCACAACGGCAGCGGCATGCATCGGGGCAAGGCCAGGGCCCACCAACCCCCGGAAAACACATAGGCCCTACTGGGAAAGCCAACACAAGAAGTGTTGCTTGGTGCACGCCATTAACATGGCCATGGGAGAACCAATGATTAACCCCGAAGACGTCATCACCCACTGCAAAACACTAGACACGCACATCCAAGACCTGGCCACCAAGGCAAGGCAAGAGCATAGGCCAATCCCACTACAAAACAATCTCCCACACATCTACCACGACCAAGGCAACTTTACCATATCCACCATCAACCACTACCTATACCACTACCATAAAGACCTACACCTATGCCCAACAACACAGGAGCTACCCCACGGCAGCATCACTCAAGAGCTCCTCACTGGGACCACCGGCAAGCCGGACAGCCACACCAACACAGTAGCTGCCATCCTTTTCACCGACAACCACGCCACCACCATCCGCCACATGGACAACGCCTGGCACTGGCTGGACTCGGAACGGGGCCACCCACAGCGGCTGGACACCCCGGCAGCCTGGAGTCAGCTGCATGGCAGGCTTGTCCAAATCAGAAAAGGGACCGCGCAAAACACCAACCTCATTGAGCCCTTATGCTGGCTGGCTGACCCGACCACCCGCGCCACAACGGAGCAACAGGAACAACACCTACGCACCACCTATGCGGACCTCACGAACTTAGGCCGGGATACACCCGCATACAGCCCCCATGCAGATCGGCCAACACCCAGAACCGACACTTCACAACAAGCGAGCACCAAGCGCAAAGACACGCCACGGGAGGATGCCCACCCACCGGCTAAGCCCACCCAGCAGCCGCCAAACCGCCAAGCAGCACGCACGGTTACCCTTTCTACCACGCAACGCAACACTACACGGCCCGCATCATCACGTCCCACCAGTTGCAGCACCATACGGCGACCTAAACCCAGGGCTCTGCCTAGAGACACGCACACGCAGACTTCAATGTACCAATACCTCAATGTAGCCCCCACCCTGCCCCCTACCGCCTACCAAACAGCTAACCCACCTGAAGACACAACAGCCCAAAGCCAACGCAATACCCTCCCAAGCCAGATGCCACAGCCCACACCTAGCCGGACAACCATCACCCTCACTACCTTCAACGTCAGAGGCCTCCACAGGTCCAGAAAAGATGTCCTACACCTAGTGCACACGCAGAGCCCGGACATTCTGATTCTCACTGAGACTATGACCCAACCAAAGAGCAATAACCCCAGCTGCGGATGGCTAAAACGAGTTATGCCCAACTATATTGTCCACCGCCACCGAGGCCACAGCGAGGTACTCATAGGCATCAAGCACGACCTTGCTATCCAGACGCATGCCACTATGCTACCGCCGTGCACAGACGCGCAAGTAAACACTCGATGCGTGCTCCTGACCCTACGCCAGCACAAATGCGAAGAGCTTACCATCGTAGCCACGTACTGGCCCTCAGGAGACAACGACGACGCGATCCCGCTGCGAGAGAAAATGCAGGAACACATACGAACAACGACTGAACACTCATGATAAACAAGGACCGGTCGCGATTGGGCCGACCATAGCCCATTGAAAACTAGAGTAGAAGGCCGTTCGAACGGTACAAGTCTTACGTAACTCCGTGCATCCGTTGCAACGCAAATGGGCCGCGAATTTCATAACCAAGCAATCTGCACAGATGTCGGTTGTCCTTTATCTGCACAGCTGCTGATAGTCGACATCTGCACAGATGCAGGCGATGTCAACATCTGTGCAGCTGCGGGAAGTCGACATCTGCACAGATGTCGTAAATCGAGACCAACATCTGTGCAGCTGCTGACGACGACATCTGCACAGATGTCGACTTTTACATTCAATGCTTGGCTGTGCAGATGTTGTTACCGACATCTGTGCAGCTGCTAACGACGACATCTGCACAGATGTCGACTATTACATTCGAGCCTTGGCTGTGCAGATGTTGTTTGTAGCATCTGCACAGATGTCGACTATTACATTCGCGGCTTGGCTGTGCAGATGTCGTTGCTTCATCTGCACAGATGTCGACTATTTCATCGACTCTTACATCCGCAAAGCACATGCATTGACACCCAAACATCCCGCAACACCCCCGCAAAACACATGTATTGACCACCAAACACCCCGCAACACCTTGCTACACCCCCGCAAAACACATGTATTGACACCCAAAACACCCCGCAACATCCCCGCTAAACACATGTATTGACGACCCAACACCCCGCAACACCTCGCAACATCCCCGCAAAACACATGCATTGACGACCCAAACATCCCGCAACATCCCCGCAAAACACATGTGTGGATACCCAAACATCCCGCAACACCTCGCTACGGGACTTGCAAGCACATGTCTCGATGCACCATCACTCCACAACACCTCAATATGGCTATGCTAAGCACATGCATTGATGCACCCAATGATAATAACACCTCCCTACGATGTGACAAGGTAGCAACGACACAACACAACAAGAAGGTGACACCACACACCATCACCATCATCACACACCATCACCATCACTCAGGTTAAACATGCATCACCATCACCACACATCACCACACATCACCACACATCACCACACATCACCACACATCACCACACATCACCACACATCACCACACATCACCACACATCACCACACATCACCACACATCACCACACATCACCACACCACACCACACCACACCACACCACACCACACCACACCACACCACACCACACCACACCACACCACACCACACCACACCACACCACACCACACCACACCACACCACACCACACCACACCACACCACACCACACCACACCACACCACACCCCAACAAGGTGACAACACAACAACATCGCAACAAGGCGGCAAGATGACGAGGACAACAAGCACGGGCTGACAACCACCCAAGCGCTCAACTATCCCTTTTGAGAGGGATGGGTAGGGTCATTGTGGTGTGTGGGCATGGCATGGCCAGGGTGGGCTGGGTGGGCTGCTACTACTGGATCCCACTCCAAGCTGCCCGCTCCAGGTTGCTACGCCAAGGGTAGGGTAGGGAGAGGGCTGCTACGCCAAGGGTAGGGTAGGGAGAGGGCTGCTACGCCAAGGGTAGGGTAGGGAGAGGGCTGCAGCGTGTGTCGTGGGGCGGGGGGTGGGAAAGGCGGGAGGTAGGTGGGGTGCCAGGCTTGGAGGTGGTGGGACAGGGGAGGGGAGGGGGAAGGGGGAAGGAGGAAGGGGGGAAGAGGGAAGGGCTGACCGTGGGACCTGCAGTAAACAATGGGCATCTTTGCGGTTAGGCTGGGCATCGGACCACCCATGTGCAGGGGTTGGCCACTCACTCTTTGCTAGCGCCACTTCTATACCTACCTGGCAGCGCCTCCATGGCTGCAGCTCCTGGCTGCTCTTGCGCTCCATGCACCTGCTTCTTGTGGTAGGGTGATGAAGGAGGTGGTGGTGGGGGAGGGAGGGGAGGGGAGGGAAGGGGCGCTATGCGGGCCGGGCCGGGCCGGGCCGGGCCGGGCCGGGCCGGGCCGGGCCGGGCTGGGCTGGGCTGGGCTGGGCTGGGCTGGGCTGGGCTGGGCTGGGCTGGGCTGGGCTGGGCTGGGCTGGAGAAGGGGAGGTTGGGACCATTGAACCTGCAGCTATTCAGTGGTTGGCAAATAGTCAGGCAAGGTATTTGGAGCCACATGACTGCAAGATAAACTACTCACCATTCGCTAGGGAGGGGTTTGTGTGGGTGCACCCAACTTTGTGCACCCAGCTTCGTCTCTTGCATGGCTCCTGACCGCCTCTCCGGGCTCCTCCACTCCTCTTCCGCTCCGTCTCATAGGCTTCGGGCTACGTGTCCTAGTTGCACCTCGTGCATTTCTTATGCCGCATCGCTGCATCGCTGCATCGCTGCATCGCTGCACCTCCTTCCGTTTCCTGTCGCTATCTCTTGATCCTATCGCTCAACCTGATGGCATCTTTTTATGGCTGGTCGCCAATGCTATGCGGCTGGTCGGCTCATAGCTAGCCTTTTGGCGACGGTTGTGTTGGCTGCTCCTGGCCGCTCCTGCCTGCCAATGCCAGCTTAGCGGGGCAGTCTGGATCCTTGCGTGATTCCTTTGCTTCCTTCGCGGTACCTTCATGCAGGTCTCCATGCAGCCTGGTTATTTTGTAGCCTTAGGGCATACCGTGTTATGGTGGAAGAGTCTTGATTCCTTTGCGATTACTTTGCTTTCTTCGCGGTGCCTTTGCGTAACCTTCATGCAAGCCTTTTCTTCATGTGCACATCTGCACTACTGGCAGCTGTGCAGATGTCGAGGGATGCATCTGTGCAGATGTCGACTGTGTCGGCAGCTGTGCAGATGTCGAGGGATGCATCTGTGCAGATGTCGACTGTGTCGGCAGCTGTGCAGATGTCGAGGGATGCTTGGCTGTGCAGATGTCGACTGTGTCGGCAGCTGTGCAGATGTCGAGGGATGCTTGGCTGTGCAGATGTCGACTGTGTCGGCAGCTGTGCAGATGTCGAGGGATGCATCTGTGCAGCTGTCGACTGTGTCTACAGCTGTGCAGATGTCGAGGGATGCATCTGTGCAGATGTCGACTGTGTCTGCAGCTGTGCAGATGTCGAGGGATGCATCTGTGCAGATGTCGTTTGTGTCGACGGCTGTGCAGATGTCGAGGGATGCATCTGTGCAGATGTCGTTTATGTCGACGGCTGTGCAGATGTCGAGGGATGCTTGGCTGTGCAGATGTCGAGTGTGTCGACGGCTGTGCAGATGTCGAGGGATGCATCTGTGCAGATGTCGTTTGTGTCGACGGCTGTGCAGATGTCGAGGGATGCTTGGCTGTGCAGATGTCGAGTGTGTCGACGGCTGTGCAGATGTCGAGGGATGCATCTGTGCAGATGTCGTTTGTGTCGACGGCTGTGCAGATGTCGAGGGATGCATCTGTGCAGATGTCGACTGTGTCGACGGCTGTGCAGATGTCGAGGGATGCATCTGTGCAGATGTCGGTTGTGTCGGCGGCTGTGCAGATGTCGAGGGATGCATCTGTGCAGATGTCGTATGTCCATAGGGCATCTACATGCATCTGCACAGATTCCGGGCTCATTTAACCGACATCTGTGCAGATTCCCAAAAAGGGGGGGGTACCTCGCGCGCGGATCGTTGTATCTCCGCAACCGCTGCGAGTTAGGACTTCATTCAAGAGCGAGGTCCCCCTTAAACTCAACGCTCTATCGTTCTATCGGAGCAGAAAGTCCTTCCGATGCAAAAAAGGCCCTCGCGTCGGCCTTATTTATCCTGAGTTAACGTGCTCCCGGATCACTCATTCTGGCGGGAGACATCAACGCCACGATGAGAAAAGAAGATCGATATGGACACACCGAGTATACACAAGACCGCATGATGAGGAAGTTCGCTGACAAGCTGCTCCTGTTCGAGGCCGACCCCGGCGACCGGGCCTGGACCTACCAACAACCACACTGCAACAGCCGCATCGACGCCATCCTGACGCGCGATGCTCGACACGGATCAGAGCACCGCACCCACGTCGACACGCACGCGTACCTCAGTGACCACAGACCACTCACCGCCACCCTAACCACAGCCAGACTGGGCATAAACCTGGCAGCCATACGCACACCCCAGCAGCAATGCCATACCGTCCTCACCACCCCCATTACCAACAACGACAGGGAAGCCTACCGCCTAGCTGTGCAACAGCCCAGCTCAGGCGCCCCACAGCTACATGCACGACTGACAGCCTACCTGGCACCCATGTACACAGAAGCCACCCACTTCCTGGCCACGCTAGACAAGGCAAACCCACACCAGCCACAACGTCTAGCACAAGTGGCAGGTCTCACAGCCAGGGAGGCTGTGGACACCGCATCTACTATGCTCACTACCCTCCTGGAAACCTGCAGGAGGACTGCCATGCAGACATGCAACACTAAGACCCTAACCAGAGGAGGGCAACACTACCAACGCAGAACCATGTGCAGGATCAGACTGGCACTAGGGGAAAAGCTCAAGACTACTAGGAACCTCTGCCGGCAGGCAAGACTGCTATTCAAACAAAACGGCTCCCACCCGACGATTGGAGATCTCATCCCAGAGACGGACACGACCAACGCAGAGGTGAGGGAGGCGATACAAGCGCGCCAGGGAGATGACCCAACCGAGGATCACGTGCCGGCCGCACTCGCCAAGCTAACCAACTCCTACCGCGACCAAATACACCAGCTGGACGACGACGACTCCGCTCTCGCCATCGCGCAAGCCCGAGTCAGAATGCAACAACTCATCAGCAACCAGCCTAAGAAAGCAAACAAATACATTCTTCGCCCGTCCCGCACCGAACACAAGGGCCTGCAGGCGCTATCGGACCCCATCACCAGCAGGATATGCACGGCCCCGGCCGACCTGAACCGGATAATTACCGATGCATACGGGAAAAAGTTGGCACCGCCGACCCCCAAAACTGGCCACTACACAAACACGCGGACAAGAAACTACCCGTGGGCTCGCGCAAAAGCAGACGACCCCTTCTCAATGCACACCTGCAAAAATATACACTGGCTGCACACAGCCATCATGGACAAAGCAGGCTTTCAAGAATGCCTCAGCAGGCTGGCAGGAGGCAAAGCACCAGGGCCAGACGGCATTGAGAACGAGATCATCAAGATGCTGCCATGGGAGATGAGGGACACTATCCACCAGCTGTTCATCGTCATGTGGGCCACTGGCTGCACACCCACAACATGGAAAACCAGTGACACCTGCCTGCTTTACAAGGACAAGGGCCAGGAAACAGATCTCAATGCCTACAGACCTGTAGGGCTGGCAAACACTATCTACAAGCTCTGGACCAGTCTCATCACCAAGACACTGTACGAATATGCAGAAGCCAAGGGGATGCTCAGCAACTGCCAAGCTGGCTTCCGGTCCCACAGAGACACCACCCAGCAGCTACAAATGCTAGTCATGGCTCTTGAAGATGCTAAACTGGCCAAGACAGATATCTACGCGCTCCTTGTCGACTTTACCAGCGCGTTCAACACCACCTGCCAGGACAAACTACTATGGATCATGCACGACCTAGGCTTCCCCACGGACGCTACCGACGCTGTAAAGGACCTATACACGGGCGCCACAATGCGCTTCAAAACTCCCTACGGCCACACCGACCCCGTACCCGTCGACCGGGGCACCATCCAGGGAGACTCGCTCTCACCCTTCCTGTTCCTCATCTATATCGAACCCCTCCTACGCTGGCTCCAAGTAGGAGCGAGGGGGTACAAGTTTACATCAGAGACAACCGACAGCGCCGGGCGATTTACAATTGGTAGCATCGACTACGCGGATGACATCGCTATCCTATGCAACTCGATCAGCAATCTACGCTGCCAGGCAGACAAGCTCTCCGCCTACTCCGATTGGGGCCACCTCATCATATCACACAGCAAAACCCTCGCCACAGCCGCACTCCACAAGGCACACCAGTCCGGCAGGTGCAGCACACTAGCGGACGCGGAGAAGCAAGCCCGCAGGGAATTGCAACACGTGCGGCTGCAAGGAAAGCCGGTCACCTACCTCCCCCCAACCGCACCCTTCGCCTACCTAGGAGTCCTGCTCACCATGACACTCAATTGGAAACCACAACACATGGCCATGGCGGCACAACTCAAACAAAAGCTGGAGAGACTAGACAAGCTCGGCCTAGGCATCAGCTCCACAGCCCAGGAGTATCATGCAAGGAACACCACAGCCCTCATACATAGCCTCCAATCTGCGGATGACACACATGCCCACATAACCAGGAGCATGCTCCACAAACAGATCACTTGGCTCTATGCTCAAGCTGCCAAGCACGGACACCGCATGATCAATATGTTGCAACACACCCTTCGTGCCAGGCAACTCCTCCATGCGACCACAGCCCAGCTCAAGGCCACACACCAAGGAGAGGAATTGTACCCTAAGGAAACCAAACTACTTGGGCAGCTCATCACACAGGACAACAGCCCCCTCCCACATGACATAGTCAACGCAAGCATCACATGCCTCAAGAGCCTTGGTATCAAGCATGCGTATGAGCTCCAACAAGCCATTGCCGAAGACACATACATCATATCGGGAAAGATGTTGAAGGACCGCTTCGGCAACAAGGTCAAGCAAAAACACTACATCGCCCTCAACAAGCTGGCGGCCATGGCGTCCCGGGATGAGTGCCCGACCGCGATAGAAGCGAAAGCCATTGCAGACACACGCGACACCACCTTAAACCTGCCCGCTGCACAAAGAAAGATCAAGCATTGGGCCGCGGGCCTGACAGAACTCGCACCCATCGTAGCCGAGGAGGACAGTAAACACCGCTACGCTGACATCAGGTCCTACGCGGTAGCCAAGCAGCCTCCCACACAGCCACCCGCACAGGAACCCACTGCGGAATGTGCCCATCAACCCGACGACACCCGACGGCGCAGCTCTAGGCTTAGAAACAAAGCCCTCAACCCACCACCCGCGACCCCACAACCTAAACCACCGCCCAAGATCGGCAGTAAGAGACAAGCAGACGACAGACACATCCAGACCATACCAGAGGATGTGATACACATACCCATCATGACCCTAGATAGCCTCCCCAGCTGGAAAGCTAATGCCGCGTGCGAACGCAATGCCAAGGAACTAGGGATCACGCTAGGAGCCATGTATGATCACCAAGAATCCATCCACAAGATTGATGGATGGCACTGGAACGGCATTAACAAAGAAAGCTACTACAACGTGCATTGGGGACCCACCATTATAGAGAAATGGGCACTCCAGATGTGCAAGGAAGAAGGCTACACGCCCATGCACACAGAAGACATCAGCAGAGCAGATGCCAAACATGTATGCACTTGTGAACTATGTTGGGAACCTATAGGGGATAGCCCAATGTGCAACAACTGCATGAGAGCCTACCACCCAGCCTGCCTAGCTCAGACAGGCCTTGTTGGGACGACTACCAATAACCATTGGCTCTGCCCCGTCTGCGCACACGGCTCGGACGACCTCAAAGGCGCCATGAAGCAATCAGCGGCAACTGACCTGCTGAAGGTCCACTGGCACCCCACAACCGAACCCAATGCGCTCATCCAAGCGCACTTAGACTACACCGCCAAGCAAAAGGAGTACGACGCGGAGAACAATAGGAGGCAAGGGACGGGACGCCCACCACCCGACGCGGGCCTCCCAGGTCACACCCGGCAGGGCCTACCCGACCCCCACACATGGCTGCCCCGCTGTATCGACCTGCACTCAAAGGCCACCTTCCAAGTCTCGCCCGTCAACCCGCAGACTGACATCGTAGGAACGGGGAGATGCGAAACCACCATCCAGCAACACGCCCACATCATCACACCAGCCACGAGTGAAGGGAGCCAGGGACCCACCCTGCCCCAATACAGCCTCCCCACACATGTGATAGCCCACGACGAGGCAGGACGCACAGTGGGCCTGCTCACTAATAGCAAACAGCAAGACCTCGCCACGTGGCTGCAACACACCCCACACCCAAGGGATCATGCCACCGAGCTGGTAGCCCTCTTACGTAGGCACGACACACAAAACACCCCCCAACCCATTCAAGCAGCACAAGACCAAGCCATCTCTACCCTCTACACCACTAACCACTTCCCCAGCACGGTCCAGAGATGTGCTAACCCACTCACAGTCAGGGCTGAAACCACAACTTGCTGGAGCCCAGACATTAATGACACAGCCTATGGAGCACACCACAACTGTCTCCTTGTCAGACACACAGGGCTCTCCACATGGAACGTGCCAGCAGAAGATGCCATAGCCCTGAATTGCATCAGACATGCCATACACTCTGCCACACAAGAGGAGGCTATGGCCACCATCCTACTCATTCCTGGCAAGAAAGGCATCTCGTACCCAAAACACATAGACATGCTGAGAAGCTACCCAGAGTACTGCCAACACATAGCCACCATTCCTCTCAACAAACCCAACGCAGCCGCCAAGTCTGACAAGCATGCCAAGCTCATCACCTACATCGTTTGGAACCGAGCTGGGCAACAGCTCGTCACGCACGGGAACCCACAGGGCTGGCTGGCCAACGCAGCCACTGCACTCCACCCACGACTAAGGACACATCCGGCTCTGGCAAAGCCCTCCCAACACAACCAGCCCACCCCGCTGCCAAGCGGCCACCACAAGCACCGAGGCCTACCAGCAGACCACGAGCTCCCCTCCACGGGGCATACACGCCAAACTAACCAGCCTGCCTCCCAGCCCACCACCCACACACACAGAGCCATACCAGAGTGGAAGAAGGTGACATACACGGACGGAAGCTGCATCAAAGGCACCGAGGGAGCATCAGTGGGAGCAGGCGTATACACGCCGGCCAGCGACGATCGGAACACCATTGCCCTAACCGGTGACACCACCATTAATAGAGCAGAGCTCATAGCTATTCTCTCAGCGCTGCAGGTGGGGGCCAAGCGCATCGCCACCGACAGCCTCTGCTCACTCTACCAGATTCGCAGGGCACTCGCCAACCCGATGTCGCTCCGCACGCACCGCCACAAAGACATACTGGCAGAGATAGCCACTATCCTGACTAACAGCCAGGACACGGTACACTTCTTCAAAGTCCGCGCCCACTCCGGCATCATCGGAAACGAGGGAGCTGATGCACTGGCCAAGCACGCAGCGAGGCACCCAGAGCAAGCCACAACGCGGGGCCCCAGCCCGCCCAGGCACATCGAGCAACACGCTTGGCTGAGCACAACAAGCGATCTCAACGTCACCACCCCGCTGCCAGACTGCCGCCACAGCGTACGCGCGCACATGAGCAACAAACACAAACTCGGCCTCGCCAACCAAGAGAGCATCTACTACCAGATGTCACAAGAAATCACCAAGGTAGCGGCGAAAGGCTCCTGCGAAAGAGTGATGACCGACGCGGGCATTCCAACAGAGGCGCAGAGGACCGCCCTACTCTATCGGACGGGTGGGCTCTACAACCAGAAACTGGCCATGCGCTGGGGAAAGGCGGCGGATGACCGGTGCCCGCTATGCGGGGAGGCCGACAGCGCGACACACCTACTCTCGGGCTGCAGCCGCACCGCAGGTCTAGTACAGGAACGACACAACGGGGCGGGGCGCCTAATCATGAAAGCTATCAGCAAGGGAGCCCAAGGAGGGTGCATCAAGTTCGCGGACATCGGCAGCCACGAACGAGGCGAGACGGAAGGCATCGACCTACCTAGCGCCACGCTACGCAAGGCTCTAGAAGACCTGAGCCTCTCAGCCAGGGACACCAACATGACCACCCGCCCGGACATCATCATGATCAACAACACGAAGAAAAGGAAGCAGGGATCGAACGAGTTAACCAAACATGTCACCCTGCTGGAAATCAAGTACTGTGCTGACTCGAGATGGGCCGAACAGCTAGACAACGCTACCACACAACACGCTGCCATGGCAGAAGCCATCATAGCAGCAGGACACACAGTCACAATCAGACCCATTTTACTGGGAATAGGCGGCATCACTTACAACGCACATACCAAGATACACATGGAAGCCATAGGCATCACGCAAACCAACACCACTAAACTGCTAAATAAACTGACTAGACATGCGGTCATAAGCTCACATAGCATAGCCAGAACCAGCTACAGACTCAGGGCAGGTGTCAAGGATGGGGGCTGAAGGGGTTCTCCACATCCAGGTTAGGTGGTGGGAGCAGGCCGCGCCCCAGGCGGAAGCTCCTCCCTTAATACACGCCGGCTCCGCCGGAGTAGTCTTCTTCTTCTTCTTCTTCTGCGGTTACGCAGCGGTTACAGTAAAACTCCGCGGAAGCCTCGCTGTCTCCGGCATCCTACAGCTACGCACACAGCCTGCTTACAGTTGTGGCGAGCATCGCAACCTCTTCGGAGCGCGAGGTCAAAGAGGTCTCGGAGCTGTTTTTTACGGGAAAATAAAAGTTCTTACTTTCCCCGTAATGTAAAGGGATGACAATATAACAATTAATTATTCTCCCGTAATGTATAGGGATAGTACTGTAGGTACCTACAGTACTGTAGGTACATCTACAGTACTGTAGACATCTACAGTACTGTAGACATCTACAGTACTGTAGACATCTACAGTACTGTAGACATCTACAGTACCTCGAGGTACCTCGAGGTACCTCGAGAGACCACTTACAGTACTGTAGCCTTTAAGCACTTAGAAAAATTCTGAACATCTCACTTGCATTCAAGGCATCCGTCCAACACTTAGTCGCAGCATCGTGTAGCCGGTATTGCAGCGATGGCATCGCACGAGGTTACCCATACTCGCAGCCGCATCTAGCCCATACTCGCAGCCACATACTCGGCAATCAACCTCGCGGCCACACAGCTGGTCCACAGATGGCATCGCACGAGGTTACCCATACTCGCAGCCACATCTAGCCCATACTCGCAGCCACATACTCGGCAATCAACCTCGCGGCCACTCAGCTGGTCCAGCAGCGCAGAAGCATACCTGTGAGGCAGCTCGGTGCGAGGATCTCACCTCGCAGCCAGCCTCGCAGCCATTTTCCTCGCAGCCAGCCTCGCAGCCAGTTTCGCAGCCAGCCTCGCAGCCAGCCTCGCAGCCAGCATCGCAGCTAGCCTCGCGGCCAGTTTCCTCGCAACGATTCTCCGCAATGAATCGCAAGCATTGATGCACCAACGCAAGGCAGGTGCAACGTGTTGTGAGCAGCGAAGAGGCCAGACGGACTATGGTAAGAGCTTAGGACCAAGGTAAGAGCTTAGAAGGAGCTAGCATTGCGCAGCATAGCCCTTAGTATCCAGCCTAACCGCTACCACACCTGGTTGCTGCAGGTCTTACAACCACGCCTAGTACCCCCCTGATTACCACCCCCTCCCAGTCCCCCTCACCACCACCACCACCACCACCACCACCACCACCACCACCACCACCACCACCACCACCACCACCACCACCACCACCACCACCACCATTTCATCACCTCTCACAACGTTCCCACTGTTGCCTCCCTTGTGTTGCCTCCCTTGTGTTGCAGCCCAGCCCAGCCCAGCCCAGCCCAGCCCAGCCCAGCCCAGCCCAGCCCAGCCCAGCCCAGCCCAGCCCAGCCCAGCCCAGCCCAGCCCAGCCCAGCCCAGCCCAGCCCAGCCCAGCCCAGCCCAGCCCAGCCCAGCCCAGCCCAGCCCAGCCCAGCCCAGCCCAGCCCAGCCCAGCCCAGCCCAGCCCAGCCCAGCCCAGCCCAGCCCAGCCCAGCCCAGCCCAGCCCAGCCCAGCCCAGCCCAGC
The DNA here is from genome assembly GCA_030144725.1 of Haematococcus lacustris. Taxonomy (NCBI): domain Eukaryota; kingdom Viridiplantae; phylum Chlorophyta; class Chlorophyceae; order Chlamydomonadales; family Haematococcaceae; genus Haematococcus; species Haematococcus lacustris. Next base: position 1,530,960 of record JASKMD010000021.1, on the reverse strand, counting down.
CCAGCCCAGCCCAGCCCAGCCCAGCCCAGCCCAGCCCAGCCCAGCCCAGCCCAGCCCAGCCCAGCCCAGCCCAGCCCAGCCCAGCCCAGCCCAGCCCAGCCCAGCCCAGCCCAGCCCAGCCCAGCCCAGCCCAGCCCAGCCCAGCCCAGCCCAGCCCAGCCCAGCCCAGCCCAGCCCAGCCCAGCCCAGCCCAGCCCAGCCCAGCCCAGCCCAGCCCAGCCCAGCCCAGCCCAGCCCAGCCCAGCCCAGCCCAGCCCAGCCCAGCCCAGCCCAGCCCAGCCCAGCCCAGCCCAGCCCAGCCCAGCCCAGCCCAGCCCAGCCCAGCCCAGCCCAGCCCAGCCCAGCCCAGCCCAGCCCAGCCCAGCCCAGCCCAGCCCAGCCCAGCCCAGCCCAGCCCAGCCCAGCCCAGCCCAGCCCAGCCCAGCCCAGCCCAGCCCAGCCCAGCCCAGCCCAGCCCAGCCCAGCCCAGCCCAGCCCAGCCCAGCCCAGCCCAGCCCAGCCCAGCCCAGCCCAGCCCAGCCCAGCCCAGCCCAGCCCAGCCCAGCCCAGCCCAGCCCAGCCCAGCCCAGCCCAGCCCAGCCCAGCCCAGCCCAGCCCAGCCCAGCCCAGCCCAGCCCAGCCCAGCCCAGCCCAGCCCAGCCCAGCCCAGCCCAGCCCAGCCCAGCCCAGCCCAGCCCAGCCCAGCCCAGCCCAGCCCAGCCCAGCCCAGCCCAGCCCAGCCCAGCCCAGCCCAGCCCAGCCCAGCCCAGCCCAGCCCAGCCCAGCCCAGCCCAACCCTACTCTCCCACACTGCACTTCCTACTGAGGTGAGGACAAAGGAAGGTGGGTTGTAATGGAGGGCTGCTACACCTGCCCCTCCATCTGCCAGCTCTACATCTCCCTACTCTAATGGTGAGTGCATCCAGTACCCATGTCCAATGTTTGCTTCCGTTGACAAATCGTCACACCATTGCCGCAGGTCTTGTGCGCCTACACCTGAGACTATCGATGCCCTCCCCACTTCTCTCGCCCTCCCCATGGACCTCTCCTTCCCTTCCCTCCCCTTCCTCCCCTTCCTCCCACACACATATACACCACACCCCAGCAAAAGGTGAGTGCAGGTATGTGGCACCCTGTACCCACCTTAACCGCTAGCATGCCCCTTGTCACGCTGCAGGATTGATCGTCACACCCTTCCCCATCCCCTTTTCCTCCCCTTTCCCACGCCCACCACCAACGCCCAGCTTGTCGTCCCTCCACTTCCACCTCTACCCACCCCCCACTTCCCCCCTCCCCGTCACCTCTCCCCTGACATCCCAGCAGCCAGGAGAAAGCCCACCCCACCCACCCTCTTCCCACCCCTCCCTTCCCCCTCTCCCTCCCTCTCCCCTCCCATACTTGTCAAGCCTCCTCTTCCCCTCTCCCACCCTTCGATTGACGTGGCATCGCAACCCCCACCTCACCCCACCTTCCCTTCCCTACACCCTACACTCCCCACCGCAGTCCCACCCCACTGGCGCAAGGGATATGTTGCCTGGTGTGAGCAGGTAGGAGGCCAGGAGGACCACAAAGGTAAGGCCACGGTGATAGCTAACACAGTGCCCAGCCTGGTCACCCTACCGCACGTGCACGCCCCTTGGTTGCAGGTCTAGTGGGCACCTCCCTTCCACTTCCCTTTCCCCTACACAACCACCCCCTCCCAATTCATCCGCCCCCGCCCCCGCCCCCGCCCCCGCCCCCGCCCCCGCCCCCGCCCCCGCCCCCGCCCCCGCCCCCGCCCCCGCCCCCGCCCCCGCCCCCGCCCCCGCCCCCGCCCCCGCCCCCGCCCCCGCCCCCGCCCCCGCCCCCGCCCCCGCCCCCGCCCCCGCCCCCGCCCCCGCCCCCGCCCCCGCCCCCGCCCCCGCCCCCGCCCCCGCCCCCGCCCCCGCCCCCGCCCCCGCCCCCGCCCCCGCCCCCGCCCCCGCCCCCGCCCCCGCCCCCGCCCCCGCCCCCGCCCCCGCCCCCGCCCCCGCCCCCGCCCCCGCCCCCGCCCCCGCCCCCGCCCCCGCCCCCGCCCCCGCCCCCGCCCCCGCCCCCGCCCCCGCCCCCGCCCCCGCTCCCTCCCCTGCCCCCACCCCCACCCATGCCCCCACCCACCCCAACCCATGCCCCCAACCCATGCCCCACCCACCCAAACCCATGCCCCCAACCCAACCCACCCCCGCCCAGCCCAACCCGGTTGAGCCTCCCGCCTCCCCACCTCCCGCCTCCCTGCCTCCCGCCTCCCCGTCTCCCGCCTCCCTGCCTCCCACCTCCCGCCTTCCACATCTACCCCCCCTCCCCGCCTTCACTCTTCCACTCCCCCCCCTTCCTAGCAGCAGTCATCAAGCAGCCAAAAGGTAGGTAGGTGCTACAGTGCCCCTACTATATCTGCTGCTGCGCCCATGCTGCTGCTGCTGCTGCCCCCCTACTGCTGCTGCTGCTGCGCCCCTGCTGCTGCTGCTGCCCCCCTGCTGCTGCTGCTGCCCCCCTGCTGCTGCTGCTGCTGCTGCGCCCGCTGCTGCTGCTGCTGCCCCCCTGCTGCTGCTGCTGCTGCCCCCCTGCTGCTGCTGCTGCTGCTGCCCCCCTGCTGCTGCTGCTGCCCCCCTGCTGCTGCTGCTGCTGCCCCCCTACTGCTGCTGCTGCTGCGCCCCTGCTGCTGCTGCTGCTGCCCCCCCGCTGCTGCTGCTGCTGCCCCCCTACTGCTGCTGCTGCTGCGCCCCTGCTGCTGCTGCTGCTGCTGCCCCCCTGCTGCTGCTGCTGCCCCCCTGCTGCTGCTGCTGCTGCCCCCCTACTGCTGCTGCTGCTGCCCCCCTACTGCTGCTGTCCCCCCTACTGCTGCTGCTGCTGCCCCCCTACTGCTGCTGCTGCTGCCCCCCTACTGCTGCTGTCCCCCCTACTGCTGCTGCTGCCCCCCCCCCTGCTGCTGCTGCCACCCATGCTGCTGCTGCCTACAGTACTGTAGGTGTCTACAGTACTGTAGGTGTCTACAGTACTGTAGGGTGTCTACAGTACTGTAGATGTCTACAGTACTGTAGGTGTCTACAGTACTGTAGGTGTCTACAGTACTGTAGGTGTCTACAGTACTGTAGGGTGTCTACAGTACTGTAGGTGTCTACAGTACTGTAGGTGTCTACAGTACTGTAGGATGTCTACAGTACTGTAGGTGTCTACAGTACTGTAGGTGTCTACAGTACTGTAGATGTCTACAGTACTGTAGGTGTCTACAGTACTGTAGGTGTCTACAGTACTGTAGATGTCTACAGTACTGTAGGTGTCTACAGTACTGTAGGTGTCTACAGTACTGTAGATGTCTACAGTACTGTAGATGTCTACAGTACTGTAGGATGTCTACAGTACTGTAGACACCTACAGTACTGTAGGCGTCTACAGTACTGTAGGTGTCTACAGTACTGTAGGTGTCTACAGTACTGTAGGGTGTCTACAGTACTGTAGGTGTCTACAGTACTGTAGACCCCTACAGTACTGTAGCTGCCTTCCCCCCATGCATCCTTAACCCCCATGCCCCCTTCACCCCCATGCAGGAACAACTCAATGTAGCCCAAGCTCGTTTGCTATCCCGACAGTGCTATGCAAATGCGCTGACAACAAAGCGTGCCTATGTTGCCGAGCCCAGCATTATTCAGCCTCTAGGGTTAGGTATCGACCCTGAGACCAGCCCTTGCAAGAGTCAGAGCCCTTGCCCATACCATGCATGCAGTGATTGGCAGGACCACAAGTGGTGATGTAATGATGTAGGCTAAGAGTCATGATGTAATGATGGTAGGTTAGATGTAATGATGGATGGTTGAGGGCCAACCGCAAACAACTTTTGGGGCAATCTCTGCCGCACTCGATATTACACGGGAAAGTGCGGTGCACGAGGTTGTTGTGATTGCGGGGCATCATCAACATCCACAGCTTTGCGGGAGCTTGCAAGCCGAGGTACCCAGTACAACCGACAGAACGGACCTAGCTTGCGATAGAGACGGGCCCCGGCCTTAGACCTTACACGTATGTATGTAGCTCCCTATGGCGACCTTATTGCGTGGACACAACTTTCGGCACAAATATCCATATCGAGCTTGCGGGCCTACGATTCGACGCCTCTCACTATTTATAGCACGCAGAAGCTGACGGTGCAATCGCGGTAGCAAATGGTGGTTTGAATGTGGAGAACAGCATGGTACCCTATTTACAAGAGACCTTCACTCCTACAAATTAATCCCTGCGTCCGTCCCTGCGTTTTGACCAACCTTGTCGGACAAGGTCGGTAGAACGCAGGGACAAACGCAGGGACTAAATTGTAGGAGTGTTGTCAAATCTGACCTACAGTACTGTAGACGTCTACAGTACTGTAGACACCTACAGTACTGTAGACATCTACAGTACTGTAGACATCTACAGTACTGTAGGTACCTACACTCCAACTGCTCACATACTCAGAATTTCAACAAGCGTCAAGTGGCGTTGGAGTCGCAAGGACAATCCGAGGCGAACCGCATCAAAAAACTACCCCCCTAGGATGACGAATATCCGCACTAATTTGCCTGTGTGTAACTACGCTCACAGCTCCCACGGGAAGCTATTGCAGTGTAGTTAAGCGGCCCTGCACAGGTTGGGAAGCTCTTGAAATTACAGTGCGTTGAAACCTTATTTCTAGACAAGAAGTGCATCAAACGCCGTGCTGACCTTCCTGTGGTCACTCCGGCCATTGGCCATGCCAATCCGTGCCAGGCATGCGCATCGCACCACCTAGTGGAGGTTAGCGAAGGCCATCGCGGTAAGTCATGCGCGCTTAAACTCGCGTTTTAGACTGAAGACTTGTCCCAGATCACCGCCCGCCATCAGGTCGAAAATTGAGATACCGCAATCAAGCAGCGACCCATCTACAAGAGCAGGGTGGCGAGGCGCTCCGTGGCGTCCGTAGCAAAGTTCGCACTAAAGTGGCAGGCTCGTAGTGCGCCGCAGGCCATCGCAGTGCGCCATGCTACCGAGCCATGTCATTACTCCACGAGACTGAGTCACCCCACGCTTCGCTGAAGTCGGTGCAAGTTGGGTGCATGGCACTGTTAACTGTTTCGGCTCTATTGGCTCACTTTCTCTATTGGCTGAATTTCCCTATTGACTCAGTTTGTGCTCCCTCAAGTGCACGTCTGCCTGCTGCTGTTGCACAAGATGCTGCTGCTCAGCCACCTGCTGCTCCCTTTGCTACAGGTCCGCCTGCTGTTGTTGCACAAGATGCTGCTGCTCAGCCACCTGCTGCTCCCTTAGGTGCACGTCTGCCTGCTGATTATGCAGTTGGTGCTGTTGCTCAGCCACCTGCTGCTCCCTCTGCTGCAGGTTGGCCTGCTGCTGCTGTAGCTGCTCAGCCATCTGCTGCTCCCGCTGTAGCAGAGCTGCCAGCTGCTGCGCCACCCGTTCTGCTACCTGATGCTCCTTACGATGAAGCTCATCCTGCTGGTGGTCCTGCAGCTGTTGCTGTACACGTTGCAAGCGTTCAGTGTCAGCAACTTGCTGCTCCCTCCGCTGCAGGTCAGCCTGCAGCTGGTGCATCTGTGCCTCACAAGCACCAGCATCAGCCTGTGCCTTGGCCTCAGCCTCAGCGGCAACAGCCTGGGCCTTAGCCTCAGCCTCAGCAGCCCTGCGCTGCGCCATAACCTCCCTCGCTTTCTGCACATTAGCACATTTAGCCTGCACTCCCCTTTTGTTGTTAACCATGGCGTTTACTGGCCTGCACAGCGGCAAACACTTTGACAAGCTCAGTTTCTGCATGTTTTTAATTAATTCTTGTCGATCGTTGTTGCTCAAAAGCCACAGGCACAACTGACTTAATCATCTTGTGCAACCACAATGTTGCTGCCACATGTAGTCTGCACCTGTGTTCAGCAGTATATCGCCGTCGCGGTCACGCTATCATCCATTGGCTACCCCGCAATGCCATCGACCTGCCGGGGCGTCGTTTGATGATCAAAGGTGACACTTTAGAGTTGGGGGCAAGGGAGCAGGCCGGGAAGCAGCACGTGTGCTAGGGAGAGGGTCACGATGCGTGCTGGAACGTTGCAGCACTGTTGCGTGCTAACCTGAAAAGTTGCCATGTCCAGTCTGGTTGCGCCATTCACGCCGAATTGTGTCCAGGCTGCCTATAGAGGTTGCTAAGAGTGTCTTCGTGGCGCCAGAACACGTCGCGTGTTGGGGGCCAGCCACCCGGCAAACCGCCGGGGCTGGCTGCACTCTAGTCAGGCCATAAGCAACTCATCGCACGTATCGGCGGCCTCATCCGTGCAAAAACGAGAAAGATTTTATCTCTTGAGCCATGGGGGGTCCGCCAATGGCGGGGGTGACCTGCTGTTGGTTTCAATCGAGGGTGCTTGGCCTTACATGTCATCTGCCTCGTCAACCCCTACTTCAGCCAACTGATCCTCCTCCATCTCTTGCTCCCACCTCAGATGTTCCAGGATGTCAGCCCTAAGCAATGGCTTCTTCTGCGTCAACCTCTTGCCCTTCCAAAAGAAAGAAAAGAAAGAAAGAAAGACTACTCCCCCCGAAGCTCCAGGGGGCGTGCACTAAGGAACCGCGCGCCGCTTCTTGTCTTTCACACCATGGGGAGGGCCCCCGCGGGCTGACGTATGCCTAAAGGGCGCTCTCACAGCACGACACGCCCCGGCTCGGAAACGTGTCTACCCTCTTGACCTTCATAGGAAATTAGCCTACTCCACTCCAGCTCCCACCCCGCACGATGGCGGGCACTGCCCTCGAGGGAGATCGATAGCGCCAAGTATTTTTGGCCCCTTGCGGGTGTCGTTCCCCCGTCCTCAGGCAAGAAGAGGGAGGTTTGTAGCTACCGAACCACACTTGCTGCATGGGGTGCTACTGGCTTCGGGTCCTAACCCGGTTGATTCTTGCCCTTCCAGCCCAAGCACCCCCGTGCATACTCCTTCAACAGATGCACATTCAAGGTGAGAGATGCAAACGGTGTGTTCCGAGGACTTCTACAACTTTTGGTAGCGTTATCCTCAGGATTAGCACCCATAGATACACCTAGACATACCTACCATGCTCATGTCTAAATTACCCCATCATCTCGCGCTCACCAGGCTGCGAAAGTAGTAGAGGTTGTTCTGGTTCCTCCAAGCTGCCACCAGCGTTCATCAGCGGCGCAAATGATGCAGACTGGCGACCACAAGTAGCGATGGGCCGACGCAGTCAGCGTAGTAAGAAAGGACCGGCGATTATGGCAGCTCGGGTTTCAGCTCCCAGCCTTAACCCTGATGAGCCCGGCATCAAATGGCTCTCGATACAATTCGCCAAAGAGATCTTGTGGGACCTGGCCGTGAGTGATTAATTCGCAAACTTCTGGGTTGGGTTAAAGGAGGCCACCGTGTGCTTTTGCAATACTAACGAGACCCCTATTGCTTGTACGTGCAGGCTGCGTTGATGGCTGCCCCTGCTTGGCCAGGCAGCCCAGCTGTTGGATTAAGGAGGTTGAGGTCAGTCAGACCATCAGAGTTTCTCGGAGTACTTGACTAAAGTGTGAGGCAGTTTTAGTTCGCGCTCTGCGGTAGGGCCTTTACTGCGTTTGTCCGGTCGAGGCCATCCCTCTAACGAGTGCTGTGCTGCCTTTAGGTGAGCGTAAGCTCGCCCTATGTTTGTAACTGCGTTTGTCCGGTCGAGGCCATCCCTCTAACGAGTGCTGTGCTGCCTTTAGGTTATGGGCCCACAAGCCTAATGCCGAAATCTGAGGGTGGCAAAGAAACTCCCGGCTCGCAGTCCAGTGCGATGGCAACTTTGCCGTATATTTCGCCGCCAATCCTTGTGCTAAATGCGTCCACATCGTTTGTCGAGTGGAAGGGGAATGCGCAGGGAGCGCTCATGATGGCAGGCTGCTGGAGTGCTATGTGTGGCACAGACAGCGACCCAGCGCGCAATGAGCGCGCTTATGCCTGGCTATTGTGCTGCTGCAAGGGGCACTACCTCAGCATGGTGCAGGCAGCAAAGACAGCACCTGCAGCCTGGAAGGCCCTAATTGCAGACCAGCAGCGCACGGGGTTCAGCCATTGCTCTGAGCTGTGGCACCAGATCAACCATCTGCAGCTGGGGTCAGGGGAAAGCATCTCTCAGCTGTGCAGCAGGCTCTCTGACTTGGTGTTGGAGTTGGCAGAGGCCGACGAGACCGTCAGTGAGGCTGTGCAGGTCAGAGCTTTGCTGCAGGCTGTTCCCTCCCTGCCTCCCTATGATATGGCCAGAGAGTTCATCACCCAGGGGGCTGATGCGTCCGCCCCTAGCCTGGCTGATGTGAAGCGGCGCTTGCAGAATGCAGAGGCGCGTGTGCGCAACCAGCAGCCCGCACAGCTGGCAGCCATACACGCTCCCCGCAGGTCTAGTGCCAGTCCAGCCAGCAGCAGCAGCCGGCATTCGGCTGCCAAGCCGGGTGCTGATCCCTCCTCATCCTCACCGAGTCCTACTGCCCTGAGCCGTGTAAAGTGCTTCAAGTGCGGCAAGCGTGGGCACATTGCCCGTGACTGCAAGGAGCCAGGCAGCAGCAGCAGCAGCAGCGGTAGCAGCAGCGGAGGGGGTGGTGGGGCAGCTGGTGGTGGGGCAGGTGGGGGCGGTGGGGCACCAGGCAACCGTGGGGCTGACAAGGGTCGGGCAGCTAGTAGTGCAACTGCTGGCTTGTTTCATGCTAAACTGATGGCCATGCAGGCTGTACCTAGCAGTGGGGCCAGTGGGAGCGGTGGGGCCAGTGGGAGCAAGGGTGGTGCGGTGCACAATGGTGCAGCTGGTGGTGGGGCAGGGGGTGAGGTGCAGTGCTGCTGGAGCCATGCAGCTGGGCTCTCCTCCCTATACCCATGCGTGTCAGCCAAGCCCACCCCATCCCTTGCTGCTGCAGCACAGGTTGCTGCCATGCCCCGCTCATCAGGCTTGCTCAGCAGCGAGCGCTTCTGGCTGGCCGACTCCGGCGCTAGCCACCACATCACCCCAGACCGCAGCCTGCTGCATGATTTTCAAGCTGTGGAACAGCCGGTGAGCCTGGCCTTGGGCAAGAACACAGCCAGGCTGGTAGCCCATGGGGTGGGTAATGTCCGCCTAGTCAGTGAGTCAGGGCAGTGTTTCACACTGCGTGGCGTCCTGTGGGCTCCCGATGCAGCTGCCAATTACCTCTCCACCGTGGTAGCAGACCTCGCGGGCTGGAGGGTAGTACAGGAGGGGGGTGGGATCAGAATAGAGGACAGGGCAAACCCAGCCCGCTTCTGCGTCAAGGGTGCGCTGGTGGGCAGGTCATACCTGATCCGGTGCTCAGCAGAGCCAGCTGTGGTGGGGTGTGAGCCCCCTGCTACAGCCCATGCTGTCACAGCGGAGACCCCGCAGCTTCTGCATGAGCGGCTAGGTCACCTGAGCTATGGGGCCATGGCAGACCTAATTGGGAAGGGGATGGTGTCGGGCGTAAGCATCAGCGCAGCGCAGTGCAAAGCAGCCGGCAGCGGTGTGTGCCCCGGGTGTGCTGCGGGCAAGATGCACCGCAGGGTGGCAGACACGCTGCCCTCCCTGGCTCCCCCTGTGAAGGGGGTGCTTGATCTGGTGCACACCGATGTGTGCGGCCCATTCCACGTCGCCTCGGTGGGTGGCTACAGCTATGTGGTCACTTTCTTGGATGAGTACAGCGGGCTGTCTTTGGTGGAGTGTGTCAAAGCCAAGTCAGATGTGCCAGGGGTCATCATCAGCACAGTGCAGTGGCTTGAGACGCAGAGCGGCCGCAAGCTGAAGGCTTTGCGCAGCGACAACGGCACGGAGTACATCAACCAGGAGGTCAGGGCCTTTCTGGCAAGCAAGGGCATTCAGCACCAGCGGTCAGCGCCCTACAGCCCTGAGCAGAATGGCAGCGCTGAGCGGCTGAACCGCACCCTGATTGAGAAGGTCAGGTGCATGCTCTACACAGCTGGCCTGCCAGCAAGGCTGTGGACAGAGGCTGTGCGCACAGCTAACCACCTGCGGAACCTCTCGCCCATGCGGGGCAAGGGTGCAACGCCGTGGGAGCTCTTTTTCGGGGTCAAGCCAGACATTTCAGCGCTCCGGGTGTTTGGTGCGACAGCCTATGCTCACGTCCCTCAGCACATGCGTTCCAAGCTAGAAGGGAAGGCGGTGCAGGGGGTTCTGGTTGGGTATGAGATGGGCAGCAAGGCGTACAGGGTGCTTGGTCCCTGGTGGCAGAATCATTGTCACCAAGGACGTGGTCTTTGATGAGCTGGCAAGGGGTGAGCCTCTGCCTGTGTCAGAGGTGGCTGAGGTCATGGCCACAGCCGAGGAGCTGAGTGTGCACACCCCAGCCGCAGAGCCAAGCCCTGAGCCGGCAACAGGGGGTGCGGGTGGGGAAGCAGTGGGAGCTGACAGCTCAGGAGCTGACAGCGGAGCTGGCAGCGCAGCCTCAGCAGGTGGGGGTGGGGCAGGTGCTTCAGCTGCTGAACCAGCGGCATGCCCGGTCCCGCTGCGGCAGTCGCTTCGCTTGCAAGGGCTGCCACCAGCTGGCAGCCTGGCAGCCTGTGTGTTGGAGCTTCCCGCAGCAGCTGTGCCTATTCCGCACACCATTCTGGAGGCGCGTGCAAGTGCCTTGGCTGAGCAGTGGGCGGTTGCTACAGATGCAGAGATGGAGTCTTTGCATGGCCACCGCACATGGGAGCTGGTGGACCCGCCCCAGGGGTGCCGCCCCCTGGACAACCGCTGGGTGTTTTCAGTCAAGGAGGACAGCCAGGGCCACATTGCCCGTCTCAAGGCACGCCTTGTGGTCAAGGGCTTCATGCAGCGGGAGGGGGTTGACTTCACCGAGCTGCATGCACCGGTCAGCAAGCATGCTACCGTGCGTGCCCTGCTGGCTACAGCTGCTGCTTGGGACATGGACCTGGAACACCTCGATGTCAAGACAGCCTTTCTCAATGGCTATTTGGATGAAGAGATCTACATGAAGCAGCCAGCTGGCTACGAGGACGGCTCGGCTCGGGTGTGCCGGCTGAAGCGTGCTCTGTACGGGCTGCGCCAAGCCCCCCGGGCCTGGCATGCCCGCCTCAAGGCTGAGCTGGAGCAGCTAGGCTTTGCAGCCAGTGCAGCTGACTCGTGCCTGTTCACTATGGTGCGGGGCAACAGCAAGGTCCTGCTGGCAGTCTACGTGGACGACTGCCTCCTGGCAGTGAGCAAGGGGGATGCTGAGACCATGGCGTGGGTGAAGCAGCGGTTGGCAGCTGTGTTCGACATCCACCAGCTGGGCAGTGCAGAGCGGTTTCTGGGCATGGAGATTGTGCGGGATCGGGCAGCGGGCAGGCTGGTGCTGAGCCAGGAGCGGTATGCCGCAGCGGTGGTTGACCGCTTCGGCTTGGCTGATGCCAGGCCCAAGGCCACCCCGCTAAGCACCTCAGAGCAGCTAGTTCGCGAGGGGGAGGTGGTGTTGCGCATGGGGGAGCACAGCTACGCAGAGCTTGTGGGCAGCCTCATGCATCTGGCTGTTTGCACACGGCCAGATATCGCTCATGCCGTGGGCCTGTGTGCCAAGTATATGGCTGCACCCACACAGCAGCACTGGGAAGCCTTGTATGGTGTGCTGCGCTATGTGGCAAGCACGGTGTCTCATGGGCTGGCCTTCGGTGGCGCTGAGGGCCTTGTGGGGTTTTGTGATGCTGATTTTGCGGGTGACCTGGACACTCGCCGCAGCACCACAGGCTTCGTGTTCACAATGCATGGTGCCGCAGTGTCATGGTCCAGCCGCCGGCAGCCCACAGTGGCTGTGAGCACCACAGAGGCAGAGTATATGGCAGCCTCTGCAGCTGCCAAGGAGGCTCTGTGGCTGCGGGTGCTGTTGGCTGATCTCTCTGTGGGCTCTGCTGTCGAGCCTGTCACCATCATGTGTGACAATGAGGCAGCCATCACGCTCATCAAGCATCCTATTGCATCTGCCCGCTCCAAGCACATTGATGTCTTGCATCATTTTGTGCGTGAGCGTGTTGCCCGGGGTGAGCTGGTGTTCAAGTATCTTGCGTCTGGGGCCAATGTGGCTGATGCCATGACCAAGGCCCTGCCAGGTGTCAAGTATGAGTTCTGCAAGTCTGGTATGGGCATGGTGAAGCTGTGACAAGTGTGTGTGGGTAACTCTGCTGGCTGCCTGAGTGGGAGTGTTGGATTAAGGAGGTTGAGGTCAGTCAGACCATCAGAGTTTCTCGGAGTACTTGACTAAAGTGTGAGGCAGTTTTAGTTCGCGCTCTGCGGTAGGGCCTTTACTGCGTTTGTCCGGTCGAGGCCATCCCTCTAACGAGTGCTGTGCTGCCTTTAGGTGAGCGTTAGCTCGCCCCATATTTGTTACTGCGTTTGTCCGGTCGAGGCCATCCCTCTAACGAGTGCTGTGCTGCCTTTACCAGCACTCCTGCAACACCCTGGCTGTTGCTCCCTGGCCAGGCAGGGGCAGGGCGAACCAATCCTGTTGTTGCAGCTGCACTCTAGCTGCTGCACCATGGCCAGGCAACAGGCACATAAATCATCACCACTGCAAAAACCTAGCGTGCATCAAGCTACTTCGAAACGTCAGCAATGTCCCTCTTCATCAAAGCCTGCTCTGTCTTCATCTCTTCCATGGCAACCTTCATGCCCGAAACTTCGGCTAGGAACTCGCCCTTTTGGTCTCCAAGCTGCTTTGACAAGCCCGCAGTTGCAGTCACGAGCTCGCACTTCACTTCCGCAAGCTGCTTTGCCAAGCCCGCGTTTGCAGCTAGGAGCTCGCCTCTGTAAAGTATCAACCAGTTGGTTGACACGAGGCGCCTCTGTACAATATCAACCAGTTGGTTGACACGCGCTTCACTTATCCAGCAGGACTAGGAATAGGGGCAGCCATGGTGGGTTTCGCCCACTGGGGCATGGCAAAGCAGGTTGCGGAATTGAGGGGCGAGCTGCTGTCTGCAAATGCGGCATTGAGGGGCGAGCTGCTGACTGCAAATGCGGCATTTAGAGGCGAGCTGCTGACTGCAAATGCGGCATTGAGGGGCGAACTGCTGTCTGCAGATGCGGACTTGAGGGGCGAGCTCCTTGCTGCAAATGCGGGCTTGGCAAAGCAGCTTGCGGAAGTGAAGTGCGAGCTCGTGATTGTAATCGCGGGCTTGTCAAAGCAGCTTGGAGACCAGAAGGGCGAGTTCCTAGCCGAAGTTTCGGGCATGAAGATTGCCATGGCAGAGATGAAGACAGAGCAGGCTTTGATGAAGAGGGACATTGCTGACGTTTCGAAGCAGCTTGATGCACGCCAGGTATTTGCAGTGGTGATGATTTATGTGCCTGTTGCCTGACCATGGTGCAGCAGCTAGAGTGCAGCTGCAACAACAGGATTGGCCAGCCCTGCCCCTGCTTGGCCAGGGAGCAACAGCTAGGGTGCAGCAGGAGGGCTGGGCTGCCTGCCCTTCCAACCTTCCACACCACACAAGAAGAAGAAGAAGAAGAAGACTACTCCGGTATTCACCGGCGTGCATTAAGGAAGGGGCTACCGCCTGGGGCACGGCTTGCTCCCACCAACCAAGCCAAAGAAGAGGCGACTCCCCTACCCTCCCTCCCTCTTAGTAGCCTTGACTCTGTAGCTTGACTTTGCAATGGAGTGGGCTGTCTCCACCGCATGTCTTGTTAACTTGTTTAATAGTTTAGTAGTGTTATCTTGTGAAACCCCCAAGGCCAGGAGGTGTTGCCGTGTGTGTGCTTCATACGTGATGCCACCTATGCCAAGGAGGATTGGTCTAATCTCCACCATGTGGCCTTCCTTGCGTATGGTTTGAGCTAGGTTGGTGTGTTGGTTGAGTGCCTTGTCTAGCTGGTCCGTCCACCTTGAGTCCGAGCAGTATTTGATTTCTATAATGGTGACATGTTTGGTGGCTTTGCCGCGTCCCTTCTTTAGAGGTGTCACCATGAGAATGTCTGGTCTGGTTGTGTTTTTGGTTGCTGCTGTCTTTAATCCGAGTGCTCGTAGTGTGGTGTGTAGTGAGTCATTAGGGAGGTCAAGGTTTTCTTTTGCGCCCTTCTCCCAACTGCCGGTGTCCGCGAACCGGATGTACCCGCCCAGGGTTCCCTTGCTTATGGCTTTAGTGATGAGGCGTCCGGCTCCATTGTGCCTTTCCTGCACCAGCGGTTGTGTTTCGCTGCAGCCCGAGAGGAGGTGAGTGGCGCTGTCGGCTTCCCCACATAGTGGACACCGGTCGTCAATCGCCCGTTCCCAGCGCATGGCCAGCTTTTGTTTGTAGAGCCCGCCGGTGCGGTAGAGTAGGGCAGTTCGTTGCGCGTGGATGGAGATGTTCGTGTCGGTCATCACTCTTTCGCCCGCTCTTTTCGCCGCGACTTTGGTGATTTCTTGGGACATTTGGTAGTAGATACTGTCTTGGTTGGCAAGGCCAAGCTTGTGTTTGCGGTGCATGTGTGCTCGCACGCTTTGGCGGCAGTACGGCAATGGGGCGGGGGGGTCGCCGTCGATTTCGTTGCTGAGCCAGGTCTTCGTCTCTTTCCGTGTGGTCGGGCTGTAGGCCGGGGTGTTGGCGAGCTCTGGGTGTAGCGCCGCGTGCTTTGCGAGGGCATCGGCGCCTTCGTTGCCGATGATGCCCGAGTGGGCCCGGACTTTGAAGAATTGGATTGTCACGGGGCTGTCGATGATAAGGGTGGCAATGGCTGTCAGGATGTCGTTATGTCCGTGTGTGAAGAGCGACATCGGGTTAGCGAGGGCTCGGCGGATCTGGTAGAGGGAGCAAAGGCTGTCGGTGGCGATGCGTTTGGCCCCCGCTTTGAGTGCCGCGTGTATCGCTGTGAGTTCTGCCTTGTTGATGGTGTTGCTTTCTAGGTCGTCCAAGGCGACGGTGATGAGGACGTTGTCCTCCGGGATATAGACCCCCGCCCCGACGCTCGCCGGGGCTGCCCCCGAGGTCTTAATGCAACTGCCGTCCAAGTACGCGATCATGGCCCATTCGGTGATGGCCATCCGTGGCTGCGTCGTGGAATGTTGCGTGAGCTGTTGGTGGCTGCGTTGGTGCCCCGAGGTGGGGAGGGCCTTGTCCAACGGCAAGCGCATATGTTGTTTGTGACCGTTAGGGGGTGTGGCCGGCTGGCTTTGATTCGTTGGTCTGTTGCGGATTGGGTGTGTGTCTCGTTGGGGGTGGAGGGCAGTGGCGGTGCTAGCCAGCCATCCTTGGGGGTTGCCTTTGGTGACGAGGTGTTGTCCCGCTGCATTCCAGATGACGTAGATGTGGAGGTTGGCGTGCTCGCCTGGCTTGGAGCATCTAGTCTTGGTGGGGGGTATGCTAGCCAGGTGCTGGCAGTACTCAGGGTAGCGCCGCAAAGTGTCAATGTGTTTTGGGTAGGAGATGCCCTTTTTTCCAGGGATCAGCATGATGGTGGCCATGGCCTCCTCCTGTGTAGCTGAGTGTATGGCATGGTTGACGCATTTCAGTGCCACTGCATCGTCTGCCAGTACATTCCATGTGGATAGCCCAGTGTGGCGCACCAGTAGGCAGTTGTGGTGTGCACCAAAGGCCGTGTCATTGATGTCAGGGCTCCAATAGGTAGTGGTTTCCGGTCTAACTGTGAGTGGATTAGCCCAGCTTTGGACGGTGCTAGTGAAGGATCGTGTGGTGTGTAGGGTGGTAAGGGCTTTGTCTTGTGCCACTCTCATGGGGTGGTGGCTGCGCTGTGTGTCCTGTGGTGTTGGTGTTTTGTCAGGTGGCCTACTGTGCCACCCGACTCGTCGTGGACCGTTACGTGTTGCACTAGGTCGTGTTGTGGCATAATGGTTTCCCCCGTGCTGAGGCTCATCGCGGGGGTGGTCATGTGGGGGTGGAGTTGGAGGAAGGTTTCGCAATTGCCCGTCCCGACGATGTCCGTCTGCGGGTTGATGGGGTAGGTTTGGAAGGTGGCCTTGGAGTGCAGGTTGGTGCACCGGGGTAGCCATGTGTGCGGATCCGGCAGTCCCTGTCGGGTGTGTTGCATGTCTGGCCTCTTGTATCTGCCTGTTTTCCTCGTCGTAGTCGTTGCGCTTTGCCGTGTAGTCCAGGTGTGCCGTGATGAGCGGCGGCGGTTCGAGAGTGGGGTGCCAGTGTACTCGTATGAGGTCCGAGTGCGCTGACTGACGCATGGTAGTCTTGAAGTCATTGCTGCCAAACTTGCATATAGGGCACAGCCAGTATCCTGGTTCCTTGTGTCCTGACAGGTGGGCTTGCTCGAGGCAGCTTGGGTGGTAGGCCCTCTTGCAGTTGTGGCGCGTGGGGCTGTCCCCTCTTGGTAGCCAACACAGCTCACAAGTACACACGTCTTTAGCCTCGTCCCTACTAATGGTCTCTATGTGTGCGGGTGTATAGCCTTCTTCTGCACATAGTGGTAATGCCCATCTATCTATGACTGTGGGTTTCCAATGTACCTTGTAGTACTTTTCCTTGTTGATGCCGTCCCATTGCCAGCCATCTATGCTGGTAATGGCCTCTTGGTGGTTGTACATGGCCCCTAGTAAGCAGCCTAGGTTGTTGGGTTTACATCGGCAGGCTTTATCCACACTCGCGCCGATTAAGACCGGAAGTCACCAGGACCATTTCTCCCGGGAGGCATACCGCAGATAGCCCCAGGAAAGGCCGACTCAACGCCGTTGTTGTCATTGAAAAACTCAAAGTTCGTGCGATGTTATAACCATTTGAAATCCGAAAAAACCCTGCGCAGGGTCCTGGCGACCCTGCGCAGGGTCCTAGCGCATCGGCCATTTGCAGGGTCCTGACGACCATTTGCAGGGTCCTGGTGACCCTGCGCAGGGTCCTGGTGACCCGGCGCAGGGTCCTGGCGACCCTGTGCAGGGTTTTGATGGCAGTTTTTACAGGGTCCTGCTGACCATTTGCAGGGTCCTGGTGACCCTGCGCAGGGTCCTGGTGACCCGGCGCAGGGTCCTGGCGACCCTGTGCAGGGTTTTGATGGCAGTTTTTACAGGGTCCTGCTGACCATTTGCAGGGTCCTGGTGACCCTGCGCAGGGTCCTGGTGACCCGGCGCAGGGTCCTGGCGACCCTGTGCAGGGTTCTGATGGCAGTTTTACAGGGTCCTGCTGACCTGATAACATGGCATGATTCTTGTACTTGCTACTACAACATTACCCCTCATGCACTCTCCCTCTTGTTGCTCACGTGCATGTCATCTAAGCCATCATGACATTCACCTTGCACGCGGAAACCTGCCATGTCATGTCTTATGGTACAACGTATGCAACACCACTACAAACGACATGTATTGCTGATGCTAAGCACATGCATTGATGCCAGATGGCCACACCACACAACACCACAACACAATACCACTGCAACAACAACAACAACACAACGACTCATGCCTTACTCACAACCTATGCGATGTGCACAACCACAAGGATTGGATGCATTTCATTGCTATGGGCTAACCCCTCATCACGGGACTGCTAAGCACTTTGCCTTGCTGCCTATGCCCCATGGCACCAAATCAGGTTGATCTAGGCTAGGCTGGGCTAGGCTTGGCTCCAGGTTGCCCGCTCCAGGCTGCCCGCTTCAGGCTGCCCGCTCGAGGCTGCTCGCTCCAGGCTGCCCGCTCCAGGCTGCCCGCTCCAGGCTGCTACGCCAAGGGCTGCTGGGTGCCATGGGGTGGGGGAGAGGAGAGGGGAGGGGAGGAGGGGAGGAGGGAAGGAGGGGAGGAGGGGAGGAAGGGAGGAGGAGGATGGGAGGAGGGTAGGTAGGTGGCAGACTCGGAAGTGGTGGTGGTGGGATTGGGCAGGGAAGGGGGAAGGGAGAAGGGGTCAAGGGGCAGCAGTGTGACCATCAGACCTGCGGCAGCAAGAGGCATCCTTGCAATTAGGCTTGGCATTGGTGACAACTCATGTGCAGGGACTGGCCACTTACAGCTATGCTCCATGCCCCCCTCCATGTCACGCCGCTACCGCCTTGCTTGCAATCACCAAGCCATGTTACACTTGTCATACTCAAGCTGTCAACAACTGCAAGCAAAGATAAGCCAGCAAGCAGATGAATAAGGACATGCATGACCAGAAATGGGCAGGCTAGGCTGACACCACCAGAGCATGTGCACTCACCGGTGTACAAGCGCTCAAACCTTGTCGTATCCTTGCTGGTGGCTTCTCTGATGCAACCCAGCACAAGCTCCCCAATGCAAGACAATACGAACCACAACATGCATGCTTACTCACCTGCCAAGGTGAGGGTGAGGGTGAGGGTGGAGGTGAGGGTGAGGTCAAGGGCGAGTGGGAAGGGAAGGGGAATGATAGGGCAGTAAGGTAAGGGGACCTGTAGCCACCTGTAGAGACATGTAGAGGGAGGGAGGGCGTGAGGGAGGGCGCGAGAAAGGGCGTGAGGGAGGGAGGGAAGGAGGGAGGGAAGGAGGGAGGGAAGGAGGAGGTTGCTCCAGGCTGCAAGGAAGGATAGGGAGTGGGGCAAGGTGCGACGACGGCCTGGGAGGTGGTGGTGGCAAAGGGGAAGGGTCAAACCATCAATCTTGCAGCAGCTCAAAAGGCATGCCAGATGTTAAGCGGTGCTACATACTTGCAGAGGGATAGCCACTCACCTTGACAAATGCGCATGGATGTTTGCATGGCTGACGGCGAGGCTCGCTCGTTGTGTGTCGCTGTGTGGCTAGGCTTGCTACGTTGCCTTTTTGCGTTGCTGCGTGGCTGTAACGTTTCGAAAATGCGAGGTTGTGTGGATGGCTGCGATGCTGGTGAACTAGCTGGACTGCGTGGCTGAGCTAGCGACGTAGATGGTTGTATGCCTAGCATCCGGCTGCCTCATGGTAGGGGAAGTGGCTGGGGCTGCACTGCTGGCTAGGCTAAGTTGCAGCTAAGTTGCGTGTCTGAGCTAGCTAGCTAGGTGCGATGTGACTGGAAGCGAGCATAGTTTCGGGCCTGGCTGCGAGCTGAGTTACGAGGCTCTGAATGCGTGGAGCTGACTCATTGCAATTGGAAGTCGCTACTAGCTAGAGACGCACCTTCGGCGTTGTTCATCGACTTGGCAGTACGAGATGTCGCAATGTAGAGCACGTACATCGCGTTTGTGCTAGGCGTGTTGTAGAGCAGGGACGTTGCAAGTTGGCTAGGTGACAAGAAGGCTGCGAGGTTGCATGCCATGTTGCTGGCTTTTTTGAAATTTTCCATTATGGCTTTCATCCAGATGCCACCGACCTGTGCCAGTCAGCAAGACCCTTCACAGGGTCAGTAGGACCCTACAAAGGGTCAGTAGGACCCTGCAGAAGGCCAGAGCGCCAGGACCCTGCACAGGGTCACCAGGACCCTGCACAGGGTTTTCAGGACCCTGCGCAGGGTCCTAGCGCCTTTTAAATATTAAATACATGTAATGTTAAAAATAAAGTACAAAATAGTTGTTCTAATATTTAATTTTAATTCTAACCATGGTCGTAGGACCCTGCGCAGGGTCCTGGCACACAGGGTCAGCAGGACCCTGCGCAGGGTTTCCAGGACCCGGCGCAGGGTTTCCAGGACCCTGCGCAGGGTCCTAGCGTCACCATGGTCGAAGGACCCTGCGCAGGGTCCTGGCACACAGGGTCAGCAGGACCCTGCGCAGGGTCACCAGGACCCTGCGCAGGGTCTGTAGGACCCTGTGCAGGGTCCTAGCGCCTATTAAATATTAAATACATGTAATATTAAAAATAAACTACAAAATAGTTGTTCTAATATTTACTATTAATTCTAACCATGGTCGTAGGACCCTGCGCAGGGTCCTGGCACACAGGGTCAACAGGACCCTGCGCAGGGTTTCCAGGACCCGGCGCAGGGTCTGCAGGACCCTGCGCAGGGTCCTAGCGCCACCATGGTCGTAGGACCCTGCGCAGGGTCCTGGCACACAGGGTCAGCAGGACCCTGCACAGGGTTTTTAGGACCCTGCGCAGGGTCTGTAGGACCCTGCGCAGGGTCCTAGCGTCACCATGGTCGTAGGACCCTGCGCAGGGTCCTGGCACACAGAGTCGGGAGGATACCAAACAGAAACGACAGGACCTAGCAAAGGGTCTGCGGGAAGCCTGACAAGGTCCTGGCACACAGGGTCAGAACAAAATCTGGAAAACTCTTGACTCATAGGGTCAGTAGGACCCTGCGCAGGGTCGCCAGGACCCTGCGCAGGGTCCTACGACCATGGTGACGCTAGGACCCTGCGCAGGGTCCTAGGACACGGGCCATAGCTCATCACTGGCTTGGACTTTTTGCATGCTACCTACTAGGTTGGGCAGCTGTAACCACCCTCTACAACCTCTCATACTCACATTTCATGAAAAGACACTTTGATCACTCGGTGCCAACTCCCTTAGCCAAAATCAGGGTCACAGCCCCACACCTGGTCCAACAACTCGACACCGAGTGAGAATTACACTTTGGCCCAAGAGAGTCTTGACCTCTTCTAGGTCTCAACAACCTACATGCCAAGTTTCAGACCTGAACTCTCAAGTTTTTCAAGCCAGCCAGCCCTTAATTTGCACGAGTGCACCTTCCAGCTGGAGAGTCCTGGGAGGTCAAGGCCTACTATGCGCACGACATCCTTCGGGATGGTTTGGATCTGTCTTCCCTTTGTGTTCCGTTTCGTGCCCGCCTTGGGTAGAGTGGGCTTCGTTGGGGGCGATTGTGTTGCTCGTTGCTCTCGTTTTATCAGTCGTGCACTCGTGCAAATTAAGGCCTGGCTGGCTTGAAAAACCTGAGAGTTGAGGTCTGAAACTTGGTATGTGGGCTGCTGTGATCTAGGGGATGACAAGACTCTCTTGGGCCAAAGTGTAATTCTCACTCGGTGTCGAGTTGTTGGGCCAGGTGTGGGGCTGAGACCCTGATTTTGGCTAAGGGAGTTGGCACCGTGTGACCAAAGTGACTTTTCATGAAATGTGAGTATGAGAGGTTGTAAAGGGTGGTTACAGCTGCCCAACCTAGTAGATGGCATGCAAAAAGTCCCAACAAGGAATGAGCTATGGCCCGTGTCCTAGGACCCTGTACAGGTTCCTAGCGTCATCATGGTCGTAGGACCCTGTACAGGGTCCTGTGTACCCTATGAGTGTTGATATTATAATCATTCTTTGCATCCCTATGTGATAGAACCCTGTTAGGATTCCTACATACCCGGTTGTTGGTCATGTTGACTCCGTTTGGATGCTTTTGACCATGTGTGCCAGGACCCTGTACAGGGTCCTACGATGAGTGTCTTTCCTACACAGGGTCCTGGTACCACACCACAGGGTTCTGGCTCACAGGGTCCTGGCACCACACCACAGGGTCCTGGCCCACAGGGTCCTGGTACCACACCACAGGGTCCTGGCACCACACCACAGGGTCCTGGCACCTCACCACAGGGTCCTGGCCCACAGGGTCCTGGCACCTCACCACAGGGTCCTGGCACCACAGGGTCCTGGCACCTCACCACAGGGTCCTGGCCCACAGGGTCCTGGCACCACACCACAGGGTCCTGGCACCACAGGGTCCTGGCACCTCACCACAGGGTCCTGGCACCTCACCACAGGGTCCTGGCCCACAGGGTCCTGGCACCTCACCACAGGGTCCTGGTACCACAGGGTCCTGGCACCACACCACAGGGTCCTGGCCCACAGGGTCCTGGCACCACACCACAGGGTCCTGGCACCACACCACAGGGTCCTGGCACCTCACCACAGGGTCCTGGCCTACAGGGTTCTGGCACCACACCACAGGGTCCTGGCACCATACCACCAGGTCTTGGCCTACAGGGTTCTGGCACCACACCACAGGGTCCTGGCCTACAGGGTCCTAGCACCACACCACAGGGTCCAGACACCACAGGGTCCTGGCACCACACCACAGGGTCCTGGCACACAGGGTCCTGGCACCACACCACAGGGTCCGGGCACCACATCACAAGGTCCTGGCACCACAGGGTCCTGGCCTACTGTGTCCTGCTGCACACCCACAGGGTTCTGGCACACAGGGTCCTGCGACGTTAGTCTACAGGGTCCTGCCGCACGCCTACAGGGTCCTGCGACGATTGGCTACAGGGTCCTGCCGCACGCCTACAGGGTCCTGCGACGTTTGGCTACAGGGTTCTGCCGCACGCCTACAGGGTCCTGCGACGTTTGGCTACAGGGTTCTGCCGCACACCCACAGGGTCCTGCGACGTTTGGCTACAGGGTTCTGCCGCACGCCTACAGGGTCCTGCGACGTTTGGCTACAGGGTTCTGCCGCACACCCACAGGGTCCTGCGACGTTTGGCTACAGGGTTCTGCCGCACGCCTACAGGGTCCTGCGACGTTTGGCTACAGGGTCCTGCCGCACGCCTACAGGGTCCTGCGACGTTTGGCTACAGGGTTCTGCCGCACGCCTACAGGGTCCTGCGACGTTTGGCTACAGGGTTCTGCCGCACGCCTACAGGGTCCTGCGACGTTTGGCTACAGGGTTCTGCCGCACGCCTACAGGGTCCTGCGACGTTTGGCTACAGGGTTCTGCCGCACGCCTACAGGGTCCTGCGACGTTTGGCTACAGGGTTCTGCCGCACGACCCTACAGGGTCCTGCGACGTTTGGCTACAGGGTTCTGCCGCACGCCTACAGGGTCCTGCGACGTTTGGCTACAGGGTTCTGCCGCACGCCTACAGGGTCCTGCGACGTTTGGCTACAGGGTTCTGCCGCACACCCACAGGGTCCTGCGACGTTTGGCTACAGGGTTCTGCCGCACGCCTACAGGGTCCTGCGACGTTTGGCTACAGGGTTCTGCCGCACCACACCACAGGGTCCTGGCACCACACCACAGGGTCCTGGCACCACACCACAGGGTCCTGGCACCACACCACAGGGTTCTGGCACCTCACCACAGGGTCCTGGCCCACAGGGGCTGGCTGGCTCGGCAAACTTGCGAGTTGAGGTCTGAGACTTGGCATGTAGGCTGCTGTGACCTAGTGGAGGAGAAGACTCTCTTGGGCCAAAGTGAAATTCTTGGTCATTGCGGAGCTGCTGGACCATCAGCCTGGCCCTCACCCCGAATTTGGCTAAGGGAGATGGTGCTTACTGACTGAAGTGACTTTTTAAAATTTCTGAGTATGAGGAGTTGTCAGGCATCAGAATAGAAGCACAACCTAGTAGGTAGCATGTGCAAAGTCAAGTTGCTAACCTAGTGCAGGGTTTCGATCAAAGCATGGACTTTTTCTAAGTCAACCCTGACCTCGTGCAGGGTTTCGCCGACCTCGTGCAGGGTTTCGTTCCTTGTGTTGATTTCTCCTAAGTGATTCAAAGACGCTGTGCAGGGTTTCGCCAACCCCGCTTTCTGCATGTGTTTTGCATGCAAGAGCGCGAAAACTGACGGGCTTGGTATTGGGATCTGCGCTAGCTGCCACCAAGCATGCCGTTGGTGTGCCATGAGGTCGCGAGGCGCCATGAGAGGAAACCATGTCGACCTCGCAAAGCCCGCAGTAATGCAGCAACACGCAACACGCGACACATCCATCCCAAACTCAGCAGCAGCGACATCAACAGCGCCCAAATGCGCAGCCTCACAGCCGGCCATGAAATGCGGGCCAGCTAGCCTTCGCAGCCATCAGTCATCAGCCAAGAGGCCAGCATGCAGCTCGGTTTCGCAGCCATTAGCGATCAGCGAAAGGAATAGGGTATTTGTGATCAAGCACAGAGTTGAGGGCGAACGGCACAAAGGTAGCTTGCAAAGGTGCGATGCATAGATGCGATTCTGAGGTGCGACCGCGGTGGAGCGTGGCATGTGTCATGTGCCATGTGTTGCTTGAGCAGGTTCGGTGCCAAGGCGCAGTGGCACCTTCCATCAGCCAGAAGCAGCAACCACAACGGCAACAAGTAGCGGCAGCCAGGGCGGCGGACAAGAGCAAAAGCGTACCCTCCTCCCTCCTCGCTCTTCCCTCCTCCCTCTTCCCTCCTCCCTCCTCCCTACCACACTGCCCACCACCACCTGCCAGATCCCCCACTCCCCCTCTCCCTCCCCCTAAGGAATGATCAAGGGACCGCATGGAGCAAGCAGTGAGTGGCTAGCCCCACGCACATAAGTGACCCCTTGTGCCCAGCCTAACCCTCCCCATCAGTGGCCTCCTCCTCATCAGTGGCCTCCTCCTCATCCTAGCACGCCCCTTGTTTGCTGCAGGTGTGATGGTCAGCTCAGCAGCCAGAGCGGCAGCAAGGAGCAACAGGCCCCCTCCCCTCCCTCTCCCCTCCCCTCCACTCCACTCTTCTTTCCCATGCCTCTTCTCCCTCCTCCCCCTCACCTCCTCCCCCTCACCTCCTTCCCTCACACCCCCCTCCTCCTCCTCTCCCTCACCCTTACCCAGGCCAGGAGGAACATGGAGGTAAGGACTGTGTAACTGCCATGCTGAACCCCTTGGCTCCCCCTTGTGCGCTCATCGTGCGACCATCGCTCCACCCCCTCCTCACCTCCTCCTCATCCTCACCCTCACCCTCACCCTTGGTGACTGTCATCCTCACCCTCACCCTCACCCTTGGTGGCACCACCTGCCAGACCCACCACTCCCCAGGAGGCGCAACCAAGAGGAGCAGCCAAGAGGAGCAGCCAGGAGCGGCAGCCAGGAGCAGCAGCTAGGAGCGGCAGCCAGGAGTGGCAGCCAGGAGGCATGGGCAAGGCAAGTGGTTGGCCAAGGCCAAGAGGCCCATGCCCCCCACAGCCAGGAGGCACAGCCAGGAGGGAGGAGCAGCAGCCAACAAGGAGGCAGCAAGGATTCAGCAATGGCACATGGAGATAACAGTGAGTGGCCAGCCCCTTGCACATCAGTGGCCCCCATTGCCCAGCCTTACCGTGAGCACGCCCCTTGTTGCTTGCAGGTGTGACGGTCACACGCCCACCCCTTGCCCACCCCACCCCTCCCCTCCCCATCCCACCCCTCCCCTCCCCTCCCCTCCCCTCCCCTCCCCTCCCCTCCCCTCCCCTCCCCTCCCCTCCCCTCCCCTCCCCTCCCCTCCCCTCCCCTCCCCTCCCCTCCCCTCCCCTCCCCTCCCCTCCCCTCCCCTCCCCTCCCTCCCCTCCCCTCCCCTCCCCTCCCCCTCCCCTCCCCTCCCCTCCCCTCCCCTCCCCTCCCCTCCCCTCCCCTCCCCTCCCCTCCCCTCCCCTCCCCTCCCCTCCCCTCCCCTCCCCTCCCCTCCCCTCCCCTCCCCTCCCCTCCCCTCCCCTCCCCTCCCCTCCCCTCCCCTCCCCTCCCCTCCCCTCCCCTCCCCTCCCCTCCCCTCCCCTCCCCTCCCCTCCCCTCCCCTCCCCTCCCCTCCCCTCCCCTCCCTCCCCTCCCCTCCCCTCCCCTCCCCTCCCCTCCCCTCCCCTCCCCTCCCCTCCCCTCCCCTCCCCTCCCCTCCCCTCCCCTCCCCTCCCCTCCCCTCCCCTCCCCTCCCCTCCCCTCCCCTCCCCTCCCCTCCCCTCCCCTCCCCTCCCCTCCCCTCCCCTCCCCTCCCCTCCCCTCCCCTCCCCTCCCCTCCCCTCCCCTCCCCTCCCCTCCCCTCCCCCTCCCCTCCCCTCCCCTCCCCTCCCCTCCCCTCCCCTCCCCTCCCCTCCCCTCCCCTCCCCTCCCCCCCCCCTCCCCTCCCCTCCCCTCCCCTCCCCTCCCTCCCCTCCCCTCCCCTCCCCTCCCCTCCCCTCCCCTCCCCTCCCCTCCCCTCCCCTCCCCTCCCCTCCCCTCCCCTCCCCTCCCCTCCCCTCCCCTCCCCTCCCCTCCCCTCCCCTCCCCTCCCCTCCCCTCCCCTCCCCTCCCCTCCCCTCCCCTCCCCTCCCCTCCCCTCCCCTCCCCTCCCCTCCCCTCCCCCTCCCCTCCCCTCCCCTCCCCTCCCCTCCCCTCCCCTCCCCTCCCCTCCCCTCCCCTCCCCTCCCTCCCCTCCCCTCCCCTCCCCTCCCCTCCCCTCCCCTCCCCTCCCCTCCCCTCCCCTCCCCTCCCCTCCCTCCCCTCCCCTCCCCTCCCCTCCCCTCCCCTCCCCTCCCCTCCCCTCCCCTCCCCTCCCCTCCCCTCCCCTCCCCTCCCCTCCCCTCCCCTCCCCTCCCCTCCCCTCCCCTCCCCTCCCCTCCCCTCCCCTCCCCTCCCCTGCAGCCATGAGCAGAAAGCAAGAGTAGCAGCCAAGAGCAGCAGGTAGGAGGCGCTTGGAGCGGCAGCCAGGACTTCCGGTGAGTGCACATGCTTGGGAGGTGTCAGCCTAGCCTGCCCGGTTCTGGTCATGCATGTCCTAATCCATCTGCTTGCTGGCTGATGTTTGATTGCAGTTGTCGACAGCTGGAGCATGGCAGGTGAAGCATGGCCGGGTTGATTGCAAGCATGGCGGTAGAGCAGCAACCAACAAGGAGCCAGCAAGGACCGTACCCTCCTCGTACCCCGTACCCTCCCCCGGCGTCGTGACATGGAGCATAACTGTAAGTGGCCAGTCCCTGCACATGAGTGGTCCCCAATGCCAAGCCTAAATGCAAGGATGCCTCTTGCTGCCGCAGGTCTGATGGTCACACTGCTGCCCCTTGCCCCCTTCCCCCTTCCCCCTTCCCTGCCCAAGCCCACCACCACCACTTCCGAGTCTGCCACCTACCTACCCTCCTCCCCTCCTCCCCTCCTCCCCTCTTCTCTCCTCTCCCCCACCCAATGGCACCCAGCAGCCCTTGGCGTAGCAGCATGGAGCGGGCAGCCTGGAGCGGGCAGCCCGGAGTGGGCAGCATGGAGCGGGCAGCATGGAGCGGGCAGCCTGGAGCGGGCAGCCTGGAGCGGGCAGCCTAGAGCGGGCAACCAGGAGTGGGCAACCTGGAGCCAAGCCTAACCCAGCCTACGCCAGCCTAGCCTAGCCTAGCCTACCCCAGGCTAGCCTTGCCTAGGCTAGCCTACCCTAGCCTACCCTAGCCTAGCCTACCCCAGGCTAGCCCAGCCTAGCCTAGCCCAGCCTGATTTGGTGCCATGGGGCATAGACAGCAAGGCAAAGTGCTTAGCAGTCCCGTGATGAGGTGTTAGCCCATAGCAATGAGGTGCAACCAGTCCTTGTGGTTGTACACATGGCATAGGTGGTGAGCAATGCATGAGTCGTTGTGTTGTTGTTGTAGTGATGTTGTGTGGTGTTGTTGTGTGGTGTTGTCACCTTCCATCAATGCATGTGCTTAGCACCAGCAATACATGCCGTTTGTTGTGGTGTTGCAAGGTGTTCGGGCGTCGTTGCATACGTTGTGGCAGGACCCTGTAGACGTGAGGCAGGACCCTGTGAGAAAATGTCGCAGGACCCTGTAGCCGTGCGGCAAAACCCTGTGAGAACGTGTCGCAAAACCCTGTAGCCGTGCGGCAGAACCCTGTGAGAAAGTGTCGCAGGACCCTGTAGCCGTGCGGCAAAACCCTGTGAGAACGTGTCGCAAAACCCTGTAGCCGTGCGGCAGGACCCTGTGAGAACGTGTCGCAAAACCCTGTAGCCGTGCGGCAAAACCCTGTGAGAAAGTGTCGCAGGACCCTGTAGCCGTGCGGCAAAACCCTGTGAGAACGTGTCGCAAAACCCTGTAGCCGTGCGGCAGGACCCTGTGAGAACGTGTCGCAAAACCCTGTAGCCGTGCGGCAGAACCCTGTGAGAACGTGTCGCAGGACCCTGTAGCCGTGCGGCAGAACCCTGTGGCCTAGGACCCTGTAACGGGTCAGTAGGACCCGGTACAGGGTTAGGTAACTTTTCAAATAGTTATAACATCGCAGCAACTTTGAGTTTTTCAACGATTACAACGGCGATGAGTCGGCCTTTCCTGGGGCTATCTGCAGTACGCCTCCCGGGAAGAAATGACGTAGGCGACTTCCGGCCTTAATCGGCGCGAGTGTGAGCTCGTCCTAATGGCCTTGTGGACTGCGGGTGTCGCTGCAGCCCGGTCCGTCGTTGCTGGTTGAGTTGCGTGCATGGCCGCATACGCTTTCATATCCATATAGCGAGTTCTGGTGTCTGACACGGCGGGTGTGGGCGCAAGTTCCGTGAGGCCCGCGGCCCAGGGTGTGATTCTGCGTTGGTCGGGCGGGAGGTCGAGTGATATGTTGCGGCTATCTCGAATGGTACGCGTTGCGATCGCGTCTGGGCATGAGGGTTGGGCGGCCATGGCCGCAAGTTTGTTGAGGGCGATGATGTGCTTCTGCTTGACCTTTTTCCCGTACTTCGATGTGAGCATGCTACCGGTGATGATGTGTGTGTTGCCCTTGCAGCAGAGCTCAGATGCGTGCGTGATGCCTAGGCTTTTGAGGCAGGTGATGCTGGCACTAACGACATCGTGTGCTTGAGAGCTGCTGGCTTGTGTGATGAGGCGGCCGAGTGTTTGGCATTCCTCATGGTAGAGAGGTAGCCCCCCTTCCGTGGCCGACAATCCGGATATAGAGGCATAGACAAGTTGCCGTGCCCTAAGGGTATGATGGAGGAGGGTGAGCATGCGGTGTCCTTGTGTGTTAGCCTGGGTATTGAGCCATGCGATTTGTTTGTGCAACATGCTCCTCGAGATGTGGGCGTGTGCCACATCTGTGGACTGGAGGCTGTGTGTTAGGGCTGTCGTGTTGCGAGCGTGGTATTCCCGGGCTGTGGAGCTGATGCCCATGCCTAGTTTCCCGGCGTCTTCTCTGATTATGGCATTGGGCGTTCCCAGGGGGAGTCTGAGTTTAAGCTTCACGCATTGATTGATGGACTTGTTGTACAGTTCAAGGTCCCCGGGGGTGCAGGGCACGGCACAGAAGCTATAGGCTAGGCTGGGTATGATGGCTGTGCGGATGATGTGTATGGCCTGTCTGGCACTGTCAAAGGAACGTCTGAGTCTCTCGAGTTTTTGACGGAGCTGGGTGATCATAGCGGCCACACCACACCACCTTGACACCAGGTAGAGGACTTGCTGTTATGAATCCTAGTCAAGGGGTTACCTGTTTCTGCCCACATGAGAAGGCTGGCTGAGCCGGGCACAACATGATGGTTTTGCCTGCTGTCATGCCTATCTTCCTCCCTCCCTTCCCTGTGTAAGTGATTCAAACTCGCTTGCACGTCTTACTAGCCTTCCATGCATGACCTTGTGAGACATGTCATGTTATGTAGAGCTTCGCAGCATGACGAGAGCAAGAGACAGCAGCCAGGGAGCAGCTGCTGCAGCAGGGCTGTCTTGCCCATGCCTGGCCCCCCCCCCCCCTTGCTACACCTGCTGCTTCTGCTGTCCCTTCCGCCGCGGCCCTGAGGCAGTTGGGCGGCCATGAGCCTCAAGTCCTGTAGCTGTCCATGTGGGCCTGAACGACAATGCTCAGACCTCAGCAGATCTTTACAACTTTTTGAATTCTGCAACTCGTACCTGGCAGCAATCCGCCGTCGCGGTCACGCTCCCAGCATGGGAATGGGTCTCGATGGGACGCAGCAACACTTTTGGGACTTGCAGTCCAGTCAGGATGCGAAACTCACGCCGTGCTGGGTAAAGGCTGCCTATAGCAGTCGCTAAGAGTGTCTGCGAGGCCCAAGAACACGTCCCGGCAAACCGTTGGGGCTGGCTGCACACTCGTCACGCCATCAACAGCTCGTCGCACCAATCGGCGGCCTCATCCGTGCAGAAATGAGTTAACTATTATCTCTTGGGCCATGGGGGGAGGGCCAAATGCGGGGGTGACCAGTTGCAACAATGTATAGCTTTGCAGTAGTAACCAAGCAGCAGCCAGTTGTATGCAAGCAGCCCAACACTTCTCAATCCTTTATTGTTTGCCGCAAGTAACTAGTCCGCAAACATCTGGTCTGCAAGGTACTGCAGATGTGCCGTGTGGCTTGAGGGCGTTGTGTATGCTGCACACCAGCTGCTCCCTCTGGTGTGGTTGGGGAGGTAACCAGGAGCGGTGATAATCAGCCCGGTGACATGCTGGCCACAAGCCAGCCATGGCCAACATGCCTGCATAAATCATCGGCCCCTTCGATGTCAACCAGTGTTACCAAAGACGGCTGGACTGTATTTTACCGTATACCGTTTTCCCGTAAATACTGTGCCGTATGTACCGTTTTTTCGTATATACTGTACCGTACAAAACGATTATACGGAAAATACAGACCGTACAGAGCCGTATTTGGTAACACTGATGTCAACGATTGCTCCACCAGTGCGGGTTGTGGTGGTCGGCGCGTCCTTTGCGGGACGCAGAGTGAAACTGCTTCTCGACAAGCAGCCCAACTTCGTGTGCACCCTAATTGATGCGAAGGACTTCTTCGAGGTACGAATGGCGTGACGCCGACGCAGGCCCCACCGGCCTCCTTTCATGCAAGCTCGACTCCGCCATGTCCATGTGTGGATGGCTACCCCCTTCACCGCCCTGCACCCCGCTCTGTAACCGGCCTGCCCCTTCCTTTGATGTCGCCTACAGTACACACCCTCTGTCTTGCGCTGTTTGGTGGAGCCCAAGCACGCACACAGCATCCTGGTATCTCTGCAAGACGTGGCGACCCAAGCATTGGTGACAGGCGTTGATACAGGCAAGAGGCCATCACGGCCAACAAGGGGGTTGCAGTGCAGTGGGTATCAGCGCCACATGCAGGCACTAGACTGAGTTCTGTGTGCCTTGGCTGCTCTTCTCCCCCCTCGCCTCCTCTTCTTCCTCCTCTTGGCCCCACCTCTCAATAAGGTGGTACTATTCTCCTGCCTCATCCTGCCACCTGCCCTCCTTTCCCTTGGCCTCAGGCACAGGCACCGTCCAGCTTGCTAATGGGCAGCAGCTGCCATACGACTACCTGGTCTTTGCCACTGGCAGCAGCTATGCCTCCCCCATCAAACCCCACCACACCGTTGACCCCACCTCCCCTCACCAGGTTAGAGTAACCTCTTTAAACTTCACACCCTACCACCTCCCACAGTGCGGAATCCATACCCTGTCCTATACAGAAATGCACCCAAGTTGGGTCACACAAGGGTGACGTAACTCTACAACCAGTTTGATGCCGGGTGTGTGACTCACATAGCCGCCATGGCTGGCGCGTCCCACCTTCCCCTGCTGGTCTGTTCCTCTGTCATTGCAAGTGACCTCACACCTGACCTCACACATGAGCCTCCACACCTCGTTGCCTTTCCTTGCTGCCCCTCGCTGCTCCTTGTTGATTGCATGGCTACATCTATCCATGTGATGCCAGATTGCAAAATGATGATGACACAGGCAATGAAGGAAGCAGAGGCAATTGAACCAGAGACAACAAAGTTATTCATGAGAAGCACCTCCTCTCACACCCCACTTCTCACATCTCACACCCGCAGGAGGTGAACCGCACTGCTCGCCTGCGGGCGTTGGAGGCAGCTGCCGAGCAGCTGCGTGCTGCTGCCAGCGTTGTGGTAGTGGGGGGAGGCACGGTGGGAGTGGAGCTCGCGGCTGAGGTGGCGGGGCACTACGGATTTGGAAAGAAGGTCACACTAGTCTGCAGCGATGACAGGTGTGACCTGCATGCCCGATGCGAACTAGTGTCAAATGTTTACTGATGCCAGGCATAGCAGTAAACATCCTCCCTTGCCTCCCTTACCTTCTTTGCCCTTGAGCCCCTGCCCCTGCCCCTGCCCCTACAGCCCCTGCCCCTGCCCCTGAGGCCCCCTTGCAGGCTGCTGGCCCGCATGCCCCTACTAGCCAGCACCAAGGCGGTGCACTGGCTGGAGGCCCAGGGGGTGGAGGTGCTGCTGGGGCAGCGGGTGGCCACCTGGCCCAAGGTCAGGGAAGAGTGAAGCGGGAGGGAGAGGGAGGGGAAGGAGGGGGAGTGTGTCGCCGGTGAAGGAAAGGGGGAGGGTAACATTTAACTGACTATCACCTATGTAAACTAACTAACTAACACCCCTCATTGCCTTAGTGACATTCCATACCACCTGCAAGAAAGTAAACTGTGGTGTGGTGCCCTTAGTGTCTTGAACACCAGCCCGTTGCACCGCCTCCTCTCAGGCCCCTCCCCTGCCCCTGCCCTCCCTGCTCCACACACACCCCTCCCTCCATGTGTGTGTGATGGCGGTGCAGGGTGCCATGAGCCACGCTGTGCCAGGCACTGTGCTGACCAGCGCCGGGCGGAGCATCACCGCAGACCTGGTGTACAACTGCACAGGTGAGCGCTATGCAGGGGAGGCCTCTGGCCAGTGGGGCGACCTGACTGCAGCACCACTGTCAGCATCTCAAGGCACTGCTAGGGTGCTAGCGGGACGGCATTGTGTGCAAGCAATACTGACAGTGACTAGTGGCCAGTGGGGCGGCCTGACTGCACAGCTCACTGGGCACCCAGCTCTGAGGCGACTCAGAGCAGGAAAGGGCTGTGGGCTCACCTGTTGGCACAGCTCACTGGGCAACCAGCCTGCAGCAGAGGTGACCCAGGATAGGGACGGGCTGCAGGCTTTGGGTTTCAGCGTGAATGAGCACGCAAGGTGGCGCTGGTAGGAGCCTGGTAGCCCCACCTACCAGGCTCGCCTACTAGCTCCACCTTGCGCGCTCATCCACCCTGAACCCAAACCCTGATGCCTAACCCAGCGCACCCATGCAGCGCACTTTAACCTTCCCAGCTGTCACTCCCTAGACCAGCCCAGGCCTATGTGTGTGACGCGTGACGTTATCATCAGAGTCCAACATCTCACCCCTCACTCCTGACATATGTATATCCCTTGCGCCCAACACACCCCAATGCACATCCTGCGCCCTGCTGACACCCTGCTGACACTCAGCAGCAGCCCTGCTTATGCTGCTCAGTGCCTAAGGTGCTTGTTGGGGTCACACATCCCCTGGGCTGCCCTGACCACAGCCATGCCTAGGACAGCCCTGACCACTACGCTCGCAATGGCTGGTGGCAGTGCATCGACAGACGCAAATGCGAATTTGAGCAATCGAAGCAAGGGCGCAGGCATGCAGGCAGGCAGGCACAAGGCTGGGCAGGCATCCAGTGGGAAAGGAAGGAAGGAGAGAAGCATGCGCACACATGTGAAACTCTTGTTCACCACCCAAACCCTGTGGGGCATGGCGTGTACACAAGCTAGCCTGCATGTTACCATGGGGGGCTGTGCCCATGCGTGCTGCTGCACCACTGACAGCCCTGCTGGCTGCGTGACCCCCCGGACCCAGGTGTGATGGCCAGCCCTCACTCCCTCACTCCCCACCCCTGACCAGCTCAGCTGGCTGTGTGTGGCCCCCTCCTCTCAGGTGTGGGGGCTGGCGGGCTCAACACTGAGCTCTACTCCATGATCACCAAGGTCAGCGCAGCCTCACTACCGTACTGATACGCCCTGTTGGTGATATGCTGATTTGGTGAAACCCGAAAAAAACGGTCGTAAAGGCCCTATTGGCACATATTTGGTGACAGCGCCTGGCTCGAACATTGAAGTGATACATGTTTGGTGACTCCCTAATCTTAATAGATCAACAAAGCCAGAGGCTGCCAAGTGCAACACCTAGCAATAGCACATTGTCCACATATGTATTTGTTCACTAGTGGGGCAGCCGCCTTCGAGCACCGAAGCGTGTGGCTGCTTCCATCACAGCCTCATCGCGTGCGACAGCTGCTCTCAATTTGCTGCATCTATAGGCTGTAGATCGAGGTCAGCAGGCTCTGCTTCAGCTTTGGCGTCATATACCATAGAGTTATGGTGAACTTGAGGGTGCTGCTACAAATTTGGTGACAGTCGCATCTCAAACAAATGGTAATACAATTTGGTGACGATCTGATTTGGTGAAATCACCAACAGGGCGTATCAGTACGGTATCTCATCCCCCTCTCACACCCCTCTCACACCCCTCTGCCCTCATGTATGTGTGTGATGTGCTCACAAGTGCAAAGGCAGGCGGCAACATGCAGGGGTACATGGCCAGGCGCAAGGGAAGATGCCACCACGCAGCAACAGGGTCACAGCTCACCAAGCTCAGGGCACATGGCTGGGCTGAGGCGCATGTGTCTCCCCACACTGCTTTCGCTATGTGGTGCTCCCCTGCCTAACTCCTACCCCCTCACTCCCAACCCTAACCCTTGACCCCTGCACCCTGACCCTGACACCTGACACCTGACACCTGACGCCTGACACCTGACACCTGACACCTGACACCTGACACTTGACACTTGACACCTGACACTTGACACCTGACACCTGACACCTGACACTTGACACCTGACACCTGACCCTGACCCCTGACCCTTGACCCCTGACCCCTGACCCGTAACCCCTGACCCTGACCCCCACCTGGACACCCTGCAGGGCGCTGTGGAGGAAGGCGGTGGTGGCGGAGGGCAGGGGGCTCTTGGTGACAAGCTCAGGCGGAAGGGGGTGCCAGTGGAGCCCACCCTCCAGGTGACAGATGTGTGACCTGCATGGTGTGTGGTGTGACATGCACGTCGAATGGTGTGACCCGTGTATATTCTGGTGAAACCACAACTATAGTCACACTGTATTCCCCACAATGGACACTGACCAGCTTCCCCACTGCCCCAGAGCCTTGCCAGTGGCGACACGTGGTGAGCCATAGCCGGCTCTACACCTATCTTCATCTCCACATGGCTCTCCAGATAGTGTGAGCCCAGGAAAAGGACCCCTGAGCCCTCTCATGGCTCTCCACATATCTCCTCACACGTACAGTCACACTGCACCTCCCACTGCACATAACTTGGCGGAGTTCACAGCAGCTATGCTGCCTCCCACCAAACTAGTGAAGCTACACATGATGCAACTCCTTTCAAACCTTGTAACCCTTGTTGCTTGCATGCTACCATAGCTGGATTTTATAATGGTTGGAAATTCTTCAGCCTCTTCATAATTCTCATACATACCTCCTTCAAATGTTCTCATAGATTGTTTTCCCACTGTCTGGTGCCCAGCAAGCATACCATGCACTATACCAGCAAGCATACCATTTACTTCGCTTGCCCACATGCCTGATTTATAGCTTAAACTGACGTGGCCCAGGTTCATACCCTCAACTTGATCCGCCTAGCTCTGCTAGCTAGTTTGTCTGCCTAGCTCTGCCTTAAACACGCAGCTCAGGTCAAATTGCGATACAACCATTTCATAGAAGGCAACTTTATCAATATGGCATGTCATAGCGAACAGTACATTCATGGTATACATAGCGCTATACAAATACCACAGTGCACCACCAACACCGCCACCACCACCAACATCACTTTGCTGAATCCAACCCTGGCCCACTGCTACCACGAGCAGGTCAAAGGCTTCCCTCGCATCTATGCGTGCGGTGACGTGGCAGACCTGCCTTTTGAGCGCTGCTCACTAAGTGCTGACATGGGCGCTACCTGCGTGGCTGCAAACATCCAAAAGGCGGTGGCGGGGCAACCTCAGCTGCCCTTCCCTGGGGTGAGGGCTGGGTGTCATGGCTGGGTCTAGGCGTGCTCTGTGGCTGCTGTACTGTTGCGGGGGTCAGGGCTGCACCTCAGAATGCAGGGGCAGGGGCTGGGTCAGGGCTAATCAAGCTGTGATTGAGGAGGGGAGGGTGATGATGAGGCTGGGTGCAGCTCCTGTAGAACAGCCTGGCTGTGGCCCAGGGCTAGCGATAAGAAAGTGCGGGTAAGCAGCCAAGAATTCCAGAGGGGAAGAGGCGGAAGAGAGTGGAAGGCAAAAGGGGTTGTGAGGCGGAAGAGGGCGGAAGGGGTTGGGAGGTGAAAGAGGGCGGAAGAGGGGATGCACAGGGAGAGAAACAGAGGGCCCTGAGCTGGCCTAGCCCACCACTGCACCTGGTGCTACCCCCTGGGCTGTGTGGCGGCTGCAGGCAGCAGTGCCCCTGTGCCCGGGCGCTACAGCACCCCCCACAGTGGCATCAGTCAGCCTGTACAAGTGGGACGGTGTCATGCAGGTGGGCACCCTGCTCGCCCCCCGCCCAGCCGTTGCCTGCCCCATGCCTCCCCCATGCCTGCCCAGGCTCAGCAGGGGCTCGCAGGCATGAGGCCATTCTGATCCAACGAGGCAGCAGCAGAAGTAGTTGCCACTGGTGTCACAGCAGTTTGGCCAGGTGTTATCATAGGCTGAAGTGTGATCATGCGTAATGTTTGGCGGTGCCCGCGTGTCTCCCGCATCCGCAGTTCCAGGACCTGGTCATCACAGGCCCGATGTCCGCGATCGCCAAGTCCAGCATTGAGCGCTTCCAGCTCGCTCTGGCGGTTTCTTCCGGCAGCCTGCTGGGCCGGCTGTGGTTGCTGTCCGAGGCCGTTACCACCATCCTCGGCGCGTGGTGGCCACGCCGCGTATTGCCCACTGTTGCTGTTGCACTTGCATGACTGCCTCGGTCCTCGCCCTGTGGCCTCGCATCGCCGTTCCTGGCATACCTGGTGTGCTCTGTGTAGCTGAATGCCGGGGAACGTCAGGGACAATATGCTGCAGGTGATTGCTTCAAGTTGCTTATAGATTTTTTGAAGGAGTAAGGCGCAAGGTTGGAAAAGTAAACGTGAGAGACTACATGCACAGTCCGTGTGGGTGCTGCAGTCATTACATCGGTATGACAAGGGCGGCATTGAGGCCCCACTATTACCCGCTTTTCATCGCCGTGCCGGCAGCACGGCCGGGTCAACGCGCCCGGCCCGGATCATCCTTCAGTAATCCTAGCCGCCGCGCTGCCTGCCGCGCCGCATTGTGCGCATAGCCCACCGCGCCCCAGGAGCCCCAGCCCGCCATGAAGCGCACGAAGTCAAGGAGC
Source organism: Haematococcus lacustris (assembly GCA_030144725.1). NCBI lineage: Eukaryota > Viridiplantae > Chlorophyta > Chlorophyceae > Chlamydomonadales > Haematococcaceae > Haematococcus > Haematococcus lacustris. Next base: position 1,494,358 of record JASKMD010000021.1, on the reverse strand, counting down.
GCCAGGTCGTAGTGTTGCCTGCGGGCAACTAGTAAACAATAGAACTGGCGACATGGAGTGCGCTTATGTGTGACATGGAGTGATCTCTCAGCCCAGCCGTTGCGCCCAGTAGGGAAACAGTAGTCACTAACATAACACCATTGTCATCAATAACTGCTCCACAAAGGTACAGTAGTGCCCACAAGAGGGTATGCAGTGCAGCAAATGTGGGAAAGATGTGGTAAAGTCGCAGAGTGGCATTGAGTTTAGATGCCAACCTGGCATTGGGCAGCATCTGTGCTGTACGAACCCCAACCAACCCTGTTTGACACCACCTGGGAGAAGAAGGTCCTATTCAAAAAGATGGTGGAATGCATGCAAGGTGCTGCAGGTCCCAAGGCATCAACCTCGTGCCGCACGCCCGCCGCACTCCTGTCGCGCGCCTGCCGAGGAGGGTGGAGTCTTTTGACGAGCCACATGCAACGCATGGGCTGACATGGGATTCGTGGGTGCAGTGCCCGTCCTACCTCAGCACCTCCCAGGTGTAGGTGCGTTGAGCCGCCTCAGCCACCAGCCCGGGCTGCAGCTCGCCCAGCCGTGACCTGCAGCAGGCAGCCACCCTTGCTGACAGGCTGGCAGGTCAGCCGGGGTTCAAGGGGTGTAGGGGCAGGGGGCTAGGCACAGGGGGGCAGGCGGGCACATGTAGCAAGCGGCAACAGTAGGCTGCCCCTGCCCCTGCCCCTGCCCCTGCCCCTGCCCCTGCCCCTGCCCCTGCCCCTGCCCCTGCCCCTGCCCCTGCCCCTGCCCCTGCCCCTGCCCCTGCCCCTGCCCCTGCCCCTGCCCCTGCCCCTGCCCCTGCCCGCCTTACTCACATCAGAGTGGTGTGGTAGTGACGCAGCAGAGCCTCTTCATGAGCAGCCACCTGCTGCTCATCTCCGCTGCAGGTCACAACCAAACACTGGAAGGGCCTTAAGGCACGGCGCAGCCATCAAGCGAGCACCAAGTGAGCATCACACAAGTCCTAGGCCCAGCCCCTCTCGGACCCAGAGGTGTCAGTCCAGACTTAATGCTGGTTGGCTGCCGAGCATAAGGTTCCCAAGGCCTCCCCCCTAAGCCCACCCCACCTCCCACTGCCGCCCCCGCTGCCCCTATACAAACAGCCCCCATCCCACCCCCTGACCCTCCCCTGACCCCCCTTTGGACCCCCCCTAACCCCCCCCTAACCCCCCCCTAACCCCCCCCTAACCCCCCCCTAACCCCCCCCTAACCCCCCCTAACCCCCCCCTAACCCCCCCCTAACCCCCCCCTAACCCCCCCCTAACCCCCCCCTAACCCCCCCTGCCCCCTTGTCCCCCCTGCGGCCTGACCTTGAGCACAGCAAGTACGCCACGTCCACCATGCCCACCCCCCAGCCCGTGTACTGGAAGTCATATGCGGCACAGCGGCCGCCCTCCGCACTGAACACAAGGTTAGCCGCCTGCAGGCAGGGGGAGGTGGAAAGAGCAGGCTCATGGGCTATAGGAGGGGGGCTGGCGGCTGGCAGCTGGCAGCAGCAGCAGCAGCTGGTCCCGGCCCACAGCCCACAGTCTTCCTGCTGGATTCATCCTGGCTGCACCCCAGGGGTCCACAGGGGCACCACAGGAAGTGCAGGAGAGAGGAGGTGCAGGTCTGGAACAAGCAGTAAATGCTTTCGGGCTGTAGGAGGGTCGTGGCGGCTGGCGGGCGCAGCAACTCCTGTCCTGGCCTGGCACACAGTCACCAGGCCGTCTGATGGAACCCTCCTGGCTGCTTCCCCCTTCAGCAGTCTTTGGGGGCAGGAGGCGGAGGGCGTGTGGCAGGTGGCAGCCGCACACGCAGCAGCAGCATGCAAGCAAGCAAGCAAGCAAGCAAGCAAGCAAGCAAGCAAGCAAGCAAGCAAGCAAGCACACTACAAGGTCTGAGGCCACATGCGGTGAGACACACTGCCAGACACCTTGCCACCGCAACTTCACTGTTTGTCTGCAAGTGAGCTGTTCACGCAGCAGGGGCGGGAGGGGCAGCAGGGGCGGGAGGGGCCGCAGGGGCACTTGCCTTGAAGTCCCCGTGCAGCAGGGTGGCGTGAGCGCAGTCATTGGCTAGCCCCTCCTCCCTGGGCGGGGCGGGGCCAGAGAAGCCCCTCAGCAGGCCGTCCACCTGGCTGGCCATGTCATGCAGCCACTCCCAGTCTTCACCTACGCCGGTAGGGGGTGGGAAGGTGTGGCAGAGGCTCTCTGACAGATGGCTAGCAGGCCAGGGTCGGGGTCGGGGTCGGGGTCGGGGTCGGGGTCGGGGTCGGGGTCGGGGTCGGGGTCGGGGTCGGGGTCGGGGTCGGGGTCGGGGTCGGGGTCGGGGTCGGGGTCGGGGTCGGGGTCGGGGTCGGGGTCGGGGTCGGGGTCGGGGTCGGGGTCGGGGTCGGGTCGGGGTCGGGGTCGGGGTCGGGGTCGGGGTCGGAGTCGGGGTCGCGGTCGTGGTCGGGGCGGTCGGGGCGGTCGGGGCGGTCGGGGCGGTCGGGGCGGTCAGGGCAGTCAGGGCAGGGCACTAACCCATGGCCTGCAGCTCCTCCTGCCGTGTGGCCAGGTGCCAGTATGAGCCCTGAGGCCACAGGCCCTGCAGCCAGCCAGGGGGGCAGTCGCCTGCACGGCCACAAGTGCAAACTACAGGCTCAACAGGGACAGAGCAGGAGCAGGGTGACGGGCCGATGCCCTGCCTGCCATGACTCTGCTGACTGACCCCCTGGCCCATAGCTCCTCCCTCCCTCCCACTGCCCCCTTCCCGCCCCTCTATCCTCCCTGACCCCGACCACCTTTTACCCTGCCCCCACCCTTCCCCTTCCCCTTTCCCCAACCAGACACCTCCTCCGCTGCCAGCTCCCCACCCGGTGCAGTGACAGCCAGGACACTAGGAGGCCGCAGTTCTCAGGAGCTGAGGCGTTCCTCACCCCACCCCACCCCACCCCACCCCACCCCACCCCACCCCACCCCACCCCACCCCACCCCACCCCACCCCACCCCACCCCACCCCACCCCACCCCACCCCACCCCACCCCACCCCACCCCACCCCACCCCACCCCACCCCACCCCACCCCACCCCACCCCACCCCACCCCACCCCACCCCACCCCACCCCACCCCACCCCACCCCACCCCACCCCACCCCACCCCACCCCACCCCACCCCACCCCACCCCACCCCACCCCACCCCACCCCACCCCACCCCACCCCACCCCACCCCACCCCACCCCACCCCACCCCACCCCACCCCACCCCACCCCACCCCACCCCACCCCACCCCACCCCACCCCACCCCACCCCACCCCACCCCACCCCACCCCACCCCACCCCACCCCACCCCACCCCACCCCACCCCACCCCACCCCACCCCACCCCACCCCACCCCACCCCACCCCACCCCACCCCACCCCACCCCACCCCACCCCACCCCACCCCACCCCACCCCACCCCACCCCACCCCACCCCACCCCACCCCACCCCACCCCTCACCTGCAGGCTTGCCCCCTGGCTGACCCAGCTGCCCACCAGGTGCTGTGCTGCTGGCCGGGCCACTGGCTGGCCTCTGGCCCCAGAAGCAGGCGTGGAAGGAGGCCAGCCAGGTGAGAGCCACCTGCAGGACATGCACGCAAGGAATAGAGCAAGGAGCAAGGGGAGAGGGAGCAGGGAGCGCCTTCCTCCTGTATCATCGCTGGGCATCGCACTGCCTGGGTCACTCTTCACCACACTGGCAGGGCATGGCGGTAGTTGGAGCAGTCAAGCCACCTGTCACTACCTGCACCCAGGCTGGGTGTCCCGTAACCAGAAACCCGTCACCACCCCCTGCCCCTCTCAACACGCCCTCCCCCCTCCCCCTCCCCCCCCAGCCTTACTCTAACCCTCCCTTCCAGAGCCCCCTGCACTCATTCCAACCAATTAACAGAAGCAATGCCGAGAGCAAGCAGCCGCTGCAGCAGCCCCTGGCCCTGACCAGGCCCCTCACCACCAGCTCAAAACAGCTCAAAGGCTTACAAGCCACAGCGCAGGGCCGCTGTCCTGGCTGAACAGCCCAACAGCCCAGCCCAACAGCCCAGCCCAACAGCCCAGCCCCAGCCCCCCTCGCCTCACCTGCAGCTGCTGGGTGTTCATGCCCCGCCGCACTGTCACTGGGAACTCTGCAGCAAGCAGGGGCGGCCACGCGTCCCAACAGCTGCTTAGACAGATGACTGCCATTTTGCACCGTCGTCAGGTACTCTGCTCCACGAAGGACCATTGCTGTGGCAGCCTGAACAGGGTTGGGGCAGCTAAGTCAGCCACCTTGGCTAGCTGATGGCCCTGTTGGCCTGGCTCTTTTGGCCGCCCGCCCTCCAGCACCCCCCACACTGCCAGCCCAGCCCAGCCCAGCCCAGCCCAGCCCAGCCCAGCCCAGCCCAGCCCAGCCCAGCCCAGCCCAGCCCAGCCCAGCCCAGCCCAGCCCAGCCCAGCCCAGCCCAGCCCAGCCCAGCCCAGCCCAGCCCAGCCCAGCCCAGCCCAGCCCAGCCCAGCCCAGCCCAGCCCAGCCCAGCCCAGCCCAGCCCAGCCCAGCCCAGCCCAGCCCAGCCCAGCCCAGCCCAGCCCAGCCCAGCCCAGCCCAGCCCAGCCCAGCCCAGCCCAGCCCAGCCCAGCCCAGCCCAGCCCAGCCCAGCCCAGCCCAGCCCAGCCCAGCCCAGCCCAGCCCAGCCCAGCCCAGCCCAGCCCAGCCCAGCCCAGCCCAGCCCAGCCCAGCCCAGCCCAGCCCAGCCCAGCCCAGCCCAGCCCAGCCCAGCCCAGCCCAGCCCAGCCCAGCCCAGCCCAGCCCAGCCCAGCCCAGCCCAGCCCAGCCCAGCCCAGCCCAGCCCAGCCCAGCCCAGCCCAGCCCAGCCCAGCCCAGCCCAGCCCAGCCCAGCCCAGCCCAGCCCAGCCCAGCCCAGCCCAGCCCAGCCCAGCCCAGCCCAGCCCAGCCCAGCCCAGCCCAGCCCAGCCCAGCCCAGCCCAGCCCAGCCCAGCCCAGCCCAGCCCAGCCCAGCCCAGCCCAGCCCAGCCCAGCCCAGCCCAGCCCAGCCCAGCCCAGCCCAGCCCAGCCCAGCCCAGCCCAGCCCAGCCCAGCCCAGCCCAGCCCAGCCCAGCCCAGCCCAGCCCAGCCCAGCCCAGCCCAGCCCAGCCCAGCCCAGCCCAGCCCAGCCCAGCCCAGCCCAGCCCAGCCCAGCCCAGCCCAGCCCAGCCCAGCCCAGCCCAGCCCAGCCCAGCCCAGCCCAGCCCAGCCCAGCCCAGCCCAGCCCAGCCCAGCCCAGCCCAGCCCAGCCCAGCCCAGCCCAGCCCAGCCCAGCCCAGCCCAGCCCAGCCCAGCCCAGCCCAGCCCAGCCCAGCCCAGCCCAGCCCAGCCCAGCCCAGCCCAGCCCAGTCTAAGCTCACCAGACAAAACTCTGCCCCAGTCTGACCTTGGCCTGAGCTGCCACCTGAGCAGCCGGTCCACCATCCCTGACCCACCCTTACCATGAGCTAGCCTCAAGCCGCCCCTCACCAACTGACACCAGTCACACCAGACTCCACCAGGGAGCCGCCTGCAGCCCCCACTGGCGCCCTACCTTGCGATAGGTCGGACAGCAGCAGCAGGAAGCTGTCAGGGGGCTGCGAGTGCACCAGCAGCGGCTTGGGCAGCGGGGCTAGCCCAGCTGCCCGCTGCAACACATGGGCGGCGGCGCCGCTGCTGCTGTAGAAGGCACACTCAACCTCGTAGGATCTGACCTGGGACAGTGGAAGGGCACACGCAGGCACAGGGTTCAAATCCTTGCGGGCACCACCTCGGGATGATAAGGTTGCAGGTTCAAACCCTGATGAGAGCACAAGGCCACAGCCTTAAAACCTCATGGGGGGCCCGAAACAAAAGAGAGGCATTTGGCCTCACTGCTGCATTCGTGGCAAGCATCTGCAGCGGCCAGTGGCATCACTTGCTGTGCTGGTTGCCTAAAGGGTGTGTGATGATGAATGTCGGTGATGATCGGTACGACCAAGGCTGTAACAGAGCACTTGTGTATTTTCCCAGGCCAAGACCAGGATGGGGGCAGGGTGGTGCTTGTGGATGAGCACCGCACCAGCCGGGTCAGCTCAGCAGTGAATGGCAAGCAGCCCTGTGAGGTGGAGCTGAACACACTCAGTGCCACAAGACCCGCAGGCTGGAAGCCACCAGCAGGGCAGGTGGAAGAGCGCCTGGTGCGGCCAGCCTGGAGCCAGGAGCGTGGCCAGCCAGTGCGGGGCCTGGTGTGGTGCCCGGTAGTGGCCCCCCGCAGGCCCTCACAGGCCCCACGCAGCGGCCAGGCAGCCACACAGCCAGCAGCCTCAGAGCCAGGGCCCAGCACACCCCAGCCAGCCAAGCGCAGCAAGCGCACCAAGGCTGAGCCAGGGGCAGCTGAGCCCACCAAGGGCAAGGGCAAGGGCAAGGCTGCCAAAGCCAAGCCAGCACCACAGCCAGGCAGGTGGCTGGACAGGGACTGCAATGCAGCATTGAACATGCAGCGGATTGGGGAGAGCAGGTGGCGGCCGCTGGAGCTGTGCTACTGGCCAGACCAGGGAGCTCTGCCAGCCAAGGGCAAGGAGTACCCTGGCCTGGGCTACAAGCGGCTGCGAGACAAGCCACCCCAGGCCCAGCAGCAGCAGCCTGCTGTGGCACAGTAGTGTGTGCCCCCCCCCACTTGAAGCTGTCATCAGCTTACAATTAGTGCATGTTTTGTCATGCCAACTCTACATCATAGCCCTCGGGTCAGGCAATAGTGTAGGTGGTAGGCGGGCTCATGTGCCATGTGCACTGGGTTTACTCCACACAGCCCAATAACACTGTTTGAGCCGGATCTAGTTAGTGGCTGCTAGTGGCTGCTAGTGGCTGCTAGTAGGTACTTCTGATCCGGCTCAAATGGAGGCCCTAGTGAGGGACAAGGGGCCTGGCTACATACTATTACTGAATATCTATCTACACTATGATATCTAAACTATCAGATACAGCCCTACGGCAGAACATTTACATATTACTGGATACAGCCCCTAGCTGCCTTGACTGCCTCCTTTCGACCATGCGGTCTTTAAATAGCAAAGTGAGTGTGTGCAGACTGTCATCTGGTTGCCATGTGGCAGCTGATGCTGCAGTGGTCGTTACATGTTGCCTGTACCCTGATGATCCCCTGCTGCTGCTGCTGCTACTGCTGCTGCCATGCCATGCCATGCTGCTGCTGCTGCTGCTGCTGCTGACATGCATGTCAAATGCCCAGCATGGCAGGCACAGCGCTGGCCTGAGCGGGGGAGGCCATGTCAGGCTAGGCAAGGTGTGGATACCGGGCATCTCACCGCACGTCATCCTCACACCTTGCGGAGGTGTGATTCAGTGGCAGCAGCCCGAGGGGGTGTGACCTGAGCAGCAGGACAGGCATAATTACATAAGAACCCTCCCACCACCCTCCGCTGCTGTACCTTCTTGACAGCGCTGACATGTCGATACAGCCACTGCTGCTGCACTGCCAAAACGCTTGCTTCTGCCACCTCTGCTGCTGCTGCTACTGCCTCCGCTGCTGCCTCTGCTACTGTTGGTGACCTGCCTGCTTAGCCACCAAGTGTAGGGTGTCACCGGGCTGGTTTACAGCAGCGCCTGGCAGTGGCTCCAGGCTCACTGTCAGGGCAGAGGCCGCACCCCAGCCTGCCCAAAGTGAAGCAATGCGCCGCTGCTGCAGCTGCTGTACTGGGCGCTGGGTTGCATTGCTAATGAGCTCTGAGAGGCTCATGGTAGTGCTGGTGGTGGTTATGCTAGTCTTCCTATGCTGGCGATGATCCTATCAGCCAGGCCAGGTTTGCATGCACAAAGACCTACAGCTAGCGGTTAGCCGTTTTCATCATTTTGCACGGCCCCGACATACAACACCGACTCCGACGGCCGAGTTAGCATTTCTGTAGGTCACTCTACTCAACTTACGAAGTGCAAAAATAGCCTTTGCTTACACCACAGCGGTCCCTGCGAAGCTTACCTTTTCTAGTAGAACAGTATTGATATAAAAGCGCCCGGGTAAGCGCCGGCTTAGACCTGTAGCATGAAAGCGGTCAGCTCTGCCATACAACTACCTGTATGACAGTAGGAGAATGAACATATAAACCATGCTGTATCCCTATCCTCCTGTGGAGCTCCCAGAACCAACACTCCATGGTAAATCTCATGCAACATGGGCCAAGCATTTCGTCTAAGCATTTAACCGCCAACCGAGATACCAACCAACAGTGCTCAGCTCTGCCTTTCCCTTTCTCGCTCTCCAACCCCCCTGCCCCGCCCTGCTGCTCCTGCCACCCCTGCGTAGCCCCAGCTCGCAATGAAAGCGGACAGCGAGAAGAAGCGGAAACGGAGGAGCAAGCAGGATGCCGGGGATGGAGACGACGGCAAACCCAGTACTAGCGGGAGTGACGGGCCGTCTGTGGGCAAGCAAACCAGCGGCATCAGGAATAAGCTTGTGCGCTCTGAGATGTACGCAAAGCTCAAGCACAAGGCGCTGGTAATGAGCGGACCTTGCAAGCTGCCGATTTCTAGCTTCAGCTCCACCTCCACTCCAGCATCAGCATTAACTCCAGCTGTAGCCATGTCCTTGCCCTCGTCCCCTTGCCCACACCCCTGCAGAAAAAGAAGAAGTCAGACCGGCTAAAGCGGAACAAGGCTGATGAGAAAGCCATAGCCCAGGGCTTGGAGCCGCCCCCACGCCAGCAGCAAAAGGTTTGTTCACGATGGCCAGGCTCAGCCTGAGCCAGGGACTAGCAGGACGCAGGCAGCAAAGACATCCGTCATACCTCACAGCATGGCTCTGGCTGCTGCAGCCAGTTGCATTGTCAAGCAGTGGCCGTGATGCTTCCGCTTCTGCGGGTGCCGCCACTGCGGCGCTTGGTGATAGCATCCGGTGCTAGTGGTACAGATGTCGCAGTCCCTGCACCTGTAGATGGTGGTTGTGGTGGTTGTGTTGGTTGTGGTGGCTACAGACCATAGAGAACACACGAGAGAAGGACGAGACACTGGTGACAGGGGACGATGAGGAGGTTCAGGCAGACGAGGAGCAGGATGAGTTTGCAGGTAGCCCTACCAGCCTATTCACCGATCTGCCCGCCTTCCTGCCCACCTGCCTGCCTGGCCACTCCCACTCCCACTGCCCTCCCAGCCTGCCCTCCCACCTGCCTGCTGGCCTGCCTGCCTGCCTGCCTGCCCACCCACCAGCCTGCCTGGCCACTCATCTGCCTGGCCACCCTGCACCTCCCTAGAAGCTGCTAGGTAGCTACAGCAGCTACCTCTGCACTGCCCCTGTCTCGCTGCTGGCTGTAGCAGCGGCGGGCAGGCCACAGCGAGCTGCAAGCCAGGGCAGTAACCGGTGTCAGGCAGGTGCAGGTGCAGCAGTGACAGTTGCAGCGGCAGGGGCCAGCTGTGCTGAGCAGGCCAGCAGGGCTGGTGGTGGTGGGCAGCAGAGGGCAGCGGGCAGGGGTCCTGGAGTGCTCAGCGCTGGGTCAGCAGGGCGGGCATGCAGCCGCTGGCTGTGGCCGCCAGGGCACCAGGGTTGCACACACCCCCTGTTGGAGGTTGCTGGCCTGCTCCAGGCGCCACTGCTGGGTGCAGCAGCAGGCAGCAAGGCAGGGAGGCTGGGCTGCAGGAGGGGTCCTAGGCCGGCAGGGAGTTTCAGTGCTTGACAGCCAGCCAGCAGCAGCAGCAACACGTCATGTCCGCGTGCTGGCGTTGCTCCTCCACACATGCGCATAGTGCGAGCCGTTTCAGTGCTTTCTCCCATGGACCAGTGTGACGATGCAACCCTACAGCAGAAGCCACGTGGGCGCACAGACCCTGCTGGGGGCTCCAGGCAGCCCTGCTGGTTGCAGCAGCCAGGGCGTCTACCCACCCACCCCGCTGCTCCCCGCTCTCTGCCTCACTCTCAGGAGAGCCTGGCCTCCCTTAAGGCCACGCCGCACCCACCCCCTGTCAGGTCAGGACCCCCTGCTCGCCTCCGCCTGTGTGCGCCTGTGTGCCCGCAGAGCACTTTGCGCGCAGCCGGCCCCCCAAGGTGCTCATCACCACCTGCTACAAGCCAACCAAGGTCATGTACACCTTCATCTCAGAAATGCTGGTGAGGGGCAGGGGCAGGGGCAGGGGCGGGGGTGGGGCCGGGGGCGGGGGCGGGGGCAGGGGCAGGGGTAGGGTTGCAAAAGCAGGGGGTGTGGCAGTTAGGACCCTCCTGCAGTGTAGCCAGGTGTATAGGTACTGCCAAAACCTGCCAAGGGGTGGAGGTGGAAGCCAAGTGTTTCAGGAAGGGCAGCTAAGGGGTGGCCACGCTTATCGGAGTCTCATCTACTCCATGCCATGTGCTTGCCTAAGCCTGCCTAGTTGCCTGCCTGCCTGGCCGCCCACCCCGCCCTCCCTCATCCCCGCCCCCACCCGCCCCCACTGCCCCTCCTGCCCGCCTGACTGGTTGACCCCATGACTGCCTTCTCCCCAGCCCTGGGCTCCCTGACCCGCTGCCGCCTGGCCTGCCCTGTGCCCCGCCAGGAGCTGTTGCCGCATGCCGAATACTACAAACGTGGCGGCTTCCCCCTGAAGAAGATCGTGCAGTGGGCAGCCAGCAGGGACTACACGGACCTCATGGTGTTCAACGAGGACCACAAGCAGGTGGGTCCAGGGAGGGAGGGAGGGAGGCAGGGCCAGGTGTGGGAGGGGGAGGGGGAGGGGGAGGGGGAGGGGGAGCGGGTGGCAAGAGGAACAGGGGAGAGGACAAGGAAGGGGGGTGAAAGAGACCTGGAGTTACAAGGCAGTACTGCAAGGCTAATGCGAATGACTGACTATCTGCCCTGTCACGACCACTGCAACCGCCCAACCGCCCATCGTCCCAACCAGCGTCTCTGTCAAGTATACAGCTTCTGCTGCTGGCATGCGCAGGTGAACGGGCTGCTGCTGGTCCACCTGCCAGGGGGCCCCACTGCACGCTTCAGGCTGTCCTCCCTGGTGTTGGGCAAAGACATCCTGGGTCATGGCAGGTGCGCTGGAACACAGCACAGCACAGCACAGCACAGCACAGCACAGCACAGCACAGCACAGCACAGATCTGCTGGCTGCCCCACCCCTACACTCCCCCCTGCCCTGCTCTGCCCCCATGGCCTCCAGAGCCACCCCGCACAAGCCTGAGATGGTGCTCAACAACTTCGGCACCCGGCTGGGCAGAAGAGTGGGGCGCATGTTTGCATCGCTGTTCGCTCAGGTAAGGCCTGCCTGGAGCCGCCCTTGGCCCTGCCCCACCTTTGCTCCTACCCCCACCCATCAACGCTCACCTGCTCCTGACCGCCCTGTGACTCGCTGGCCCTGCCTGCACCACCCCAGGCCTGCGTGCCCTATAGCCTGTTTGCCCTGTCATGACACATGCCTGCTCCACCTTTTCGCTCTTTTTCTCCTTATCCTCCTTTCCCCCTTTTCCCCATTCCATCCCATCTTCCCCATTCCCCATTTCTCATCACGCCCTTTCCCACCATGTTATGTCTAGCAGTGAGTGGATAGTGCATGGCAAGATCAACCATGCAGCTGTGCCCTGCCCTGACACTCTGCACTGGTCTGCCAGGCTGCTCCCACACTCTGATGCTTGGGCTGTCACCAAGGCCTGTGCCAGGGCAAGCAGGCTAGCAAGCAGGGCCCTGCTGGCTGCTAAGCTGTCCAGACATTTATACATAGCCTTTCATACCTTCCAGACACACATAACCAGCGTTCCAGCCCGGATTCGAACTTGGGTCCTACTGTCAGAATACTCGTGGATTGCTTTGTGTGCACCCTGTGCTGCTTCTACTGGCAGGCCATGTGTTGATGGGTCCTCCTGGGCTTGGCTGAACCTCCACTGACGGAAGGCTTGCTCCTTCTCATGTTTCATACAAACGCCGTGAGGCCGCTGCATGGACTGCGGCTCCTTGCAATGCTACCGGCGTTGAGGTTGTGGTCGCTGCAACTCCAGCGAACTCACTCCCGGGCTGTTCACCCAGCCCGTCACCCAACCCCTCGACGAATTATCGCATTGCAGGACCCCAGCTTTCGAGGCAGGCGCATAGTGGCGTTCCATAACCAGCGCGACTTCATCTTCGTGCGCCACCACCGCTACGTGTTCGAGGAGAAGGAGAAGCGCGTGGCAGCGGAGCTCGCGCCGGGCACCGCACCGGCTGCCGCAAAGTCAGCGAAGAAGACGCGAGTGGAGAAGGTGGTGGGCGCGCGACTGCAGGTGAGCTGGCGCTTGGCGTGCTTGCACAGTCGCTGGGTGCATGCGGTACTTTCCGCTCGTGGTGGATCTTGCGGGTGAGGGCGGTTGTAGTGCCCCGATGTCAATCAGTAGTACAACTGCCTCTGGTAGTTACATCACATGTGTCAGGCCTGGTTGTTACTTGCTGGCCTGGCGGCCAGGGTTGTGTCATAGTGCCTTCATCCTGCCACGGCCTTCCTAAGCCATGCCCTCACCACGCCTCGCCACGCCATGCCCTTCTATGCCACACCACGTCACACTTTGCGCTTGCATCAACAGTGTGTGTGCACACCACGTACACACTGCCCCCTTGGCAGGAGCTGGGCCCGCGGTTCACCCTGAAGCTAGAAGCTCTGCAGAAGGGCACGTTTGACAGCAAGGGCGGCGAGTTTGAATGGCTGAGGAAGAGTGACCTGGGCACCTCACGGCGCAGGTTCTTCCTGTGATGGGGGTCTCTTCGGATGCACAAATGCGTCTTGGGTTCATGGGGCTCTTCGTCAGAAAGTTGTGCATGCATGGGGCTAGGGAGGGTCTGTCAAGGGGGCTATCAGGCTGCAGGGCCAGGGAGGTCTGACGGCTGCAGAGGTGCCCTGTCCCTGCTGCAACAGCACTCAGTGCAGCATCGCTGTGCTTGTCGTGCATGCAGCTGACCAAAAAACACCCATGGCTGTTCCACAGGCAAGGCCGAGGCAATGTATAAGTGTCGGTGATGGTCGGTACGACCAAGGCTGTAACAGAGCACTTGTGTATTTTCACACAACCGTGCATTTTTCACGGGAAACCCAAATTGCTAGAAAAGGCCACCGCCCGTCGCACTGCGCATCGCGTGATGGCTAAGAAGAAGCGCAAGGGTAGCGACAAGAAACATAAAGGTTCGTGTCCCCAGCCGTGACGTGAGCCCTAGACGTGAATTACGCGCTGTGAGATAACCCGTCGCTCCTGTTGGTTCCATCGCAGTGTCTCGTTCCGCCCAAGGCAAGCAACGACAGGATCGTCGAGATGGCTGGACCACGCGTCGCCGTCAGGTGTGGGTCCGTCCCCGCCATATGTGTAGCCGCACTGTTTGTGTTGACCCCGCCTTTCGTCTTGGCCTGTCAAAATGGCAACCTCGCTTGGCTGCAGGTCATCAAGGTCCCCGAGGGCGCAGTGCTGCGCGGCTGCAAGAAGACCAGGCGCAAGCTGCGGGAGCACCTCCGGCTGCGGGCTGAGATCCACTCCCAGCTCCGCGTGATTGCGTCGCTGTTTGTATTGCGCATTTTCTTGACATGCCTGGTTGGCTACCCTACCCCGGGATATGCCAGCGCCCCTCAGCCTCCAGCCGTGCAGCCCCCCCAACCCCCTGATGCTCCCCCCCTACCCCCACTCCCCCCACGGGCCCCTGCCCAGCCAGCACCTGCCCAGCCTGCCAGCATGGAGTGTGACACCGACTCTGACTCCGAGTCAGACTGTGGCTCAGAGCCAGAGCCACAGTCTGACTCGGAGTCAGAGTCAGAGTCAGAACCTGAGCCAGTCGCGCAACCCCTCCAAAGGCGCTGCAGCGCCCGCCTGGCAGCCCTTGCACCCGCAGCACCCACTGGCCCTCCCTTGCCCCTTGATTGCGAGGACCCTGTCATGCTGAGGCAGCTCAAGGACTTCTGCAAGTTCTTCGCCGACCCAAACTTCAAGACATGCTACAACCAGCTGCAGCGGCGCCTTGTGCGCAAAGGGCAGCACCGCCACCCCATGCTCATGCCAGCCTTTGAGGACCCCAGCAACCAGGCGCTGCTGGCCAAGCTGCAGGAGCTGGGCAGCATCAAACTGACGGGTGACGCCAACACCATTGGAGCGCACTCCATGCAGCTGGCGGTGGCCATGCAGCAGCACTACTCCAACCCAGGCAAGTAATGGTGGTGACTAGACCCTAGACTTGGACCTGGACCTGGACCTGACCTTATACCTGACCTGACCTTAGACCCTAGACTTGAACCTGGACCTGGACCTGACCTGACCTGACCTGACCTGACCTGATACCTGACCTTATACTTGACCTGACCTGACCTGATACCTGACCTTATACCTGACCTGACCTGACCTGACCTGACCTGACCTGACCTGACCTGACCTGACCTGACCTGACCTGACCTGACCTGACCTGACCTGCAGAGCGCATTGTCAAGCTGTACGCCAAGGCAGCCAGAGCCAAGCTAGGCTGGAGCGGGGAGGAGGCGTAGCTGTTCATCAGGATGGCGTGTGGGTATGGCATCAACGCCCACAGCTCGGAGCTGAAGGCCGCCACCCTGGACAAGGGCCATGTGGCGGACCTGATAGAGGAGGCCAACAAGCACCGCCGCCTACTGGGCATGAAGAAGGAAGGCTCCCTGCAGGACACCCTGCCCCTGCCCTGCCGCATGCGCCATGCAGTGCATGTGTGCCGGTTGCTAGAGCGGTGGCAGCAGCCCCACACCCCCCTTGTGCCAGGGCAGCCAAAGCGCGGCAAGAGGCGTGGGGTTGGTCCCCGGACCCTGACCTGCCCACCCCCCTTCACCCTCACCCCCATGGCCAGGGTGGGGGTGCACTTCATCAAGGTGGACAGCAGGGTGCTGCATGGGGTGTGCAAGCAGATGGGCCTGACCAAGAAAAACCCGGGAAGCTTTCACCTCAGAGCCAGCATTGAGCCATCACTGGGCCAGGTGGTTCAACACCAACAAGCTCCGTAACAAGGAGTTTGCCTTCGAGAGGTTGGTGGACACAGATGGTGTCAGCGTGTGCGTGCACTACACGCGCCCCCTTCCCCCTTCTCCTGCCCCACCTCCAGCTGCCAGCAGCAGCAGCACCAGCAGCCGCCCAAGTGCAGCAGCAGCAGCGGCTCATGCGGTGGGGCTCCCCCACATAGGCAGGGGCATAGCTGAGATGCGTGAGTTTGTGTTTGACCCAGACACACAGATTGGGGTGGGCATCGACCCCGGCGTCACCCAGGCAGTCAGCGCAGCCTCTGGGGTGTGGGATCCAGCAACAGGCCAGCTCATGGCAGACCAGCTGCGCCGGTGGAAGCTGACCAAGGGCGAGGTGAAGCATGCCAGCGGCCTGAACAATGCCCGCCGTGACACAGAGCGGTGGCTAGCACCAATCAAGCCCCACCTCCAGCACCTGGCAGCAGCCAGCTCAGCCGGCACCTCCCTGGAGGCCAACCTGAAGCACATCACCGTCACCCTGGCCACCTGGGATGCGGTGTGGGAGGTGTACCTGGACCCCAAGTGGGCACGGCAGCGGCTGAGGCTGTACGGAGCCCAGGACCGAGCGCTTGAGCAGTTCTTCAACAAGGTGAGGTTGGGTGGGTGGGTAGGTGGGAGGGAGGGGGGGTAAGGGACTAAGAGGTGGTAGGTTGGGCATGAAGTGAAAGAGTACTTGATTGTGCCATGCCTAACCTGGTGCCACCATGTCAGCCACCATGTGTGTGCCTTGTGTGCATGGCTTCAGCTGGAGGAGCAGATGGCGGAGTTGTCCATGAAGCGCCATGGGTGTGCCAAGCAGCTGGTGGTGTTCTTTGGTGCAGCTACCATTGGCACTGGGGGTGGGTGGGGTGCTGACGCGGTGCTGCGTGCCTGCCGCAAGGTGGTGTGCAGGCCCAGGGGCAAAGACCAGGATGGGGGCAGGGTGGTGCTTGTGGATGAGCACCGCACCAACCGGGTCAGCTCAGCAGTGAATGGTCAGCAGCCCTGTGAGAGGCAGCTGAACAAAGTCAGTGCCACAAGGCCTGCAGACTGGAAGCCCCCAGCAGGGCAGGTGGAACAGCGCCTGGTGCGCCCAGCCTGGAGCCAGGAGCGTGGCCAGCCAGTGCGGGGCCTGATGTGGTGCCCGGTAGTGGCCCCCCGCAAGCCCCCACAGGCCCCACGCAGCGGCCAGGCAGCCACACAGCCAGCAGCCTCAGAGCCAGGGCCCAGCACTCCCCCTCCAGCCAAGCGCTGCAAGCCGGCAGCTGAGCCCACCAAGGGCAAGGGCAAGGGCAAGGCTGCCAAGGCAAAGCCAGCACCACAGCCAGGCAGGTGGCTAGACAGGGACTGCAATGCAGCATTGAACATGCAACGCATTGGGGAGAGCAGGTGGCGGCCGCTGGAGCTGTGTTACTGGCCAGAGCAGGGAGCTCTGCCAGCCAAGGGCAAGGAGTACCCTGGCCTGGGCTACAAGCGGCTGCAAGACAAGCCACCCCAGGCCCAGCAGCAGCAGCAGCCTGCTGTGGCACAGTAATGTGTGCCCCCCCCCCCACTTGAAGCTGTCATCAGCTTACAATTAGTGCATGTTTTGTCATGCCAACTCTACATCATAGCCCTCGGGTCAGGCAATAGTGTAGGTGGTAGGCGGGCTCATGTGCCATGTGCACTGGGTTTACTCCACACAGCCCAATAACACTGTTTGAGTCGGATCTAGTTAGTGGCTGCTAGAGGCTGCTAGTGGCTGCTAGTAGGTACTTCTGATCCGGCTCAAATGGAGGCCCTAGTGAGGGACAAGGGGGCTGAGCCATGTTCTAATTCTAGGCAGAAACTGTAATATTTGTCTACTTCTTTGCATTCATTTTCTCAATCCATGCTTTTGATTATAATATAAACCAAATTTGAGAGTCCCTCTCGTTGCTGGCTGGTCTGCTTACTAGTTGCCGTAACAGACAGTTTTTTGAACGGCTTGAAGTCAACACCAGCACCAGCACCAAAGCATTACAAGCACCAGATGCCCTCTTGACGTAAGTTTCAGGATCCTGATCCTGTAGCTGACCAGCAGTTCAGTACTCGATGAAATCCCGCTTTCAATGGCCTTGATTACACAGGGTCAGCTTCATCTCTGCCAACAGGAGCAGCAGAGGTTAGCAGCTGTGAGGAGCCAGGGTGGACTGGCTGGCGACCCTGCAAACTGACGATCACTGCCCTGCACACCGTGCCCCTGGCCCTGTCCCTGCTGCAACAGCACTCAGTGCAGCATCGCTGTGCTTGTCGTGCATGCAGCTGACCAAAAAACACCCATGGCTGTGCCACAGTCCGTTGCTTTGCAGTGTGTGCCAGGCCATGCAGGGCCCATGCAAGACGTGACACGACACCTGACATGAATGCTTGGTGACTAGATTGATATAGGTATGAAGTTCAATGCATCAAGCATGCTGCCATGCACATCCATGCATAATGACTCATCAGCCAGAGGGAGCCAAGGGCAGTTAGGCACACTGCCTGTGCCTCAGTCAGTGTCTCGCTCTTTGTCGCCCGCTGCGTCTCAAGGTGTAGGGTGCAATGCCTTCAATAGCGCGTTCACTGAAGCAGTGCGTTCAGCTGCGAGCCCACTCTGCCGCCGCTGCATCAGTGCGCCAGGCCAGCTCACTGCCAGCCCTGAGCTTGCCATTGGCGGGCGCAGGCAGGCGGTGCGAGTTGCCAAGCTTTGCAAAATCGCCATGCGCTTGGTTGAGCTCCCGCTGCAGCAGGACATGCACTGCTACCATGTCACCAGCCTGCCATCTGCCATTACGCCCTCACAATCAGGGTTAGTGGGATTAGGGGGCAGGCAACGGAGAGAGTTATGGGCACCTGCACTGAGACCACCTTGTCCACTGCCACCATTTCCCATGCCCTCAGCATTATGAGGGCTGATGCAAGGAACCACATGTGTGTGCAGGTCACGGAGAACAGGTATGCGGCACGCACAAGGAGAGATGTGTGGCAGCAGAGTGGGCAGCAGCAGGCCAGCCAGGTAGCCTGGAGGCACAGAGAGGCACAGCGGAGCACCACCACCACCACAGCCCTGGCTGCCTTCAGGCTGACATGGACTGCAGCGCATACTCCAATATGGACATTGTGGTTGGATTGGCAACCTCACATGCAATATACAGCTCGACAGTGAAACCCAAGGCATGGCAGAGGGGCAATTGCAAAAGTACCCCAATCATGGCAGAGAGGCAGTCGCAAAACTATCCCAAAGCATGGCAGTGGGGTAGTCGCAAAAGTACCCCAAATCATGGCAGAGGGGCAGTCGCAAACCTGAACGCATTTGCGCATGTTCAGTCAATGCAAGGCAGCAGCCTATGCCTGGCTCGCGCAAGCCTAACGGGCTGGTGAGGCTCACCCCCCGAGCAGCTGCACCCCTAGCCTTCTGGCCCAGCATGCCAGCACTGACCTGCATGGCAGCCATGAGAGCGCGTGTTTTCAGCACGTCTGCCTCCAGCCGGGCCTTCTCAGCCTCCAGCCCCTCAACCCGGGCCTGCAGTCAGCAGCCACGCCAAGCACACCGCTGGAGCAGGCAGCAGGTGAGCAGGCAGCAGGATAGCAGGCAGCAGGCTAGCAGGCAGCAGGTGAGCAGGTAGCGAGTGAGCAGGCAGCAGGTTAGCAGGCAGCAGGTGAACAGGTAGCGAGTGAGCAGGCAGCTAGTGAGCAGGGCCTGGTGTGGTGCTCTCAACCAGCAAATCAAGCAATTGACCAACAAGGGGTGTGGGTCAGAATTAGGTAGGTGAAGATAGTGCTGGTGGTGACCGCCTTGGACGCAGATGTTGTGGCTAGGGCGTTAATGGCAACAGTACGACTGATGGCAAAAGTAGCAAGGAGCAAGGACACACCCACCTTAGCAAACCCACAACCCTCAAACCAACCCCACCGAACCACCATTGCTCCTGTGGCTCTGGTGGCGGTGCTGGCGGTGCTGGTATTGCAATGATGGCAATTGCGAGGGCTGCTCCAGCTGTATACACATGGCACCTACTCCCCTACCACATCCTCATACCAACAGCCAGCAGCAAGGCACTGGCAGCAGGGCCCACCCCTTTGGCCCACCTGTAGTTGCGTCAGGCGCTGAGACGCAGTCTTTGCTGCCCCTCCAGGCACCTGGGGTCTTGTGAGGTCCACGCTGCTGCCCTGCGGCTGGCCCTCGCCCTGCTCCTCAATGCTGGTCATGAGCTCCAGGAAGTCACGTTCAGCCTGCCGCCGCCGGCCCTGCTCCTCCTGGATTACCCAGGCAGCCAGGCAGGAGGTCAGGCATGCAGGGGTGGCCAGGCAGAAGGTCAAGCATGGAGGGGCGGGCAGGTAAGGGGTAAGGCCTACGGGGACAGTCAGGGCAGGGGTCAGGCCTGGTGGTGGACCAGACATGCTCACCTACCACCAAGCAAGCAGGACAGCAGCCCCACCAACAGGCAAACCTGAGCCCCACGGGCAGTGTGGTACCAAAAGCCACAATCAGCAGGCATCATGGCCGCCAGCAGCAGCAGGACCTGGCTGCGCCATTGCCGGGTGGCCTTGACAAAGGGCTGCGACTGAGAGCCAAGACCAGCCACAGGGGCCAAAACCTGACTGCCACCTCACCCTCACCTGACCATTGCAACGAGCAAACTATGAAGGAGATCAGCCCCGGCATCATGTCTCACCACCCAGGCGGTGTGATTCGCAGGTTCAAGCAGATGCGTGGGACCAGGTCAGCAGGTCAGCAGGGTGCTGGGTGTCGCAGGGGTACATTTTCACAACAGCCACTCCACGCACCAGCTGCTGCGCGACCTGCTGCTGCCCCACCCACCAGCTGCTGCCTCACCTTCAGCTGTGCCTGCAGCCGTGTGACCTGCTCCTCAGCCGCGGCGTTCAGCTGCCTGGCCCCTGCACCCCCCACTGCCTCTGCAGCGCCCTTGCCTCCCTGACCACCCGCCGCGGTGGCAGCAGCCAGGGCGGCCTGCGCTGCCCTGGCTTCAGCCTCCAGCTCGCCACTGAGGGACAGCAAGCGCTGTGTCTCAGCCCTCAGATCAGCGTTCTCCCGGGCAAGGCTGTGGTTACCGGTGGTGGAGGCGGCGTGGGCGGCACCGAGCTGGGCCTGGAGGGGCATGCATGCAGCAGCCATGCGCCCATGCAGCTATCACCCACAGGTGAAGGCAAGGGCACGCAAACCAACCTAACCCTAACCCTAACCCAAACCCCGCCCAACCCTAACCCCGACCCAAGCCAGCACACAAGTGCAGCGCCACAAGTCCAGTCCTGTACAAGCCAGCACCTTCAGAACAGGGTATCCTGGCAGAGCAGCATACATAGTGTGTGCTTGGCCTGGACATTGGCAGGCAAACCTGTGGCCTTGCCCCAGATGCTGCAGTCAATGATGAGGATGGCTGCAGTAGCTGTGGCTGCCCACCCTGCAGGAAACCTCAAGTAGGAGAAGCAGGCCCCAGGAGCACCCCAGCAGCCTGGATGGCAGTCCCAGGGTGAGCTCAGCTCAGCACGCCAGGGTGCTGATGGTGCCCAGTGAGAGTGAGGGCCCTGCAGGGGGCCAGGCTCAGAGCTGGACACCTGAGCCACCCAGCCCACCCAGCCTCCCCATCCGCCCACGCACCTGAAGGTCCGCGCAGCGCCTCTCCAGCTCCAGCACCCGTGCAGCCAGCTCCGTCACCTGCACTCACCCGCACCCCACCACTTACATCACTTGCTCTGTGGGAATGGTGTCAATGAAGCTGAATTCAAAACCAACACTGACTGGCAGGGTTCAGAAACATCTCGTTTTTATCACGGCAGGGGTTTGCGGGCTATCTACGCACACAAGGGCTGGGTTAGGCTGTGTGTCATAGGGCATGACAATGCTGGCAGCATCGACTTGATTCATGACAATGCTGACAGCGACATGAAGGTGGAAGGGTGTGTAGGTCTGCAGTGTTTGAAGGTGTGGAGGTGTGTCTAGAGGACAGGCCATCCCCCAAAGGGCGCTGCCTGCATTCACGCCGTCAGCCACTCCCGCCTGCTGCTGCAGGTGGCCCCCAGGCCACTCCACCACCCTGAGGCTGGTGATGGTGATGGTGGCAAGGCTGCACATGGTGGGGGGCAGTCAGCTGCCCAGCAAGCAGCACACAGGTGCAGCAGAGGCAAGCTAGGAGTGCTGCAAGGACTGACAGTGCTGAAGGGAGCGGCGGCTTAGGCCTGCACTGACCTGCTGGGCGTCACCGTTGCCATCCTCTGCAGCCGCCGCTGCCGCCAGGGCTTGAGCTTCAGTGCGCAGCCGTGCCAACTCTCTGTCCTGCAACCTCACGACACCATTTCACGACCTCTGTTGCCACCATCTCCGCCACCGCTACCGTCACCAACATTGCCATGCCAGGTGTGCTCTGCACTTCGTCTCATGGCATCGTCAGTCAGTGGCACTTCGTCTCATGTGCTGGGCCACTGACTGGCATGTTCGTGGCCAGTGTGATCAGGACAGGCTGGTGAGCGCTGGCAGGCTTGCGTCATACATTAATGACGGTGATAGCAATGTGCCACACCCTGCGCTGGAGGCGGTGCTCTGCGCCCCTGCTCCTCTCACAGCAACTAGGCAGGCAGCAGACAGCCCAGCTGTGTTTGTGGTAAAAGCTCCAAGCTGGCTAGTGCTGGCTGGACTGGCTACTGCTGACCCATTCCTCTGAGGAGCCCCCTTGCTGGCCCTCCCTGCCTGTGTCACCACACCTCAGGCTGAAAGCGCTAGCAGCAGACATGCCACGTGGGACTTGCGTTGAGGATGAGGTTCACTAACTGCTGCCTGTCACTCTTCTGCAAGAGTGTGTCATGATTTCATCCTGTCACTCTTCTGTAGCTAATAGTCTCAAGTAGTAACAGTAGAAACGGTGGTAAACAATAGTAACAGTAGCATTGGTGGTGCTGGTGGTCGTGTGTGCCACTGATGGGGCAGCAGTGTGCGGCGGTGGTGAGCATTGTGTGAGCTACCTGCCACTTGCCTGCACGTCTCTGGACTTCTGCAGCGCAGTCACCTGGTGCTGTAATGCAGCAACCTGCAGCAACCAGTGGGCACTCAGTGGGGTCAGCTCGCACATGGGGAGGGTCAGTAACCAAGCCAAGGGCCAGAGGGCCAGAGAGCCAGAGGTTCAGGGCCAGAGGGTCTGGGTCAGGGGATGCGGGCCAGGGTGGTAGCCAGCGTCAGGATGGGGACTTGTGTCAGGGTTTGGGATAAATGGCAGGGCCAGGGCAGCAGTCAGGGCAGGGTGAGGCACAAGAGCCTGAGGGGAAGGCCCACCTCCAGTCCCATCTGCCCCAGCTCTCTCCCTTGCCCCTCACCCATCTCATGTGTGGCCCACACTCACCCCTCACCCCCACCTCCCTCCCTCTCCAGCCTGCCCCCTCCCTGTCTTAGGTTTCCCCCTCCCCCCCACCCCCCACCCCCCACCTGCTCTTCCAGTATCCTGTTCCGCTCTTGCATGATGCCCAGCTGGCTGCCACCGTGCTTTGACACCAGGTCCTGCTTGTACTCCCGCGCCCGCATGCCCGCCAGCAGCCCCTCCAGCTCTGCCACGCGATTGCGCTCCAGGGCCAGGCGCTGTGCAGGGGGCCACACAGAGGCAGGCGGGTGGAGGGCAGGGTGAGGGAGCGAGGGCGAGGGCAGGACAGCAGCTTGGCAGGGTGAGCTAGGAGGAGGGGGTGGGGGTGCACGTGTGGAGGCTGTGAGGGCACGAGGACCACAGGCAATTGAGGCTCCTGCTGGGTGCAGGTAGGGCGTCAGGGAGGGTGAAGGGGATGGGCGGGGAGGCTGCATAAGCAGCAGCGGCCGGCAGTGTGCGTCATGAAGGGGTTCATTGGTAAGGGTCCAGCTGAAGCTACACCCAGTAGGCAGCAGACACCCACACGGCTACAGCTACGGCGTATAGATACATGGACATGTGGACATATACACACAGCGGTGGGCGCCGTGTGTGAGGGTCAGGGGGACAGGGCGGGGTTGCGCACCTGGCCAAGGCTGGAGGCCTCTGCCCCGGCATCCTCCAGCCTGGCCCGTGCCACGGCCAGCTGGCTGTCCAGCCCGGCCACCTGGCGCTGCAGCTCCTCACGGTGACGCTCAAGACCCAGCCGCACCTGGCAGCAGGCGGGGCAGCGGGGCAGGGGTGGCTCAGGCAGGGTCAGGCCAGGCAGGGCAGCGCAGCAAGTCGAGGCAGGAGGTCGCAGGTCTGGTAGGAGTGGAAGGAAAAGGAAGGCCTGGCAGGCGTGTGGGATAGAGAAGAAAGAGGCAAAGGAACTTGACTCATGGCAGAGTGGAGTTGAAGAGGTAGATTTTGCCAGCATCACATCAGGGTTAGGGGAGCAGGCAGGGACCAGGCGGCTGTGACTATCACCCTGCTTCTGCTGCCCTGGCCCTGCGCTGCGCCTCCTGGCCCCTGCACCTGCTGTGCCGCGCGGATCTCCTCCCGCAGCACCTCCCTCTGCCGCCCCGTGTCCTCCAGCTCCTGCTCACACCGGGCCAGCTGCCGGGATAGCACGTCCACTTGCCGCTCAAAAGCCTGCCAAGGCCAGGGCAGAGCAGGGCGAGGCATGGGTCAGGGGTGGGTGCAAGGGCGCTGGTCACGCCTGGCCATTCCATATGTAGGCTGCAGGGCCTCAAGGCATTGTGGGTCGTGAGGGGGACTGGAGGCACTGCATTGTGCGCATCATGAGGCTGCGGGGCAGCAGGGCCATGACCCCAAAGTACCTGCAGGTCCATGACGTACTGGTTGATCTGGGCCTGGGCGGCCCGGGTGGCTTCAGCCAGGGACGCAGCCTCGTCCCCGCGAGCCGCTAGCGCTGCCTCCCTGTTAGCCGCCTCACGCTCCAGCTGCCCCACACTGCTCTGCAGCCTGTAGCCAGGGGCCAGGCAGGGCAGCAGGCAAGGCAGCAGGCAGGCAGGGCAGGAGGCTGCATCTGTAGGCTGCGCCAGGGGCAGGGGTCCAGGGCTGGGGAAAGATCATGGCAAGGCAGGCAGGCAGGCAGGCAGGCAGGCAGGCAGGCAGGCAGGCAGGCAGGCAGGCAGGCAGGCAGGCAGGCAGGCAGGCAGGCAGGCAGGCGGGAGCAGGGCAGCAGCATGCAACGCACCGTCTGTTGTCCAGGGCCAGGGACTCATACGCCCGCCTCAGGTCCTCCACCTCAGCCTCCTTTGACCGGACCTGCAGCACCCCAGCCACCCTGACAGTCAGGACTAATGGGCTGGCTGAGTACCTGAGGCATGGGCCTGGGCTCGCTGGCATGAAGGTAGGATGAGCAAGGTCTGACAGGCACGTGGTTCAGCAATGCCCCCAGCAGTGTGTTAGTGTGCTGAACCCTGAGGCACGGGGCATGTACCTTACATCTTACATTTCTTTTATTCATCCTTGCTCTACTAACCATTTGCTCTGCACTGTTGGCCCTTCCTGCTGCAGCTGCACAAGACAAAAGCTACTACTTGGCTTATCAGCATTTGTTGCTTTAGCCACATCTGCTTATGCCCTGTCCAAGTTGTCCAGCATCAGAGAGAAAAGTGACTCTCCAAAGGGTCGGGAGCAGCAGGGGGTGGGTTTGCTCACCATCTGCTCTGCACTGTTGACGCGTGCGGTCAGGCGGCACACTTCAGCGGCGGCTGCATCCCGCTGCTGCGCCGTGGCTGCAAGCTCATTGCTCACCACCTGCAGGGCATGGAGGAGCATGGTGAAGGGTGGAGGGTGGGGAGGAAGGGGAGTTGTGGGGAGGGTGGGGAGGGGTAAGATAGGGTGGTGAAGGGCGGGGAGGGGAGGAGCGACCAACAGTTGAGGGGGCCTGTCCCACCTGGTTCTCCTTCACCAGCGCCTCCAGGTCTTCACTGACTGCCCGCAGCTCCTCAACCAGGCTGTTGCGCTCGCTGCTGACTGCGCAGCATACCCCACAGCATGTGCAGGTGGCGCCAGGTCTGCAGCTGCTCTAGATCAGCCAGCCCCACCTCATGCTGCCTCAATGCTAGCAGGTGGCCTCAAGCAAAGAGCAAGTGCATTTAACCCTGCTGCTGACCCTGACAATAACCTTGGTGCTGGCAGCTGGGTGTGCACATCCTTTGCAGCCTTGCTACTCCACTGCACGCCCTGCTGCTGGTGATGCTGTTGCTTGTCCTGCTGCTGCTTTCAATGACCAGCCATGCCACACCTGCTTGCAGCTGTTCCATGGCAGCAGCCAGCTGGTTGCGTAGCCGCGCCACCTCAGCCTCGCTGTCAGTGGCGCGGGCGTCAGCATGAGCTAGGCGGCCCTCAGCCATAGCCAGGAGGCGGGTGGTGTCCGCTGCCTGTGAAGGGTTAAGACAAAGGCAGGACACACACAAACAAACACAAGGGAGTGGAGCAGAGGCCATGAGGTCAGCTGCCAGGAGGTGGAGAGCCCTGGACCTGTCAGCCCTGGGCCTTGCACAATCGGGCTTGTGCGGGCCTGCCTACTACAGTAGCACTCCTAAACAGGCAAGTGAGGGTGGGCCTCGCTAAGCGAAGGCCAGGCAGACTCCATGCAGGCATACTAAATGCGGGCACGCCATGCCCCACTGGCGTGCCATACCAGCAGCCACCAGCTGGGTTTTACATGACCCTGTATGTTGTAAACACCTCAGATATGCGTATGTAATGGCTAGCCACATCCAGCTACCTATAGTGGCCAAGCGACGCACCTGTGCCTGTAGCGCTTGCAGCTGGCTGCTCATCTCTGCCGTCTGCTCCGCATGTGAGTCAAGCTCAGCCTGCGACACCCCCCCATCAACACCCAGCCAACAATGGCTCACCATGTGCCATGACACGCATCAAGCGAGCATGGACACTCCACACGAGTATTGTCCCGTAGTGACGAGGATGACACGAGGGCAAAGGCTGTACTGGGCATTGTGAAGTGTGACTTATGGGAGGTCTGCCACACTCCCAGTTGTGCTGTTGCTCTCTACCGTTCCCGGGGTGACCCCGTGCTCGTGCAGAGGCCAGGAGGAGCCTTACCTGCAGGTTGTCGCGTTCCTGGTCGAGGGTGTTTACGAGCTGCCGCAGGTCGGCTGACTCCGCCGCGGCCCGGCCTAGCGCGTCTTGACACCCGGCAAGCTCCGACACCAGGTCGGCGATGCGCATCTCGGCTGCGCGCAGGTCACCGGACATTGCCTGCAGTCACCGCACATGGTCGGCGTTGGCACCGCACTTTGTCACACCTATCACACTGCCTGACACATCACCAACATAGTACATGTGGACACAACATAGGTGCACATGTAGCCCCAGACGTCATACAGAAAGCAGCAGCTGCCCTAGCAGCTACTCTAGCAAAGAACAGGATATGGACGGGCTGCTGACGGGGCCAGGATCTCCAGCGGGAAGGTCAGGGTAGGCTTTCAATGGCATTCATACCCCACAGCCCTTGGCGTGCTGCGGCTGTAGAAGACGAGGCCAGGAGAAAGAGCCGCCCACGGGGACAGGAGCCATGAGCAGGGCCAGCAGCAGGGGAGGCGAGAGTATTGATGTGATGATGGCAATCAGACCTTAAGGTGTAAGGCCATGTTTCAGGCCAGGCAGCTACAGGTGGACAAGTCGACATGCTGAAAAGGGCCAGCACCAGAGCAGGTTTTACCAGGGCCACCCAACCGCTCAACCTGCTCAACAGCAGCTCCTCCCTCACGCCCTACACTGCCTCCTCTAACCCCTGCCCCAGCGCTCCCTTGTCGCATGGAGGCACAGTCTTCAGCATGAGTATGAGCTGTGGAGGTTGGGCACATCCGTTGTGGCAGCAGGGCAAGCCAGGGGCTGGCTCACCTTCAGGTTGCTCATGTACTCCTGCACTGTGGCATCCCCCCTCAGGCTCAGGGTGGTCAGCTGCTCCACCTCCTGCCGCCGCGCTTCCAGCTCGCCTCGCAGGCCGGTCAAAGACCCCTCCAGCTGCCGGATGTGGGAGGTAGCGCCCTCCCGGGCCGCACGCAGCTGCAGGGCAGGGGCCAGGAGCCAGCTAACCAGGCCAAGCCATTGAGGTGGCCAGCACCCCTGCTATGCTCCATTGTTCATCAGGTATACAGCTCACCCCACACTACCAACACCCAGCCACCTCTTCTCTGCAGACTGGCCCCTGCTCTGCTGCCTAGTGACAACTAGTAACCCCTGCCTGGCCACCCGCCGGCGCTTGCTGCCATTAACTCTGGCCTGTCTACCCCTGCTGCTGCCACCGACACCTGCTGTGACACACCAACCTCTGAACAGTTCTGCTGCTCAGCAGCACAGGCAATGGTACCACAAGCCAGCATTAGCCAGCCCACCATTGCGAGCACGTATTGAGCCGCTGACCTTGCAACTCTTCATCATTTGCGCCCCACCGCCACCCTGCCCTGCTGCTCAAGCGCCACTACTGCCCTGACCGACATACCTGGCCAATGTCCGCCTCATACTCTGCTGCCCGGGCCTCAGCCCGTCTGGCCCGCTCAGCCAGTTCTCTGCCAGAGCTGCGAGCCTCCTCCTCCCGGCTGCGAGCGCTGTCTACGGCGGCCTGGGCTTGGGCCAGTAGGCTGCTCACACGGCCAACCTCCTCCTCCTGAGAACACACCACCACCACCACCTCCACCACCCAGCTTGTCACGACAGGAGGAGCATCAGCAGCTACCAAAGCAGCAGTGGCAATGGGAGCAACAGCAGTGGGACTTTGCAGCAGAAGGGGCTGGTGGTATTGGCCATTGCATTACGACAGCATAAACATATTGTATTGTATTGGCCGAACTGGCTGAGTAATCCAGGAGGTGTCAAAGCTACTGTGAAGCTGTGAGCAGCTCAGAGCACACAACATGTCACCATGCGGGTCAAAGCACACAGCATGCCACCATGGCACTTGCCTGGCCTCAGAGCCCCAGTACAGCCCTGCATCCACTGACCCGGCCCCTAGACTATACATAGACAGCTAAGCAGCGCTCATCAAATGAGCCCACCACTGGTTTGCGGTCATCCCCCTCTCTCCCACCCCTCCCCACTGCGCCTGGGGCATGGGATCCCTACACCTAGACTCGCAACTTCAAGCTCTCTTGCCCCTCTCACAACCCCTACCAGAAACTCCTGCCCTCCACCATCACTTCTGCAGCCAACTTCCCACAACGGCCTTCAGGCTCTACACCTGTAGCGCTCCCCTGATTTCCCCTGCTTGGCATACTTTGGCATGACTCAGCATTTGGCCTCATTGGCTGGGTTTGATAAGTTGGCGATACCCTGTGCCGCCATCGGTGATCAGGTGATGCACAGGCTCTTCCAGGACACCTGACCTATACCTTGGCCTTGTCCTGTAGCATGTGTCCCCCTTGGCGGAACAAACGATGCAGCAGCCATGGCAGCTTCGGCCCCCTCAAGTCATGCACCATGCCTCAGCGATCATGGCTGTGGTTTCAATCCCACACCCCTGAACCCCGGCCTGCCCCACCCCACCTTCTCAGCTAGCTGCTTCTGGGACGCTGCCAGCCTAGACTGCAAGCTCCGCACGCCCGCATCTGCCTGCTGTGCCGCAGCCTCCTCTGCCGCCAGAGCCCCCTTCAGGGATTCCAGGTCAGCCAGGAAGGAGCGCTGCTGGGACAGCAGCTGGTCACGCTCAGCCTGCACTCAGCCACACAGCCAAGCAGCAAGACAAAGGTGCAGGTCGGTAAGGCAGGGATGCAGGGCGATGGTGATGGTGGGTTCTGTTGTGATGGGCGTGGTGTTTGTTGTGGTGGGCCATGCAGGGCAATGGTGATGATGGCATGATGGCAGTTTTGGGGGTGGAGGTGCTGGATAGGGATGCAAGCGTTGCTCCTGTCTGCGATGCCGGTTGGGGCAGTAGTGATGGTGGCGGTGCCAGCGATGGTACTGGTGCTTGTGACTGACCTGCAGCGCCCTGCACTGCTCCTCTGCCCCTGCCAGCTCCTGCTCAATCCTTGACAGCTGACTGCGCAGACCTGCAGCTGCCTCCTGCTCACTGCTCAGCATGCGGCGCACTGAAGACATGTCCGACTCTGTGGCCAAGGGGATGGGAGGGGCAGTGGGCAGGCAGGGCAGCAGGCAGGTCAGCAGGAATCATGGCAGCAGGCAGGGCGGCAGGAATCATGGCAACAGGCAGGTCAGCAGGGATCATGGCAGCAGGCAGGTCAGCAGGGATCATGGCAGCAGGCAGGGATCATGGTCACACACATTGCAGTGGCCCCTCACACAGGACTTTGGGCAAGCACACGGTAAAGACATCAAGACAAGGTGGCATGATGGTGACAGTGGCAGTAGGAGTGACACACGTCAAGGTGATTGTGACAGTGGTGATGGGTATGGTGACGCAATTGGAGTGCTCTGCCCTGCTGGAGTCATAACAGGAGGCTGGTGGCAGTAGGAGGGAGGTGCTCTGCAGCCACTGACCTGCCCGCACCAGCTGATCAGTGAGGTGGCGCGCCTCAGCTTTGCAGCGCACGGCCTCTGCCTCAGCGCTTGCTGCGCGGCCCTGCACTGACCGCAGCTGCTCCTGGGTGTCGTCCAGGCGCTGAGGCATGCCCTGCCGCCAACACCCACCAACACATGGCATGTGCTTGGTCAGGGGTAAGGTACAGATTCATGCAATGGCGGGCGGGCATGGGAGGTGGACGCCCTCCTGCCGCCTGTGTGACCTTGAACATCATGAAACCAGTCACAGGCAACACATCAAACAATGCTAGCAAGGCCCTGAATGAAGGCTTGGCAAGGAGTGATGGTGAGGACTGAGGCTGTAGAGGTTTTAGAAGCGGGTCAGGGCCCTGAATATATGTTGTCAAGGCTGTTAAGCATGTGCTGCATGGGATTGCTGCATGGGATTGCTGCATGGGGATGTCTCCACTGCTGATGTACTCCTGTACATGAAGCAGCTAGGGGTGCAGCAATGTGGACCCACGCTACGCTGCCTGACCGTGCCGAGCAGCTCTATGCAGTCCTGCGCTGCTGAGGGCCGTGTAGCACTGGCAGGGTTAAGCAATGCTGCCATATCACAGGGCTAGGACTTTGGTCTAGGCTGCAGTTGATGAAAAGGCCCAGAGAGGCTGCCGCCTCCATGCATTGCTGGTCACCATCCCCAGCAAAAGGACCTGATGGCTGTGATGTGGCCATGAACCCGTTTCATGTGAGAAGCTGCTTGAAGGGATCAGGGTTCCAGGTGCAGACGCAGGCTGGCCTGGGCGCTGCTGCTGCAGGCCGCCTGGCTCCCACCTGCAGCTGAGACAGCTCCCTCTGCGCGCTGCTGCAGGCCGCCTGGCTCTGGGCGAGCTGCGCGGTGACGTCTTTCAGCCTGTCATGCAGCACACGCTGCTCAGCAGCCAGCACAGACGCGTCATTGCGGGCTTGGGCCGCCTCAACCTGCAAGCAGGGCAGGGAAACACTGAACAAAGTGAAGGCAAAGGGGGTTGCAGACAGCTAGGCCGAGGTATGCGGTGTGGGCGAGGTTGAAGGGGAAGGGGGTGGAAGGGGTGGCATGTGGGGATAGCCAGGCCATACCTCCAGCTCAGAGCGCACGCCCATCAGCTTCTCCGCAGTCTGCCGGGTCTCAGCTAGCTGTGCGGAGGCGGTCTGCAGCTCGCGCACCAAGCGGCTGCGCTCCTCCTCTGCTGCCGCCAGACTGCCCTGGGCCCGCACCCGCAGCTCCTGCACCTCCTGCACCACCACACATCAAAACATCATTTCAATCCATGCTACACATGCACCCTGCAAGCTGGGAGCCCGGCTTATGTCATGGGGCATGGCATGAGCTGAGGTTGTTTCAGCGCTTTGTTTGATGTTTGCGGTGCTAGCCAGTGGTTCATTGCTCAGCCTGCATTGATTGGCTGGTTGAGCTGGTTATGACAGTGGTGAGGTGGCTCAGTTGAGTAGGCCTTGGGTGCCCTTGGTGCTGCTCATGTGACGCTGTCACTGTCATTGCTAGTCGCCTGCTCATCAGGCTCGGGAGCAGCATGTCATCCCTTGCACCACTGGATCAGCAACTGCCACAAGGAATTTACATACATCGCTCACAGCCAGCATTCTATACTTATTGGGTTATCTGGGTTTTGTTTTCTTGATGAAGGGGCTGATACGTGGTAATGCAAGCAAGGTTTTGAGGGGGCCCAAGGAGGATGGCATGGTGCGCAGCTCTTGGCTGGCTGCAGCTGCGTCACCCACTCTGAGCTGCTGGCGCAGGGTGTGGCCCTCACTCTCCAGGGTGGCTAGGGAGGACTGTGTGCCGCGCAGCTGGCTCTCCACCTTGGCCAGCTGGGTGGCCAGCTGCGCATGCAACCAGACCCGGCAGCTAGCTCCCATCATGCCCCAACAAGGAGTAGGCCTGGCCAGGGCAGGGCGGCTCACGGGAAGGCTGGGTCAGGGCAGGGCAGGACGAGGGCGACCAGGGCCACGCTGAGCAGGCTGGCAGGCAGGCGCGGAAGATAGGGCCAAGGCAGCAGACAACCTGGGTGGGCTGGGGCAAAGCATTTGGCAGGCTCAGTCCAACCAGGCAAGCAGGCCAGCTGAGTTAGGAAGAGACGGTAAGGGTCACATAGGCTGGTCTGTGGCTCGCTAGCAGGTGGGTGGGGTGGGTTGGTGGGTGGGTGGGTGTGTGAGTGTGTGGGTGAGTGGGGTGGGTGGGTGAATGCGGTGCAGCGTACCTGCAGGTTTGTGCTGTGCTCGCTGCCGGCTGCTGCCTCCAAGCTGTTCAACCGCTGCTGCAGCTCCTCGACTCTGCAGTGGGAGCAGCAGGCAGGGCGGCAGACAGCCAGCGGACCCTCAGCCTAGCATGACCTGTAGGCAGGCGGCTGTATCATAATGATGTGGCCTGCAGGCTGAGGCCAGCCTGCATGCCTTCCTGCCAGTGTGCCTGACTTACAACTGGCTGCTGGCGGCTGGCCTGCTGGCCCTCAATCCGAGTCGCTATAGTCCTGGCCAGCTGTGTGAGCTGACACTGTAGTCACAGGCAGCCAGGCGGCCTTATGGGTGAACTCTGATGCTGCCCTGTGAAAGACAACCTGTAAGCGTCACCCTGCTCATGCAACACCACGCCTTGCCGTGCAGTCATCATCATTGTCGTCGTCATCACCATCACCACTTGGCACTTGCCTGTTAGCGTTGCTGCCACACCTGAAGTCAGACAGCCCTAGCATGAGCTGCCAGGCAGCCTGGGAGCCTCCAGCCAGTGGTCTGATGCTGACAGGCAACCTGGCCAGTGGCCGCCTGCCAAGCCGCCAGGTCCCCTGCCAGCTGCCAGTGGCCACCTGACCCTGCAGCGTGAGACAGGCCTCGCCCCCAAGCACCCAGGTAGCACCACCTCAGTCTGCCCACCTGGTGGCTGCTGCCTCCCTCTCCAACTCCGCCTTGTCTCCTGCCCGCTTGCGTGCATTCAGCTCGGCTACAGGCACAGCAGGCAGGGGCCCGCAGCCTGGAGTGTCGAGGCAGCCCAGGCGCCGCAGGAAGGGGCCTCACAGGGTACTGCCACACTCATCAAGGGGCAGCAGGGCACGCAGCAGGACCACAGCTACCGCCCAGCTACAACCAGGCAGGGGGGCTGCAGCCAGACTGCTGCTGTGGGGACCCCAGGCAGGCACCCAGGCTTGTGCCCGGCAGGCCTGTATGGCAGTACACATGGGCCATGGTACGGATCTTTGCTGGGCTATGCATTGCTGCTGCTGCTGCTGCTGCTGCTGCTGCTGAGTGCTGCGCGGGGATGCAGGGTTGCAGCTGAAATGGTGTTGCTGCCATGATGAAACCCACTGTGGAGGATAAGGGAGAGCTCTGTTGAACTGCTAAGATACTGTGGCATGAATTGAAAGAAGAAACCAGTGGGACGCTGGTGGAAAGGGGCAGAGGGTGGGATGGGTGGGAATGGGGCGGTGGTGGCAAGGTCAGCAGGGGGCTGTGGGTGGTAGGTGAGGGGTGGGGCGTTGGATGGTGGGGGTGGCAGCTACCTGCCAGCGCTGCCATCCTGCGCTCCACCTCCCCCAGCTGGCTGTCCTTGCTTGCCAGATTGTCTAAGGCAGCCTGCAGCTCTTCATTGGCAGTGTATGCCTGCAACGTCAATCGCAACAAGATGTGTGACTGCCCTTGGTAGAGGATGGGAGAAGGAGGAGACGGAAGAGAAGGAAGGAAGGGAAGGGAAAGAGGAGGGGGAGGAGTTGTATCACCAGCTGCGACTCAGTCCATGCCATGACTTGTGCCGTAAGCGCGCAAGGAAGAAGACAGCTACGATAGGCGCAAGTCGTGCCCGGCTCAGCAGGTGAGTAGCGCAGTAGGGGGTGCTGATTGCCCACCTGGCTGCGCAGGTCGTCAGCTCTAGCTGTGGTGTCTGCCAGCAGGCCCCTCAGGCCGTCCAGCTCCCGCTGCAGAGAGGACACCTGAGATAAGGCAGGTCAGCTCCAGCACCGTGAAACTGTGGTTGTTGTCTTCACCTTCCATGACAGAACATGATGGTTGCAATGGTGAAGGTCACGGTGTTAGGGTGAGGGCCAGTGACAGGGCTGCGGCTGCAGGAGGCAATGAGGATTGTCATGCACTCTGTGGTGGTAGCTGTAGCAACAATTGGGGTAAGCGTAGTGGTGATGATGACGATGGTGGGTTTAATTGTCAGCCTGGTGCGGCTGCTTGGGTGATGATGACGGTGGTGGTGTTGCAGGGGTCTGCTGACCGGGGTCGTGGATGATGGCCTGCCCGCCGCCCTCCTCCCTTCCGCCTTGCCTGACTAACCTGGGACATTGCAGCAGTCCTCTCTGATGAGAGCGCGTCCAGCTGTGCCGCCAGGCGCTGAGTCTCTGACCGGCTGTCAGCCAGACGCGCCCTCAGCCCCGTGACCTGCCGCACCCACGCAACACCACACAGCTCACCACCCCAGCCACCCCAGCATTATCAGGTCCTAACACAAGACACCGCCACGTGCAGGGGAATGACACTAGAAAGGGATGTTGCAAGAAATGGTTGTGCTCTCCAGTGCCAAGACTCTGGAGCCGCGTGCTGGGAGTTGACGCTGCTGCTTGAAAGGGATCTGGCATTATGGTGCAAAGGCTCCTGAGCATGGTGTTTGCTTGGTGTAACCCTTGCTAAGTACATAGGTAATTCTTGTTGAGCACAAGACAGTATGCATGCAGGCCCTGCTGCTGGTTTTGATGAGAACAGAAGGGCGAGCTGTTAGTCAAGGATGGGAGGGGTGTGGGAGGCCCTGTGCAGCTCACACTGTTCAGGGCATTGTCCACTTCTGCAGCAGCCACGGCGTTGGCCTGGCTGTTTGTGGCCTGAAGCATGGCCAGGTCGGCTCGCAGCTGGAGCACCTGCTCCGCATGCAGTGCACACAGCAGAGTCTTGCACTGACAGGAGTAGCCTCTGCGCTGCATTGTAGCATGCATGGCAGAGTACCTTGCCCACTGCCTTAGGACCTTTACGAACCAGCTGCTGGACTGGATGGACTAGCTGGCTGATATGACACGGGAGGGCAGGGGCGAGAGGGGAGGGGAGGGGCGAGAGGGGAGGGAGGGGCGAGAGGGGAGGAAGGGACGAGAGGGGAGGGAGGGGCGAGAGGGGAGGGAGGGGCGAGAGGGGAGGGAAGGGGCGGGAGGGGCGGGGCGAGAGGGGAGGGGAGGGGCGAGAGCTTCATGTCATAATGGGTGCCGCCGGCTAAGGCATATCGCCCCACTCCAGGTGGTGTGTGTTGGGGCTGACAGTGAAGACCCTGGTGCAGAAGGACCTTGGTGTCAGCTCACAACAGAGGCAGGGGTGGGTTGCACGCAGCCTGCTTCACCCTCGACCAGGTTTGCATGCTAGCAGTCCTGAACCAATGCAGACCTGTTTCTGACCTTGGCAGAACGTCCGGAAGGGGAGGGCGGCCTAGGGGTAACCTAGTGGCTGTCAGCTTAAGCGCTGAGCCAGTCAACACAAATGCACAGAGAGGGGAGCATGCGGGCAGGATGGCCAGCCCAGGCCCCTCAGCAGAAATGCACAGCTCTCACCAACCAGCGGCGCAGCAGCACACACCCATCGTAAGGCCTGGCTGTGGACCTTAAGTTGTTGACACTGCCAGGCAGCAAAGGTGGCAGCACATGCTGCATGGCATTGTCGGCATGCTGACTTGCACACGGCTCGTCACCTCATGCATGATGCCCTCATTGTCCTTGACGGCCCTCCTCAGCTTGTCATCAGCCTCTGCCCGCAGGCGCTGCTCACTGGCCAGCTGCCCCTCCAGCCGTGCCTTGTCCTTGGCAGTGGCCTCCAGGCTGCGCAGCTGCTGGCCCAAGGACTCAACCTGCTCAGCAGGACGGCGCTGTTAAAGACAAGACATGAGAGGGGACAGGGTCTGAGGGACAGCCCAACACAGACAGCAGCTGTGTTGATGGAGGCGGATGCCAAGCTGCATGCAAGCAGGTGTGCATGGTGCCGCAATGAGGGGCAGAACAGAATGACCAGGGATTGCACGCTAAGCCTGTTTGCTCTTGTATGCGCCCTCTGCTGATGCTGGTGTCGGCACAGGTCTAAGCACGTGTAGCGGCATGCCATGACATGCCTGGTATGCCAGGCCAGGACTAACAGTGTCTTGGGCAGTGGCACAGCTTGCCACAGCAAGCCTCTGCTGAGCCCCGTGACTTACTGTGCTGTTCAGCTGCAGGATCATGCTCTCATTGGCCTCATTACGTGCTGTCAGAGCCGCCACGTCTGAGTCAGCACCAGACCCAGCTCTCAACCTCTGGCCTGCCACCTCACGCTGGCTGCCGTCAATGGAGCTGGTGACCTGCAACCCAAGTCAGGCAACGCCTAGCAGCATCCCAGTCAGCTGCCTCGATGCAGCCCCTGTGCAGCTGTAGTCCGGGAATGCCCAGTGGTAGTAATCCAGGAGTGCCCAGTACCCAGTGCTCTGTGCCCTGTCGTAGTACTTCTAGAGTGCTCAGTGCCCAATGGTAGTAGTTTGAGAGTGCTCAGTGCCCAGTTGTAGTCCGGTAGCTGCCCCCAAAGCAGCCAGGCCTTGCGCAGCTTGGTGTAACTCTGCCCCTCTCACTAAGCTGCCAGCTACCAGGTGTGCTTTGTCCCTCCCGCCAGGCTGGCAGGTGGGAGCCGCCTATTGAGGTGCCGCTGTGACTGCGAGGGCTGCCCACCTGCTGACGCAGGGCTGCCAGCTGGGCATCCCTTTCCATCAGCTGTCGCTGCAGCGAGGCAATGCGTGCATTGGCGGCCTGCAGGATGTCCACAGCTGCTCCTGTGGGCTTGCGGGCTGGTGAGAGGGGTGTGATGCCTGCGAGGGGCAGGAGCGCGCGCATGGGCCACCTGTACTGCACCTTGCATGTGTCTGCAGTGATATGCATGGCAGTAGGTGGATGCAGGCTTCCAGTCAATGATTGAGACAAGCAAGCAAAGCGCTCAAGCGGCTGGTTTTAGTCAGTATAGCTAGTTCAGTAGGTGGTGAGTAAAGGTGATTCATGGAGCGCATGGGGCCTTGCCTAGCATCCAGGGGCCTATAGTGCTGTGCAAGGCTGTGGGAGCAGCTGCTGCAGCTTTGTAGTGCATAGCAAGCGCTCACGCGGTGAGGACGGCATTGCAATCCTCGCAGCAGCTGCTTGGGGGTCCAAGGTACCTGGGGTTGGCATGGAGCATGCATATGCTATCAGTGCATCACTTGCTCTATGGCTGGGACCATGCACGGGGCATGCTGTGTCACCTGCTGTCAACTGGTCAGTGAGCTTCACAAGCTCTACCACCTTTGCCTTCAAGGCATCGTTGTCTTTTTCACTGCTTTCCAACCTGCTCAGAGCTGACTGCTGCCAGAACGTCAGCTCTGCAA
Source organism: Haematococcus lacustris (assembly GCA_030144725.1). Classification (NCBI taxonomy): domain Eukaryota; kingdom Viridiplantae; phylum Chlorophyta; class Chlorophyceae; order Chlamydomonadales; family Haematococcaceae; genus Haematococcus; species Haematococcus lacustris. The sequence goes on along the minus strand of JASKMD010000021.1, from coordinate 1,457,638 downwards.
TGCGATCTTCCAGGCTTTTCACAGCTTGGTAGTTGCCCTTGTCACTGTGTTCATTCTGCTCCTTGGCCTGTTTCAGCTGCACCAGGAGGCTGCTGTTGTTGGACTGGAGCCTGGCGACGTCCTGTCTGAGTGCCTCGCTCTGAGCATGGACACCGATTGAAATGTTTGTTCCAGCTTCAAGCAAGCCGAGAGCGAAGCTGCTGCTGGCACGAGCGTGCCTTTGATTCTTGTGCTGACAAATCTTGGGCTTGTTTGGCGCTTTGCAGTTTCAGGGTGCGATAGCTGTCAGTAGTATGCACCAAGTCGTCCACTAGCTTTTGCACCAATGGACCGGACGTGGGTTCCACGGGGTCGGTGTAGCCCAGTGCGTCAAGTTTGCGCCGTAGCGCAAACAGCTGCGTTTCGGAAAGGCCCATTTCCGCCAAGGTCCCAGGCTGTAGCTATCAAGGCTCCAACACAGCACCACTCGCAGGTGTAAACCTTGGACGTTTAACCGTGTAGCTTTGGTTGGGCGGGCAGCTCTGCGATGGCTATGGTCCACCACCGGACACCAACAAACTGCCCGCTAGTGTCACGCATGTGCCGCGATGGCCGCCGTGCGTGGCAGGCAACCCTACGCTACTGACCTCTCACGGTGACTGCTGATAATGAGCTCCAGGCGTCTGACCAGCCAAGGACCAGCTGGCTATAAGACACGTTAAACAGAGGTGGGAAGGAAGCCACAGCTTGAACGCAGGTTTTATCAGTGACAGCCCCCTTGTCCCTCACTAGGGCCTCCATTTGAGCCGGATCAGAAGTACCTACTATCAGCCACTAGCAGCCACTAACTAGATCCGGCTCAAACAGTGTTATTGGGCTGTGTGGAGTAAACCCAGTGCACATGGCACATGAGCCTCCTACCACCTACACTATTGCCGGACCCGAGGGCTATGATGTAGAGTTGGCATGACAAAACATGCACTAATTGTAAGCTGATGACAGCTTCAAGTGGGGGGGGGCACACACTACTGTGCCACAGCAGGCTGCTGCTGCTGCTCCTGGGGTGGCTTGTCTCGCAGCCGCTTGTAGCCCAGGCCAGGGTACTCCTTGCCCTTGGCTGGCAAGTGCTCTGTTACAGCCTTGGTCGTACCGACCATCACCGACACTTATACATTGCCTCGGCCACGGACTGTGAAACATTATCAGTGACAGCCTATGTGATGGGTGATGATGCGCGAGGTGCAATCAGCAGTGCCCATACCCTCTCCCTCCATCGCCCACATCCCCAGTACCATCACCTAACCATGCACCTCCCTTGCTTCCACCTCCTTAATCTTCTCGCAAGCCCCCCCGTTTCCCCCCTTGCCCCCCTCCTTTTTCCCCACCCCTCGTCCCCCCTGCCTAGGGCCTGTGCCAGCCCAGTTGCACTCATGTTCCCTGGTTCAGGTTGGTGAGGGCGGTGGTGCAATGTAAAGGCAGTAACGTAATGGCAGAAGTTTCACTAGCTGATGTGTTAGCTGCGCAGGACAGCGTGTCAATATGTCTTACTCCCACGAGATCAGAGCGAGATGGCCCAGGCGATATGGTCGGTCCCATTGCAGGTAATGGTGTAAACGTCACCTTCATTACTTGCTTTTGAGATGGTCCGCGTCAGTGGTAATGGAGAGCCCATATGCATGTGCCCCCACATCACGTATTGCAACAATGCTCATGCTCTCTCTCACAAGCATGAGTTCCTGCCTGTGGTGAGAGAGTTCAAGTACTAAGGCATGCACTTCAATCCCAGCGCCACCCCTGCTTTTGCTGCCACTCATATGAGGGCTGGCATGTTCCTCGCCATGCGCCAGGTATGCAAGCGTGCCAGAGAGTATGGGGTCCTGCAAGATCCATATGCCCTGTGTTACCTCATTAGAGCGTTCGTGCTCCCATTGGGGCTGTATGGCAGCCAGGTATGGGGCACTGCCTTCCTTGGGAACGGTGTGCAGCTCTCCAACCCAGTGCAAACACGCATGCTCAGCTTTCTCAGGTTTGCTGCCAGGGAACGTAGCTCAGTGTCAGGCCTGATGGTGCTGCATGAGTTGGGGCAGCTGCCCCTCCAGCTTTACTGGCTAAGGGCTGCATGCAAGTTCTGGAACACTGCCAAACTATCCCACAGTGACCTGCTAATGAGGGTCATCAAGGCAGATGTGGAGTTAGGCAGGAGTTGCCAGACCAGCTGGAGTGCTCAGTTTCAGCTGGCCGTTAGAGAGCTGATGAAGAAGAAAGAAGAAGAAGAAGACTACTCCGGTATTCACCGGCGTGCATCAAGGGAGGAGCTACCGCCTGGGGCGCGGCCTGCTCCCACCAGTCAAGCCAAGAAAGAGGCGACCCCCCTACCCTCCCTCCCTCTTAGTAGCCCTGAGTCTGTAGCTTGTCTTTGCAATGGAGTGGGCTGTCTCCACCGCGTGTCTTGTTAGCTTGTGTAATAGTTTAGTAGTGTTGTCTTGTGAAACCCCCAGGGCCAGCAGGTGTTGCCGTGTGTGTGCTTCATACGTTATGCCCCCTATGCCCAGGAGGATTGGTCTAATCTCCACCATGTGGCCTTTCTTGCGTATACTTTGAGCTAGATTGGTGTGTTGGTTGAGTGCCTTGTCTAATTGATCCGTCCACCTTGAGTCCGAGCAGTATTTGATTTCTATGATGGTGACCCGTTTGATGGCTTTGCCACGTTTGCCCGTCGTCGTTGGTGGCATTACCATGAGAATGTCTGGTCTGGTGGTGTTTTTGGTTGCTGTTGTCTTCAGTCCGAGTGCTCGTAGTGTTGTGTGTAGTGTGTCGTTAGGGAGGTCGAGGTTATCTTTTGCGCCCTTCTCCCAGCTGCCGGTGTCCGCGAATCGGATGCACCCGCCTAGGGTACCCTTGCTTATGGCTTTAGCGATGAGGCGGCCGGCCCCGTTATGCCTTTCTTGCACCATCGGTAGTGTCTCGCTGCAGCCCGAGAGGAGGTGAGTGGCACTGTCGGCTTCCCCGCAGAGTGGGCACCGGTCGTCGGTCGCCCGTTTCCAGCGCATGGCCAGCTTTTGGTTATAGAGCCCGCCGGTGCGGTATAGTAGGGCAGTTCGTTGCGCGTGGATGGAGATGTTCGTATCGGTCATAATTCTTTCGCCTGCTCCTTTCGCCGCGGCTTTGGTGATCTCCTGAGACATCTGGTAGTAGATACTATCTTGATTGGCAAGACCGAGGCTGTGCTTGCGGTGCATGTGTGCTCGCACGCTTTGGCGGCAATCCGGCAGTGGGGCGGGGGTGTCGCCGTCGGCTTCGTTGTTGAGCCAGGTGTTGGTTTCTTTCCGTGTGGTCGGGCGGTAGGCCGGGGTATTGGCAAGCTCTGGGTGTAGCGCCGCGTGCTTGGCAAGGGCATCTGCGCCTTCGTTGCCGATGATTCCCGAGTGGGCCCGGACTTTGTAGAAGTGGATCGTGACGGGGCTGTCGATGATGAGGGTGGCGCAAGCGGTCAGGATGTCGTTGTGTCTGTGGGTGATGAGCGACATCGGGTTAGCGAGGGCTCGGCGGATCTGGTAGATAGAGCAGAGGCTGTCGGTGGCGATGCGTTTGGCCCCCGCTGTGAGTGCCGCGTGTATCGCCGTGAGTTCCGCCTTGTTGATGGTGTTGCTTTCTGGGTCGTTCATGAGAGCTGATGGGGGGTGAGTTTACTTTGAGGCCGGACATGGTCCTAGGCACCAAGGCTATGGAAGTCAAGTGGCTCGAGAGGTGGGGGAGGCGTTGGGTTGGGTTTGAGGGAGACCCTAGACTGCCTGAGACGGTGCATCGGGAGAGATGTTCGTATGCTACATGGTTCAAGCATGGGGACGGCATTGGCATCAATCACATGGCACCACACCTGCTTAACAGACAGCTCTCTACAGAAGTTCGCACGAGCCTGACTAGGTTCAGGTAGGCAACAGCGGTCTGGGGGTGGAGAAGGCTCGGTTTGAGGGGGTTACTTTCATTGATCGCACATGCACCAGATGCAGAGAGGGGGTAGTGGATGATGCCATGCATTTCACCTTTGAGTCCACTGCCACGAGTTCCATCAGGGAGCAGCCGGAGTTTGCCATGACTTTACAGAACAATAATGAGAACTTGCATGACTTCATGTTGAGCCCATGTGCACCTCTGTTTGTGCACCTTGCTTTGAAGTGCGTTGCAGAAAGTCACAAACCCCTAGAGGGGGAGGGCGGCCAAGCTGACGGCTTAAGTGGTATAAGCCACCTAACATAACAGCACAGCTAACACAGTGCAAACTTATCTAGCGCCACCACAATGTCGATTGCGGGAAACAGCATAGGGCCTGTTTCCCTCCACCCTAAACCGCTTCCGCTGACCAGCTACCTCTCCGTTCATTTTCCCTGCTTTTATACCTGATGGCGGCCTTGACTGTCTAGTTTCCCCTCCAGCGTTGCAAATCGACGCCAGCTGCGTTCCATCAGAGCCTTTAGCTGGTTACATCTAAGCTTGGTTGCCGACAGTAATCTATTCCATGTTGATCAAAAATAGATGGCGCACAAATAACAACCCTTGGAAACGAACCAGGCTGACCGAGGAGTGTGGGATGCCGGTCGAGCATGACGTCTTCTTGTCGCATGACTCGCATCATCTCCGACGACAGCCTTACTTAGTGCCACCTGAAGTGGAGGCAGTAGGCAGGTGATAACAGGGGAAAAAAGGACAGGGGCCTCCTGCTGCGCATGTTATCAGTGTCCAAGGAAGAGTGCAACACGTTCAGTGCGTGGAAGTGCAGCTGGGCTCAGTTGAAGAAATTCAACCATGTGTCATGTTTCTCTTCAGAGCCACTAGTACTAGTGGCTCAGTAGCGCGGATAACAATTCATCACCGCCCAGCAGCAACAAGCAGCACTAGTAAGACAAGTCAACATCAGATGACCATGGATACAACAGTGAAGGGCAGCATGTGATGTGATGTAGCATGCAGGTAGCATACAAGGCTGAAGGCAACTGTCAGTACAAGGGCTATTGACAACTGTTATACGCTAACAGCAATTAAAACATGTACAGATGTCAGCAGCAGTGGAGAATGGGTGCAAGGCATAGGGCCCCACTCACATTCATGAGAGCAGCTTCCAACCCACCACTTCACACCATACCATATTCCCTCAACCACTGCCTTGCTCCCTCATGTCACTCACCCAGCGGGGTCCAGCGACAGCTCAGGCAGCTGAACCCGTGAGCAATGCGTCAAGCAGGGTAGTCCAGGGTAGTAGGTGCTGCAGACTCTCATGGCAGATTGAGGACGCTGCACAAAAAGCTGCATTGGAGGTTGAGCCCCCTCCTTCAACTCAAGCCCTGTACATGAAAGCAAGTGTGGCAGAGCAGTATGAGCTGGTGCAGTGAGGTCAGGCAGGCAAAGGCATCAGCAGGAGCATCAGCAGCAGCTTGATCCAATGTCTAGGTGCAAAAACAGGTTTGGTTGCATTAGGCATGCTCAACAAGCGCCGGGAAGGCGGTGTGGTGTGCGTGGGCGAGGGGAGTGTGTCCTGCATTATAGTGGGGGTGGGCCGTGGGGTGCGGCCCACCCCCGTGGGTGCAGGCACCGGTTGTCAGCCGTGACCGTGAGGTCAAGTCAGTATGGGCCGCCGAAGTGGGGGGCCCGCGCACTGAGCAGCGCTGACTCCAGGCAGGCTGCCCACAACAAGACATCAGGCAAGCAAGCTAAGGGGAAAGCAGGCAGGCAGGCAGGCACCTGCGCAGTCATGGGCTGGGCAGTTCATCACAAGGCAGGCATAGCTGGAGGGTGAGGCAAGGAGAGGGAGGGTCAGGCAGGGAAAGGGGTGGAGGTGAGGGCAGTGCGCGGCTCAGCTAAAAAAGGTGGAATGTCAAGGTTTTAATCACGCGATCAGCTTGGGAGTTTGATGTGAGTCATCATCGCCGCATGCAACGCCATGTCACAGCATGCTTGCAATTTTCCAGGTGGCTAGCTAAAGATCTTTCAACAGACCAGCCATACCGGCATCAACCATCTACTTACTGGACCCCATTGCTATCATTATGGCCTGGCAAGTAGGATGTGAAGCTGCTCGACTCACCTGCCAAACTGCGCACAAGGGTCCTTGCCTCATAGCACACAATATGGATGGTTGGTTCAACAACTCCGCAGGCAGCCACTGGTCATGACCACCTGCATTGGCCAAGAAAACATACCAGGCTGGACAGGCTGATTGCAAGACATTGGATAGTGGAAACACACATGCAGAATGACAGGGACGCAAGAGGGAGAGTTGAGTGACACAGCGACAAAGAGCTTTGCCTGGCTAGAGCAGGACAGCCCCTTCAGCTTTGGTGGGGTGCAACAGAGCATGCATCAACCACCAAGGGAAGGCAGAGTCGTGGCAAGGAGGCATGACAGACACTTCTCCGTTTTGTGGGCTGTGGATGAGGATGGCATCAGCTGGCACTTTGTCATCACCTGGCAGGAGCAACCCTGCCAGCAGTCGCAAATTACCCATTGTGTTCATGACTCATCATCTGCCACCAGCACCACACAACATCAACAAAGGCTAGTATTAAGAAAACAGCACAGAATGATTGGGTCAATAAGGGTGAATGTCAGTGATGAATGAGGATCTGCATGATGGACATTACTGCAGAGATACGAGGGAATAACCATGCTCTTGTGCCCAAAGTGTCTAGGTTTGGGTGGGAGGTGCAATGCGGCTCAGAATTAAAAAGCTCGTTGAATGTTTGCTCAATCATGCCTGGTCAGCATTGGATTTCGGTTCAATCATCCTTGCCGCATGCAGTCCTACTTCGGCGACCAGTGTGAGCCAAGAGCACGAGCAGGGGAGCGTTGATGACCAACCCAACAAAGAGATCCCTAGCCGGACGAGCAGAGGCGAGTGCATCGACGGAGGGGTGGAGAACGTAACAGGAAGGCAAACTCACCCGAAGCAGATCGCGAGAACACGACGTTTTGTGCCGAGCCTTCAGCGATGCCTTAACGGACATGTAGGGCAGGAGGCCCGCGAGCTTGCACACCGCAACCTTAGAAAGGCGCTGTTACGAGTGCGTGGTCATGAACATGTTGGTGTGAAAGGCGGCGTGTGGCGCGGGTACATCATCGAAGATCCGGGAAGAGACATGGGCCCCCGTGAGGGCATCACCAAAAGACACATATGGCTTTAGTCGAGCACAAGTGAATGCAACATTGTCGGCGGCGGCTGCTCTTATCTGTCGGCCGCCAACCGCCAACCGCGAATGCATGGCACCTTTCACCTCCAATCAAATTGAAACCACTTGCAACGAGCCCAGTGCCGTACAAGCACTTAACACTACTGTACCAATCTAAGGCTGCCTAGGCCCAGACGCCTGGCCAGGCTAGGCCAGGTCGGAAACTACCACAACTTGCTCAGCATTAGGAGGAGGAGGACCATGCTGGCTTCGTGCGGCAGCACCGAAGCCCTTCCTACAGAGTATGAGACTAGGGTGCCTATAATAGTCTACACATCTGAACAAGCTGAGACGTTGCAATGTATTGTTCAGAAATTTCCTGTTCGTATGTGTTAAGTGAGGCCTTGGGCATTTCTCCATGCATGGGGTGGAGAAGACACATGCATAATGTTATGGCATCGTGGGCGTGTGTGCTATACCCTGCGCTCATCTTGACTACGCGCCGCAGTAGTGGCTATACCCATCGCCGCTGCCATGTCCGTGAGCCGCATGTTCGACAACCAAGCCTCATAGGTCAGATGGACTAGACGATGTGCACTGGGAGACCCCTATGTCTCACTGGGCGATGAGTGCCGAAAGTGGTACGTAAAGTCTTGTATGCACCATCGGCTGGCCCGTCATCCATAGACTGCGTCGGTGGTCCTTTGCATTTCAGTGCCTTATCTCGATTCTGTCGCCGAAATCCCTTTCCGGGCTACCCACCCAGGTGCCGCCCCGTCCAAGTCACCATCGCCCCTTCCTCTCCTACGTCACGCTTCCAGCTTGGGCGCACCAGACGGAAGCAGCGCTCTGACGGCCTTCTCTCCCCCAGCCTCTGGCTTGATCCCTACGCCTCCCTTGCATAAGCCCACTAGCCGCCTGCCACGACCCAAGGCCGAGTCTGCTTTCACAAACGACCCCACCGCACAGCCAAGCGCAATGCCTGGGTTGCCACCCTTGGCCCCTCCCAGCCATACCCGCAGCCCACCACCATTCGCTGGACAGGTCCCGGGCGAAGCAGCACAGACAATGCAGTCGTCTCACCTCCCCAACCCCCCAGGCATGCCTCAGGTGGTGCCAGCAGAAGAGGCCAGCATGATGGGGGCAGGGGTGCCGGCAGCAGGGGCGGAAGGAGGGGTGCAAGGCGGGCACGAGGGGGTGGGGCAGGGCCCAGGGGGCCGCCGCCACAGGGGCTATGTGAGCCCTGGCAGGGAGGAGCAGGAGCAGCGCCGGGTATGGGCTGAGGTGGGTGGCTCTTGGGTCACTGCCTGGCAGAACCTGGGGCAGTAGCCTGGCTGACCTGGCTGACTCACACCTGACCCACCTCTGACCCATCTGACTAAGCTGGCATGGCATGGCTTGGCATGGCATGGCATGGCATGGCATGGCATGGCATAGCATGGCATTGCGGGCAGAACATGGCTCAGCCCCCTTGTCCCACACTAGGGCCTCCATTTGAGCCGGATCAGTAGTAGCCACTAGCAGCCACTAGCGGGAATATACTAGTGGGCAATAGTGGCCCGACTCAAACAGTGTTATTGGGCTGTGTGGAGTAAACCCAGTGCACATGGCACATGAGCCCGCCTACCACCTACACTATTGCCTGACCCGAGGGCTATGATGTAGAGTTGGCATGACAAAACATGCACTAATTGCAAGCTGATGACAGCTTCAAGTGGGGGGGGGCACACACTACTGTGCCACAGCAGGCTGCTGCTGCTGCTGGGCCTGGGGTGGCTTGTCTCGCAGCCGCTTGTAGCCCAGGCCAGGGTACTCCTTGCCCTTGGCTGTCAGAGCTCCCTGGTCTGGCCAGTAGCACAGTTCCAGCGGCCGCCACCTGCTCTCCCCAATCCGCTGCATGTTCAATGCTGCATTGCAGTCCCTGTCCAGCCACCTGCCTGGCTGTGGTGCTGGCTTTGCCTTGGCAGCCTTGCCCTTGCCCTTGCCCTTGGTGGGCTCAGCTGCCGGCTTGCTGCGCTTGGCTGGAGGGGGAGTGCTGGGCCCTGGCTCTGAGGCTGCTGGCTGTGTGGCTGCCTGGCCGCTGCATGGGGCCTGTGGGGGCCTGCGGGGGGCCACTACAGGGCACCACACCAGGCCCCGCACTGGCTGGCCACGCTCCTGGCTCCAGGCTGGGCGCACCAGGCGCTGTTCCACCTGCCCTGCTGGGGGCTTCCAGTCTGCAGGCCTGGTGGCACTGAGTTTGTCCAGCTCCTCCTCACAGGGCTGCTTGCCATTCACTGCTGAGCTGACCCGGCTGGTGCGGTGCTCATCCACAAGCACCACCCTGCCCCGCAGCTGGCCTGCGCCCCTGGGCCTGCACACCACCTTGCGGCAAGCACGCAACACCGCGTCAGCACCCCACCCACCCCCAGTGCCAATGGTAGCAGCGCCAAAGAACACCACCAGCTGCTTGGCACACCCATGTCGCTTCATATCACTACAAACAGAACAAACAGAACAGAACAAACAGAACATGGCTCAGCCTGCTTGGCTCTGGAGCAAATTTGTGCAGTCGCCTTCGGGCTGCTCTGAAAGAATGAGAGTAGCGTCAGCGCCACAGGGCTCATTCACTCAGCGGGTATATGAGGCCTGCTTACACTCGACCATTGCAGCCGCCACCTGGCTGTGGTCCCCTTGCTGTGCCCTCTCCTGGCCGTTTTCCCTTCCTGAGAGGGGCCCCGTTGCTGTCCCCTCCTGCTCCTGTCCATTACCCTCCACACGGGCAGCTGGCTGCTGGGCACTGCTCATGGCCACAACATGCTCCTGAACGCCCTTACATTGCTCTGGCTGCAGCACCTCGACCCTCCCTAGGGCCCACGGGCAGCATGCCTGATTTGCTGTTGTGTATGACAGTGTTCCTTGCTTACATAACATGCATCAAAACAAAGGCTCTAGTTGCAGCATGACCACAACATGCTTGCCCTGGCTGCAGCACGCACCCGCCTTCACAGGAGTAGGCCCCTTTTCTCACCACCCTCTTGCACGGTGCATCACAACCCACCATGAGCTCCACGGCAATCAGCACCTCCCCCGTTCCATGCTGCTGCTAACTGCAGCGTTTAAACTCTGCCAACCCGCTGCCGTCATGGTCAACTGCTTGCATCACCCAACCAACCCTTCTCTCTCAACCTCCTCCCCCGCCCTCCTCCTCCCTGCACCCGCTTCGCTCCTCTCCTCAACATGGTCATTCCCGCCATTCCATATCCCGCCATTCCCCTTCCTGCCTGGTCCCCCGGCCTCCTTGACCTAGATGCCCTCCTCGTGCCCCTGCCCGGCATCTAGCACACCCACCCACCCTGCCTGCCTGCCTGCCGCCACACCTCAGGATGCTGCACGGCGCAAGGCACGGGCCGTTGAGCGGCTGGCACAGCTGTCTGCCAAGGTGAGGCAAGGTTCAGGGTATCACGTCACACAGCCGCAGCCAGCTCAGTCATATGATGATGCATGATGACTCACCGCCCTCAAGCCATTAAGCTGCTTGGCTGTTTCCCCCCTTTTGGGGGTTTGGGACTTTCTGCCGCGCACTTCCAAACTAGGTGCACAAATGGCTCACGCTTTTCCCCTTCAGGGGTTCGTGGCCCTCTATCAGGGATATCATGGAAACAATCATTTTCACTATGGGGTTCATAAGACCTGTGCATGGCCCTGTATTTCACAGCTGCAATCGGCTACCATTAGGCTGCCTGGCGGCCTTCCCTGCCTCCCTCAGCGGGTAGGGCATGCCATTGTGCATTGCGCTGGCAATGCCACCAGTGCGGCCAGCATGCCATGCAACAATGGTAACACACGCACACATGCAACTAGCGCTCCACCATGGCCTGTGGGGTGAGGGTAAGGCGTTAGGGTTAGGGCAATGACAGCAACCTGGAACAGGGTCTACCCATCATGGAGCAAGGACTTGCCACAGCCTGTGGGCCTGTTGGCTGCATCTCCCTCAACTGCATTTCCCTGGCTGCATCTCCCACCTGGACTGCGCACTGAGCGGGGCACCAGCACTCGAGCGACCGGCGCTCTTGTGCTTTGTGTCTTGGACATCAGGCAAAGAGGCAACCCAACAAGGTTAGGGTCAGGACAGCAACATTGGGCGGCCATCAGGCACATTCCTAACCAACGCACGCCAGCAGGTGACATCACAGCCTTGCGGCAGAGCCTTGTTCAAGGTCACGAGGTTGCAGTGTGACCAGGCCAGTGGTACATGCAGCTTTTGCTGGGGCGGGGCGGGGGTCAGCTTGGCCCTGGCTGAGGTGGTAGGCTGGGTGGGTTGTGTGGGTTGCGCAGCCTCGACAGCCTTGCTGGGCTTGGCTGGTGGGTGATGGTGGGACAGCGCTGTGTGGAAGACAGCCCCTGGTTCCACTGTGTCCACAGCAGTGCCCCTGAGGCTGAAGGGGACCGACCACCTTATACCTTAGGCACACATGGGTATCTTTCTGTCCGGCAGAGATGCCGTTGGGTTTCCACCAGCTCACCACCACCCAGTGCTTCACCACCCACAAAAGGCCCAGGAGCAGGAGCCCTCTGATGGGATCCAAACAACTGGTCACTTTTGCAGCGATCCCAGTGACGCTGATCCCTTTGGTGTCAGGGCTTGTAGGCCCAGGTGACGAGGACGTGTGGTCAGGACTTGTTGCAGCGCATAGTTCCCCTACAGCTAGGAGATGTGTTATCTGGTAGCCCTGGACCTGTTGCGGTGTGTAAGGCCCAGGCCGCACCCGGGTGTCGGGCTATCAGGAGGGCTCCCTGGCCCTGTCATGGAGAGGGTGGTCAAAGGAGGTGTAGCAAAAGCAAGCAGTGGTGGTCAGGGCGTGTGGTGGCCTCCAGCAGTGCAGCACAGGCCCAGTGCCACACCTACTGCCGTCCCCGGTCTTTGGCTTGTACTTGTGGGCAGGCAGTGGTGTTCTTGGGTGAGGGTTTAACTAGGTTAGGGTTAGGGTCAGATTAACCCTACCCCTAACTCCCAATTTGGAGGAGAGTTTTTTCCTAACCCTACCCCTAACCCCAACCCTAGCCCACCCTAGCCCACCCTGTGCCTTCACCTCCTCCTTGATCAGGCTAGGCACCTGGCAGGCTGTTTGCAGTCCCTCCTGACCCTCACAGGGCTGCGGGCCATCTCTGCTGGCCTGACCCAGCTGATGGGGTGCGCAGCTGCTGGCACCACTCTGACCCCGGCGGCCGTGCGTCTCTCCTCCTGCGCCACCCCCCTTCACACTTTAGCAGCAGCTTCGCAGCACCGGGGCACCACCAAAGACGTCGCCAGCTGCTGCAATGAACACCACCAATTGCTTCGCAAAAGATATTGATAGACATGGCCTGGACGGCCTCAACATAGCACACACATATACATAGCCGACATAGCCTAAGCATACATATATACACATACACACACATATACATACATCCGTTTCTGGGTGATGCACGGGGTCAATATGTCAGCGATATTTGTCGCTATAGCCGCACTGGTACACACGCCTCCTCCTTCAGCTGTGTGGCACCCGCTGCCAGCTGAGGTTGGAACCTGCCTCTTGCATTCAACATGATCATGAAGCCAGACTCACATTGCCTCAACTTGCATACACAAACTGATGAGTGGCCTGAAAGACACACTTCCAGGTCACCCTGCTGGGCCCTTGGGGCTACTAGTCTGCAACGCTGTGGCCAAGTGGTTTGAAGACCCTCACAGTTGGCCTGAGGCTTGCAATGCTGACCGTGGGCGCCCACTGCGTCGCCATGGCAACAAGCTGCTTGGGCTAGACGTCTACACACACACACACGCCGGAGCTAGGCGTGCCAGCGCGGGTGTGAGGACTTGCTGTCAACCACTTTCTTGTTCTACCCTCAGAGCGGCAAGGGCACTTAGGTTTGTAGAAGGACACTGGCGGCATTGCACTTGAAGCCGAATGTATGGCGTTACGTACTCAGCCTCAGCGAAATGTGTTGTGCTGGTGTGCGCTGCTCAGGAGCGGCAGGATCTCGAGCTGCGACTTGAGGCGAGGCGGGCGTCGGTGCGCGAGCGCATAGCGGCTGAGCGTGAAACCCTTGCTGCCCGCGATGCGGAGGACGCAGAGGGCGGGGGGCGGGACGCGGGAGAAATCCGGCAGCGGCCTAAGCGCAGGGTGCGTGGCCGGGTTAGCATGCAGGTTGGCGGCTTCGCCAAGGAGCCAGTCAGCTGCCAGCACGTGACAACAAACGGACAGACAGCAGCTCCCTCATCGGCCTAGCAGGCAAGAAGTACCACACAGAGTAGAATGGTCGGACCTTCACTATGGGTTGTTTTGTGTGTGTATGGCATCTTCTTTCTGCACGCATGGCATGGGCCCCGTCCACCTGCACGATTGACTGGCCCCTGTGTCAGGGTGGCAGCCTAGAAATGGCATGGCAAACATGTGCTGGAGTAAGCAGATAAGGGGGTGCTGATAAGGGGGCAGGCTGCAGCTGATGGTGGCTGGTTCTCCTCGACTTGGCCCGCTCCTCCAGTCTCTCCTTAAGCGCCCTCCCTTGTGGCGAGACCGGGCCTACCCAGCCCACTGTGTCAGGCTGTCCCTTGGGCTTTGGCTTGGGGACCTTGGGGTTGGGCTGTTTGGGCTCATCGCCGCCCTTGCGCTTCTTGCCCTTCATCGCGCTCTGTCTATCCACTCTCACGACTCTCACTCTCACGACTTACATTGGCAACAGTTACATTGACAACATCTATATATCTATATCTATATCTATATCCTAACCCTACATCACATATCTAGCAAGGACAGTCCTTGCACACACTGCTGTGCCCCAGGCTGCTGCTGCTGGGTGGGGTACTCAGACCAACAAAACTTATTCAACAAGGAACAACATGTTGGGCTGTGGGTAATCTCACTCAGCTACTACAAACACGTTGTAGCATCCTCGGTCGCACCCTTGATGACTGCAGCCCTCACGTAGATGGCACTTTCCCGGGACAGACCACTGGGCACCCCAACCCCAATCCTGCTGTGGCCCCTGGTTGGTCAGCTTGCCTGTGCTGAACCACCTGTCCCAGTGCTGGCTCGGGGCTGCCTGGTGAAGGCTGCAAGTATCTCCTTCATCGGCCCCAGCTGCCCGTGGAGCCCTCTGCTGCCCAGCTTGATGGAGTGAATTGCCACCCTCGCCATGGGGGTGAGGGTGAAGTTGGGTGGGCAAGTGAGGGTCCGGGGGGATACCCCTGCGACTGCCACGCTTTGACTGCCCTGGGGATGGGGGCTGGGGGGCTGGGGGCTGGGAGGTGCTGCCGCAGCTCCAGCCACCGGCACACATGCACTGCGTGGCACATGTGGCAGGGCAGGCGCATGGCAGCCTGCTACGAAGCCGGCTTCTTCATGCCCAGCAGGATGCATGGCTGCCCCTGCCTTCAGCTGACCCAGGGTGCTGCAGTCCTGCAGTCCTCCAAGCTGTCAGCCCTCACACCCACACACACACCAGCTTGATGAAAGGCTGCACCTGCAACCCGCTGCAGCCTATCCGGACCCGGGCTGCCTTGGCATACCGCTCGACGAACCACTTGACACACCGTCTTGCCTGCCCTGCCTAGCCTCCTGCCGAGGCTGTGCTTGTCCTACCCGGACGGCCTACCTGTCCCCCCTATTCTCACAAACACTCTCTGCCTGACCATTCCACCTTACCTCACCAACCCTTCCTGCCTGACCAATCCGCTCTGGTCTTGTCTGGGCTGGCCTGCCCTGCCCTACAGTCTTCCTTCAAGCCACTGTACATACGACTGGCGGAGGACTTCCAACGCAGGCAGGTGCAGGAGGCTAAAGAGCGGCGCCGCCTGACTAATCAGGCAGCAGCCAAGGCACGAGTGAGTCTAGGGTCCGGATCAAGGGATGGGGAGTGGGAGTGGGTCGATTGTCTGGGTCAAGAGTGTGGCTAAGTCAGGGAGAAGGGTCTGGGTAAGCCAGGGAGGGAAAAGGTGTGGTTTTGTGTGGCAGCCCTGTAGTGAGATAGCCAGGAAGCAGGCTAGGCAGGGAGAAACGTATAGGCTGGGCTGGAAAGCTGTCCCGTCAATTGTCATTGGGTCAAGAGGGGCCAAAGCCCAGAACAAGGTGTGAGATATGCATAGCTGCCAAGGGGTTGTTGGATTGAGAGTGTCCCATAACCTGGTCTGTGGCTGCAAGGAAGGCAACCAGCCACTGCCTGTGGGCCAGGGATGCTGAGGAGCACAGCAGATAGTCCACCTATGAGGTGGTGGTTCATGCTTGCATTGCTGGGGAAGGAAAGCAGAGGCACAGGTGTCGGCCCTGGCTGTCGACCACCTTTTGCGTGACAGCGCCACGCTTGGTTTTGTGGCCGCACAATCCTAGCACCCACATCACGAAGGGACGTTTGTGTTTGCATAGGTACCAACCGAGCAGCTGATCCGCGGCGAAGTCATCATCAAGCCGCCACCCGGCCAGGGCGCCGAGGCTGTGATGCGTGCGCGGTTGGAACAAGCGCCACCGATTTGGATGCCCGCCTACAGAGTCCCACCCTCACTTCCGCAAGCGGCCCACTCGCCCTCTCCTCCGCCGCGGCCCGCTTGGTCCGATCCAGGGGATGATCATGAAGAAGAGCGACATGCCTGGGCCGCGGATGGTGACTCCCCGCAAGATTGGGGCCCGCCGTCCGTCAAGTACCGCCGCTCCGACCCATCCCGCCGCCTTCTGCGACCACAAGCGAGCATGGCCCAGCCAGAAATGGTTCTGTACAGCATGCACGAGCGGAAAGGGCAGGAAGGGCGCCTGGGAAGCGACGAGGGAGCTGACGACACCCGGGCGGAGGGTGTGCCGCGCGGACGACTCGTTACCCGGCGTGAAGCAGTAAGGGGCTCGGTCGTTGCTCCCCGGCGCTTCATGGGACACGCGGGCCGGCGGGGGCATCTGGTGGAACGCGGTTGCTCCCCCATCCAGGTAAGGAGGGCTGGAAGCTTGGCGAGGAGGCAGTTGTAAGGGTGAGGTTAGACAGGGAGGTCATCATGCTCATTTTGTGAACTAGCATTACTGCTGCTGTTGCTGCTGACCTTATTGTGATGAGCTGTTTGTGACATCGCTGGGTTGGTTGGATGGCACTGCTACAATGAGACACTAGTGTCTAAGTAGTCTGAAGTAGAGTAGGTCTGTGATCAGCTTAGCGTGGCCTCACCTGCCCTGCCACCCCTGCCCCTGCCTCAGGTTGACCCCTCCACCCAGCTGCCAGTCAATGTGCCGCCCCAGCAGCTGTTCTGGGCCCACGCCCCCGGCCCAGCTGCCGCTCCCTTGGCCAGCACCCGTGCGCGGCTGGGGGCTCTTGAGCAGCCACCTCCCCAGCACCCTGCCCGCCGCCCCATGGAGGGCCCCACAGCCCCCCGCAGCCCCCGCCGAGACCTTGGCGCGAACTCAGCCTCTGACGGTGGGGAGGGGGAGGATGCAGATGCCTCCCCTGGACCCTCGGCTGAGGAGTTGGACAGGGTGCTAAACCAGAGTGGAGACTCCATGCCCACTCCCGTGAAGTCATGGCCTAAACAGGCCACTCCGGATCGAAGCAAACCAGACCAGGCACCAGCTGCCCTGACACCTGCGCACCCCTTGGCCAGCATTGCGGGTGCCCAGCCACAAGGCAAGCCAGAGCAGTCGCAGCCTACAGCCCAACCCAACCTCACACAGCACCCAGCCCAACCCAACCTCACCCAGCAGCCAGCCCAACCCAACCTCACCCAGCACCCAGCCCAACCCAACCTCACCCAGCACCCAGCCCAACCCAACCTCACACAGCACCCAGCCCAACCCAACCTCACACAGCACCCAGCCCAACCCAACCTCACACAGCACCCAGCCCAACCCAACCTCACACAGCACCCAGCCCAACCCAACCTCACACAGCACCCAGCCCAACCCAACCTCACACAGCACCCAGCCCAACCCAACCTCACACATCACCCAGCCCAACCTCACCCCGCTGCTGCCCTGGCCCACCCCACAGGGCCCCCTGCAGCTGTAGCCCCTCAGCCAGGCCAGCCAGACAGCCAGCCCCAAGCAGACAGCCCCGGTCCCAACAGGACTGCCATGGTGGCAGGAGCAGCCCTGGGTGTAGGGGCGCTGGCACTTGGGGGGGCAGCTGTGTATGCCTATGCCTCGAGGGATGAGGACGATGAGGAGCAGTACAGTGACGATGAGGGCAATGGGGGCGAGCAGATGGGCCCGGATGAGGATGAGGAGGGGGAGGAGGGAGGTGGGGAATTTGAGGGAGAGGATGAGGGGGAAGGGGAGGGGGAAGGCGACGGAGGCCATCCTGCTGCTTCTCCTCATGGTTCTCATGAGCAGGTAGCAGCTGTCCAAGCACCTGCCCAGGAGGCCAGCTCCTCACCCTCTGCAGCGCCTCCAGTCCTGCCTCAACAGCCAGTACCAGCTGCTGCCCCTATGGCCCTAGCTACGCAGCCACCCCCACCAGCGCCTGTGGCTGCAGAAGCAGCAGGGGCAGCTGCTTCAGAGGCAGCCCCCACCCCTGCGACTCCTCAAGGCCCCACCGAGCTTACTCCCCTGGCTAACCCCACACCAGCGCCCGCAGACCAACCCCCACCTGCAATACAAGCACAAGCACCAGTGGCTACACAACCTGTGGCAGCGACAGCAGCAGCACCACCGACGGTACCATCACAAGCACCAGTGGCAGGTCCTGAGGCTACGCCAGCCCCACTTCCAGCAGCAGTATCACCACCACCGCCACCACCACCAGCAGCGCCCACACCCACGCCACCCACAGCGTCGGTTGAGACAACCCCACCAGCTGCCACTCCCTCACAGCCTTCCCCTCCTACACAGTCGGATGTTGGAGTGCCTCAAGTAACCCCTCCTCCACCTGAGCAACCCAAGCTAGCGAGGGGAGACAAGCCCGAGGAGAATGCCAATGAGGAGGAGAAGCCTGAGGATGAGAAGCCCAAGGAGGGTGAGCCCGAGGAGGGTGAGCCCGAGAAGGGTGACCCTGAAGAGGAGAAGCCCGAGGAGGATGCCCCTGAGGAGCAGAAGCCCGAGGAGGAGGATGCCCCTGAGGAGGAGAAGCCCGAGGAGGAGAGGCCCGATGAGGATGCCCCGGAGGAGGAGAAGCCCAAGGAGGAGAAGCCCGAGAAGGATGCCCCGGAGGAGGAGAAGCCCGAGGAGGATGCCCCGGAGGAGGAGAAGCCCGAGGAGGAGAAGCCCGAGGAGGAGAAGCCCGAAGATGAGAAGCCCGAGGAGGAGAAGCCCGAGGAGGAGAAGCCCGATGAGGATGCCCGTGAGGAGGAGAAGCCCGAAGATAAGAAGCCCGAGGAGGAGAAGCCCGAAGATGAGAAGCCCGAGGAGGAGAAGCCCGAGGAGGAGAAGCCCGAAGATGAGAAGCCCGAGGATGAGAAGCCCGAGGAGGAGAAGCCCGATGAGGATGCCCGTGAGGAGGAGAAGCCCGAAGATAAGAAGCCCGAGGAGGAGAAGCCCGAAGATGAGAAGCCCGAGGAGGAGAAGCCCGAGGAGGAGAAGCCCGAAGATGAGAAGCCCGAGGATGAGAAGCCCGAGGAGGAGAAGCCCGATGAGGATGCCCGTGAGGAGGAGAAGCCCGAAGATAAGAAGCCCGAGGAGGAGAAGCCCGAAGATGAGAAGCCCGAGGAGGAGAAGCCCGAGGAGGAGAAGCCCGAAGATGAGAAGCCCGAGGAGGAGAAGCCCGAGGAGGAGAAGCCCGATGAGGATGCCCGTGAGGAGGAGAAGCCCGAAGATAAGAAGCCCGAGGAGGAGAAGCCCGAAGATGAGAAGCCCGAGGAGGAGAAGCCCGAGGAGGAGAAGCCCGATGAGGATGCCCCTGAGGAGGAGAAGCCCGAAGATAAGAAGCCCGAGGAGGAGAAGCCCGAAGATGAGAAGCCCGAGGAGGAGAAGCCCGAGGAGGAGAAGCCCGATGAGGATGGCCCTGAGGAGGAGAAGCCCGAAGATAAGAAGCCCGAGGAGGAGAAGCCCGAGGAGGATGCCTCTGAGGAGGAGAAGCCCGAGGAGGATGCCCCTGAGGAGGATAAGCCCGATAATCAGAAGCCCGAAAAGGAGAAGCACGAGGAGGATGCCCCCGAGGAGGAAAAACCCGAAGAGGAGACGCTGGAAGACACCATGGAGCAGGACAAACCCAAGGACAAGCACGCTCCACACGACCAAAAGTCCGATGAAGAGTTGGAAGACGAAGAGGGGCAGAAAGAGGGAGACAACGAGGAGGACGGTGAGGGGGGTGGGAAGCAGAAAGTGAAGGGAGCGCATGGGTAGGGAAGGAATCGGGATATCAAGTCGTAGCCCATGTACAGTTCAGGGGCAGGTCAAGTCAACATCACCAACATCCCTAACTCAAGACATGCCTGCCTTGCAGTAGGCAGCAGGCTGCTTGGCAGCTTGCACCTCGGTCTGCAATCCACGTGATGCTTAGCTTGTGGAGGGTTGCAGCTCTAGCCAAGTGGCCGTGATGCAAGCGGTGCATGGCGTAGATGGGAGAGCACTGCCCCATGGAGGAGACCCACAATGAACTGGCGTAAGGTGTGGGGTGGGGTGGCGCAAGGCGTGGGGTGGGGTAACAAGGATAAGAGCATTGCCTAATAAGTGCAGGTTGTGCATCACATACACAGGCGCCTTGGGGCTGGGAATGGAGTTGGGCAGCTGTGGCCATGAGTAAGGATCATCTGCATCCATGCTTGTACCCATGCTTGTACATTCATCTCTAAGCAAACCCTACACTCTTGTGGTATGTACCTATGCACGACATTCGAGCTTGCATTGTTGTTGCCTTTGCTGTCAGTGACATTTGAGGTGCCCAGGTGGCGTGTGACCCTCAAGTACAGCTCATTGTACTGCATGCACCACAGGTTAGCAGTTGTGATATGTTATTGCCCTTTCGCCATGGCATATGTAGGCCATGTGCACGCCTTGTAGTGTGCGGCTTCATTTCAACTGGTTGGTAGGATGCTGCGGTGATGTTGACGCGCTTCTAGCGCTTGACCCACACCTAGCTAGGAGTATGAGTGTCACGCCTGAGGGTGCATGTCAAGGGGCCTGAACATGCCAGGGGGACCTCAACCATGCTTGTCATTGTTGTTCTTGATCACCTCACAAACTCCGGCTGCTCCTGAATGGAAAGCGTGGTAGTCACTCAAAGATGGAATGTCAACTGAAATGGTGTCGTCCACTACCCCTCAAAGGGTTAATATGATTGACTGAACGCAAGCTAGGTGATTTCAGCTGCAGTAGCTGCCGTCACCGTTGGTGGACGTTCCGCTCCAGCTTGGCCGTATGGAGTGTGCTTTCCACGTGTACCTAGCCAGTGCTCCAGCTCTGTTATTGGATTTGCATAGCCAACTGCCAGCTGGAGCCCTGCCCTAGGTCAACTCTTCCCCCCCCATACAGGGGAGTGATATCTGAAGCTGGCCGTTGCCGCCAATTGCCTAGAAGGTACGAGTTGGACACTTCACACCCACTCCTGTTTTGTCCTGTCCTAATGTCATCTGTGTTGGAAGTAGGGCGTTCCCGGCCAGGTCCTATTAAGACCCGGGTCTTAAGACCATGAGGATTTTGAACGGGGTCTTAAGACCTCACCGGCCCACCGGCGGCACACATCAGCGCCACTAGCGCTATGACTACGCCTGTCAGTCTTACACCGCCCGGCACCGAAGACACTCATCCTCCAGCCGAAGCTCGCTTCGCTCGCTGGACCTAAAAGTACAAATGAGTAGAGTGCAGTGGCCTATGCCGGATGTAGTTGTCTGAGTGTCGATGTGCACCAGGGCAACCCATCGGAAATATCGCGACCACGCCGGAGCGCCCGAAATGAGGCTTACAGTGTGATGAGGCTTACAGTACCCATATACCATAGCCGCAGTCACGCCTTGCTTCAAGGTTGCTCTCACAGTAAGCGAGTGACCAGGCCGCAAGCTCGGCCATCATCCGAGCTGTGGCGCCCATCCTGTTCAGCGCAGCGCGATGATGCCGTTTCTACAAAGAACGGGCGCCACAGCGTCAGGCCGCAAACTCTCTCACTCCCTCACACTCGACCGTCAGTAAAATTGTGTGTTGCATGTTGCACAAGCCGCCGTTGCGGGCTCTGCCACTGTTGTAATCCCTACCCCTGTAATCCCGATAGACTGGCCCAATCCACTAGCGATACTTCATTCTGTCACTCCGAAGGTGAGCATACCCGACCCTGACAGGAATCGATCTAGGGACCTCTCGCATAAGTGCTACTTTCAGGTCTTAAGACCTCTAGTACCGGTCTTAAGACCTTTAGGACCCAAAACATCAGGCAGGTCTTAAGACCCGGCACGCCCTAGTTGGAAGCACTTCGGCCGACAGCATGGAGACAGATCTTTATGATACTGCTGCTAGCATGCCTCTAACAGCTGCCCAGCAACAGAGATACCTGCAGGCTCCAGAGCCTCGGCATGCAGATATTTCAAACGCGCAAACACACAGCCATGACAGCCGCTCTGGGCATGCGCAATGGCAGGCCAGCACCAGGCTTCGTTGCTTGATTACTTAGTCCCGGTTGGTGTGGCGGGCGAGGATGCCGACGTCAAGCATGCACCACCACTACTACACGCACCTAAGAGCGAGAGTTTGGATCGGTGCGCCCAACAAGTTGCGCCATTTGTTCAATTTAGTTTGAAGATAGCACTCGCATGTCACCGTGTCCAGGCTCTTGCTGGACCGCACTCTGTGCGGCAGTGGAGCAAGGCGGCTTCGCAATCGATGTGCCTCTCGAGGGTGGGCTTCATGTCGCCAGGTAGAGAGGCTGCAGAGGGTCGAGCAGCTGTTTGGAAGCCTTGCATCATCAGCCTGGAATGGCTCGAATGCTAACAGGTTGCGGCGCTCTGCTCCAGCGGGCAGCTGTCCGACCTGACTGGACACAGCGCCCTCCACTCCCTCAGCTACCATGGTGCCACCAACAGCCTTGCATTTGTGCAAGGCTCCGGCGTGCTAAACATCTACAGCATGGAGCTGCTGGAGCGTGATGCAGCCAGCATGCAGGCCAGGTACTCTGCAGCAGACAATCGGCCTGGCTCAATTGCAGCACAGGCATGTGAACATGCACAGGCAGGAGAAGCTGGCAGGGAGGGTGCCGGCCCACCTGCTGTGGCCCCTGACCAGGTCCGGTGCCCCTTGCCCCTGGTGATCCCCGGGGCTTGCCAATCCCCTGTCTAGTGCGAGCCTCCACAGATGTGCTGCCAGGGGCGGGTGTGCCCTTCACACAGGCTTAGGCAGCACACCCAGGTCCTCAGGGCATCTCGCACAGGCTCTGCCACACCAAGGCATCCACTCCACCCCCACTAAGCGAAGGCCACTCCTCTGTGGTGGCCTGTGCAGTGCGCGAATCGGCCGGCCTATCCCAAGATGCCTGATGGATAGCCAATAGATCAACTATAAACATCAATCACCCAAGATACCCTAAGCGATCCTCAGGCATCTAAGGCGAGAACGGACGATACTGCTTCATCCCATCCTGCGCAGGGCGGGTGTGACGGCCCTCTGCAGGTCACACTCAGCCTCCTCCGACTCGAGTGAGGATGACGGAGTCTTCGGCACGGGGGGGCTATGGCCGGCGCCCCGCGGCCAACCGGAGACATCCAAGCTGCGCAGCGCCCGGGTAGAGCGGGAGGCGGAGGTGGAGCGGGAGCAGGGGCGGGCGATGGAGCAGACTCGCCTGGCTCGCTGGCGCTGCCGCCACAGCCGCAGGCTGCAGGGCAGAGCTCAGCTGGTCGCAGCTGCAGTGGATGCGCTGCCGCCAGGTGGGGCTGGGCCTCTCTACCTGCTTTGGCCAGGGCAGCACAGGGGTCACGGGGTCGGTGCCGCAGGAGCTGAGCCACAGCGGCAGGGGAGTTACATCAGTCTTCCCCTGTCCCTCCTCCTCCCCTTTTTCCTTTTCCCCTTCAAGCCAGGGGAGGGGGTGCAGCAGCAGGCAGGGGGCCGCAATGCCACAGCTGGAGTCCCAAACCCGGCACTAGGCAGTGCAGGGCTGTTGCTGCTGGTCCTGGTCCCACGTGCCCCTCCCCCTCTCCAACCTCCTCTCCTCCCCCCCTCTCACTAGCACAGACACCCTCTGGCCCTGTTGCCTCTGCCCGCTCTTCCCGTGGGACTTATGAGGGTGGTCTGCCAGGCTACACTGCCGCCCCTGTTGCCGCCCCTGCTGCCCCCCTGCTGGCTGCCCCCTGGGCTGTGCTGCTGCCCTCCGCATCCTCTGCCTACCACCTCTGGTCCATTTGCCCGTGTCCACTCTTCACCCCAAGCTGGCTGCACGCCCCTCATTCTTACACCCCCCCATCTTCACCCCCCCGTCCCTCTTCCCACCCCACCCCCCCCCTCCCCCCTCCCTCCCTTGTTCTCCTCCTGCCACCGGCGCTGCCCCTGTCCGCCCCCCCCAGGCGGTTCCAGGTTCGACATGCAGCAGCGGCTGGAGTGCGTGGGCTGGGACCCCTGCAGCGGCAGCAGCGGCCGCCTGGCCCTAGCCGGCCCCTCAACCCCCGCCATCACCCTCCTGGACCTGGGCCAGGTGGGGGCAGGCCTGGCTGACCTGAGGGGTGGGGCTCCCTGCACGGCATCAGGCAGTGCCTGGCCGCTAGCTGTGCAGCAGTGGTGGGCTGTTGAGGTGCTGAGCGGGAAGGAGGAGTGAGAATGCAGTGCAGGGGGCGGCTCTGAGCAAGCAACGCCCTGGGATGCCCTGAGGCTGGGCAGCTCACAACAGGCTGCAGGTGGCTGTGCAGTGGCGCAGCTTGTCGGCTTCATGCAGCGCCTTCTTTGTGAGAGACCATTGCTCACCCTACCTCAACTGCCCTTGCTTACCCTCCACCACCCTCAACCCCCCTCCACCACCCTCAACCCCCCTCCACCCCCCTCCACCACCCTCCACCACCCCCTTCTACTGGCATGCAACCCCCCGCCCTCCCTCCTTTCCGCCTCAGGGCCAGCGGCGCAAGACCCTGCTGCGGGTAGGCCGCGATGCCATGGGCGGCACCAGCCACCAGCCCACTGGCTTCACCTCCCTCAAGTGGGGCAGCGCCCAGGTAGGCAACCAGCTGTTGCCCAGGTAGGCAACCAGCTGTTGCCCAGGTAGGCAACCAGCTGCCGCCCCACTACACTGTCAGGCGGGCGCAAGCCGGCTCATCGTACTGCCCTGCTTGTGCTGCCTAGCTGTCCTCCTCACCGTGTCCTCCTGCCTGCCCACCAACCTGTGCCAGCTGGCTCACCAATGCTGCTTACCTGCCTGCCCACCTCCCTGCCTACCTGCCTGACCCCTGCCTGCCCACCTGCCCCGCCCCCTGCCTGCCCCCCTGCCTGCCCCCCTGCCCGGCCGTCCGCCTGTTGCGCCAGGCCCCCTACAGCCTGGCCGCCACTGCCAGCAACAGCCCGTACCTGCACCTGTGGGACACACGCACCCCGGGCCCCGCTGCCACCCCTGACCTGCCGCCCCACCCCGGCCCCGCAGCCCCTCCCCTGCCGCACCTCCTCCCCAGGAGCAGCAGCAGCGGGAGCAGCAGCAGCAGCAGCAGGGGGGGAGGCAGCGTGAGTGTGGGCAGCCTGGCCGGGCCGCGCCGCCACCCCCTGGCCGGCCCCCTGGAGCTCTCCCCTGAGGGGCGCCTGGTGTTGGCTGTGGACTGCAACAACCAGGTGGAGGGGCAGGAGGGGCAGGAGGGGCCGGGGGCCAGGGGCTGGGCGTGGCTCAAGGCTGCCCAGGTATCTCTATCTCTCCCTCTATACATAACCCCTCCTGTGTAGGCCCTCTATACATAACCTCTCCTGTGTAGGGTCGAGGCACAGCTGGCGGCCAAGATGCCAGTGGGGTGGGGTCTGAGGGGTAGGGTGGAGTCATGCTGCCTGCCCTTAGCACTGCTTGGGCCAGACATGACATGGTGTGACAGGGTGTGACAGGGTGTGACAGGGTATGACTCAGCAGTGTCCCGCTGTCAGAGTGGCACCCACATGACCCCACACTGGACCTCACTCAGGCAGTCCCCTCCACTGCCTGGCTCCTGTGCTGGCTGCAGCTGCTGGTGTGGGACCTGCGCAAGAGGAGCAGCAACAGCGCTCTGGCCAGCCTCAGCAGCCTAGGCGGCAGCGCCTCCCCGCAACAGCACCCGCTGCTGGCCACCACTGACCTGAACAGCCCAATAGCAGCCGCAGCGGCCAGCCTGCAGCCAGGCTGCTGGGCGGATGCGCACAGCCAAGCCGCGCCACAGCCGGCTGGAGGTGGAGGCAGTCAGGGGAGTGGTGCAGGTGAGGGGGGTACCCCCGGGGAGGGGTTGGTGCAGGTGAGGGGGGTGCTTTTGGGAGGGGGGTGGTGGGTTGGGGTGGTGTATGCTGGCGGCAGGCTGCCCTGCCCAGCCTCTGTCCTGCTCTGAGGTGATAGAGCTGGCAGTGTCAGGGGAGGAGCTGCCAGGCTGTGCTGCCTGCCCTGGCTGTGCTGGCAGGCAGTATGGTGAGGGGGCCAGAGAATGTGGGGCAGCAGGCAGGTCCAGAAAGTATGGTCTGAACGATAGGACTCTCTAGAGTAAGAATACAGCTGTAACTGCTTTGCTGCTGACTGGGCTGCCCTGCTGATGCGCCTGCCCTGCTGCTACTGTGAGGGTGACCCTGCCCACATCAGGGGCAGGGGCTAGCGGGACAGGGCAACACCACCTGGGGGAGTGGCCAACATAGTAGGAGCCTAAACAGGAGACAAGCTGGTCCATGCACCTCCTCACACCTGTCACTCTTCCTCATACATCTCACTCAACATGCCATGTGTGACCATGAGGTTCGGGTTTGCCGCCCCTTGCTGCAGGGGCAGCGTGGACTGTGTTGCGGGCGCCTGGCCTCAGCAGACCAGGGTTGGTGGGTGGTGCAGGCAGCAGCAGCAGCGAGCAGGGGGGGGCTGCCTGGGTGCCCCGGCCGGTGGACCAGGTCCAATTGGACCCATGCAACAGCAACCGCATGGCTCTGGTCATGCAGGTAGCTGACATGGATAGTCACCCCACCTTCCTCCACCACTTTACCCAAACCATGCCAGAAGTGTGACCTGGGCGCCATGCAGGCATACAGCCCATGCATACATGCAAGCCGTGTATACCCCTGAAGTGTGCATGCACGCATCCAGGCCATGTGGGATGAGATGCCTTGATGAAGTGCAGGTGTAGGTAGGGGTAGGGTAGGGACCTGCTCGCTCCTCCCACATGACGCCAAAGCATCAGCAGCACTCAGCACCAGTACAACGGTTGACATGCTTTGACATGACACTGATGCTTGCCACGGTCACTTGCTTTTACTAGATAGGTGCCTGGGGTCATGGTTAGTTGGTTGGGTGACGATGGTGGGGTGATAGTGTCTTGTTCCCTCACCCTCACCCTCACCCTCACCCTCACCCTCACCCTCACCCTCACCCTCACCCTCACCCTCACCCTCACCCTCACCCTCACCCTCACCCTCACCCTCACCCTCACCCTCACCCTCACCCTCACCCTCACCCTCACCCTCACCCTCACCCTCACCGTACTGCAGGACGGCAGTGCCGGGGTGCTGGACCTGGCAACAAGTCAGCTCACGCATCTGTGCCTGGCCCCAACAGCCTGGCAGCAGGCCGCTGCTGCAGGGCTACCGCCCAGGTGGGTGGCTGCTGATGTCTGGTTGTGCAGCACCGAAGCTCTGAAGGGTTGTTATGGGTCGTATGAAGCAGGCTGGGAAAAGAGGTGGGGGGAGGGAAGATGTAGAAGGGGAGGGGCAGGGAGGGGCAGGGAGGAGGGAGGGGCTGAAAGGAGGGGAGCAAGGGAAGGAGCAGGGGAAATGGGGAGGTAGGGGGACAGCATGGAGAAGTGTTAGGGAGGGGCAGGGAGGGTCCGGGGGAGAGTTGCTGAGAGCAAGCTGGACAGCTCCCGGCTGTGACCAATAAAACAGGCTTGGCTGCTGGCTGTAGGTATGCTCGCCTGCGCAAGCAAGGCACATGGAGCCCGTGTGGCCAGGCGCTGTGGCTGCCGCACCTTTGGCTCCTTCCGCCGCCCGGACTGCTGCCGGCGAACACGGTCACGGACTCTGCGCTCCCGGTGCCCGACCGTATGTCGTCCGGCGTATCCGCGCAACCAGGGGCGGCTCGCGGGGCCACCCCGCAATGGGAGCAGCATCCGGCGGTTGCGGCCGTTGATTGTCGGCTGGGCCGCGGCTCAGTAAGCCAGGTGGCAGAGCTCGGAGTGCGGATGCAACATAGCTTGTCCCGACATGTCGTACCACCTGGCGCAATGGCGGAATTCCGGGAGATTTGCGGCGATTCCCTCACGGGAGGCGCCAAGTCGAACCGGTCTCGTGAAGAATGCGATGGCCCTGGACAAATACTGTGGGCGCCACCGAAGCCGCTCGTCTTTCCGTTACACCGCATGCATCGCGCTGCACGAGAGCTGGATAGTGCGCAAGCCATGGCGCAAGGTGCGCAGGTGGGTAGCGATGCGGCACTGGCTGTTTCAGCGCGGTTTGAAGATGTGTGCTGGGCGCGCGACCAGGCGGATGGCTGGGCGCATTGTGCGTACGAGGCTGCTCCGCTCGTGCCGGTAACGGATTGGGTTCTCTGCTTGGAAGCGACCGGGCGGGACGGCAGGATGGTTGCTGGCACCCTGGGCGGTCAGTTGCTGCTTTTATCTAGCTAGCGCTACGGTAGTGCGACCAATGCAAATGGTGCCTCAATGCGATGGCCTAATCTGCTGGCCTTGCTATATATATTGGAGCGCAACGTTTTACTGATGATGTGGGCAGCACGTAAGGGTCCTCTCCTGTGTCTCGGTTAAGATGATGCCCGGCCGTCAATGCGTAAGAGCCTGTGATGGCCTGTTTTTACACAGCAATTATCGGCCTTCCTCGCGCGGGATCATTTGCAGACCCCGTGCGCAGCTTGGCAGTCAACGCGTCAGTAGAGTAGGCGCGTGCGGCGGAGCCCGGTCGTGTGCAGCCGGATGCATGTGCAGCCAGCCTGCTGGTCAGACCCGCAGAAGGGACCAGGCTGGGTCGCGACATGTTAACATGTTCACTAATTATGTTTGGACATATACGATGACGGTGCCAAGGCGTTGACCTGGCACTCAGCGTGTGTTTGTCGCTAAAAGGTTTGCGTCTATCCTATATAGCCCCAACCGCTGACAGCGTAAGCTGTGTGAGCCATCTTCTTCTACATACTGCACACTATTACAGGAGCTCGCTCGCAGCCCCGCGCCCCCACCCCGGTCTCGTCGCACCAGGCCGCGTCCGGACACGACCCCGACAACTCGCCAGGTCAAGGGTTTCAAGGCTGCATACCATCGGCATCATGCGTTTTTTGCTGTGTGCTCCGCTGCGCACCGGGAGGGATTACCTGTGCTTTGCTGCCCATTTTTGACTCAGCGATGGAGATGCTTGCGAGGTCTCCGTTGCTTGCATTGGCAAGGCTCTGTAATGGCTCAGCGGGCCACTGCGCATCCAATGCCTGGGCGACTGCCTCGCGACGACTCGCCTGCACCGCGGCACACATCGCTGTGGGCCAAGGCTGGCTACCTCGCAAAGCTGCAGTGCTTTGCGCGCCTCATACAGCGCAACCTGTCACGGGCAAAGCAGCACCAAACCCTCAGCTCACCTCCTCCGCTTCGCAGTCCGCGTTGCAGAAGGCGGCTTCGACGTCCCGACCGTCACCTACGGCCGCCATGACATGCATCGTCCGTCCGCAGCAGTGCCAGACCGCTGATAGTGTGCACCCCAACAATTGTACAGTGTAACCAATGAAGTGACGCGCATCAATAGAGCGTCGTCGTGCTTGCAGCTGCAGCTCCTACGCAGGCGCGGACCTGCGCGTATGAGAATGACGGGCGGGTCGGCGACCACGATGAAGCCCGCGGTGTTGAGAAGTGAGGAAGCGCCAGGCCCCGCAGGCAGTTGCTGCATGCTCAGGCACAGACACATTCCGCAGTTCTCGCAGCACCTGCGCGCGAGACCGGCGTGGGGCTGTCGATCCTTTCTGTACCATCAACACGCGACCAGTGCGGGGAAACTGGACCAAACTGTACATGCCAACAACAGAAACGGGCACCACATCGCTGCAGTGTGATTGCAGCAGTCATCAGTGGTCGGCATCAGCAATTGACCACGCTGCTCTTGCCCTCAAACCCTTACCCTGAACCGCCTTACACCTGCACACGTTGCCACCCATGCAATG
Organism: Haematococcus lacustris; assembly: GCA_030144725.1. Lineage (NCBI taxonomy): Eukaryota > Viridiplantae > Chlorophyta > Chlorophyceae > Chlamydomonadales > Haematococcaceae > Haematococcus > Haematococcus lacustris. The sequence goes on along the minus strand of JASKMD010000021.1, from coordinate 1,428,317 downwards.
TAGCCCCATCCAGCCTGCCTCCCTTCTTTCCTTCCCCCAACCCCTTTCCTTTCTCTCCCCTGCCCCCTCCCGCCCTTGTACCCTCGCATTCCCGCCCTCCCCCCTACACCTACAGGTCTGCCCCCTCCTCCCCTGCCTCACTGGCGCCTGACCTGTGCAGCTCCTGCTCCACTGCCAGGTGCAGGGACCGCAGCCGCACATCCTCCTGCTCTGCCCCGTGCAGCAGTGCTTCCAGCTCCTGGCCCATGCTGGCGCTGGCCTGGAGGGTGAGTACGACAGCAATGGAAGGAGGTCGGAGCTAAGCAAGGGAGGGGCAGGGGGGGCAGGGGCAGGGGCAGGGGCAGGGGCAGGGGCAGGGGCAGGGGCAGGGGCAGGGGCAGGGGCAGGGGCAGGGGCAGGGGCAGGGGCAGGGGCAGGGGCAGGGGCAGGGGCAGGGGGAGGGGCAGGGGCAGGGGCAGGGGCAGGAGGGGCAGGGGCAGGGGCTGGAGGGGCAGGGGGAGCCCCGTGAGCTGATAGGCCTTAGAGCCAGGTACGCCTACTGACCCCTCCCAATGGGCAGGCAAGGTCACCGCTGAGTGCAGAGGCAGAGACACACACCTGCATGTCCAGCTGCTGCCGCTCCCCTATAGCGGGCAGCCGGGCCAGCAGCTGAGTGCAGCCTGCAGCCAGTGGGATTGGGAGTAGGCAAGGGTGGGGTCTCCCTGGGTTGCTGCAGTGAGGCCATGCGGGACAGGGCCAGGCGGTGCTGAGGAACCCGGAGCTGGCAGGGGGCAGAGCCATGCCAGTAGGGCAACTGTGTGTGGAGTGGGGCTGAGACGGTGGTGGCGAAGACGCTGAGTGCACAGCAGGTGGGAGGGCAGGCGCTGTCACGGGGCTGTAGTGTGGGTCAAAGGCCGGTGACAGCATGTGTTGTGAGGGTGAGGGCGGATGACAGGGGTTTCTACGAGGCTGGCAGAGGGCAGGGGACCCCTTCCCCCCTCCCCCCTCCCCCCTCCCCCCTCCCCCCTCCCCCCTCCCCCCTCCCCCCTCCCCCCTCCCCCCTCCCCTCTCCCCCCTCCCCCCTCCCCCCTCCCCCCTCCCCCCTCCCCCCTCCCCCCTCCCCCCTCCCCCCTCCCCCCTCCCCCCTCCCCCCTCCCCCTCCCCCCTCCCCCCTCCCCCCTCCCCCCTCCCCTCTCCCCCCTCCCCCCTCCCCCCTCCCCCCTCCCCCCTCCCCCCTCCCCCCTCCCCCCTCCCCCCTCCCCCCTCCCCCCTCCCCCCTCCCCCCTCCCCCCTCCCCCCTCCCCCCTCCCCCCTCCCCCCTCCCCCCTCCCCCCTCCCCCCTCCCCCCTCCCCCCTCCCCCCTCCCCCCCTCTGTCAGCGAGCCCCTCACTTTCTATAAGCCGAGGTGAGCCGCGCTGCTGCTGGCCGTCTACCAGACGCTTGGCATGGTGTGCAGCCAGCAGTTGCAGCAGCTTCAGGGAAGCTTCCAGTTTAACCAGCACCTTCGACGGGTTGGCTAGCGCGCGGTTGACCAGCTGAATGGAGCAGCGCTGCAGGGGGGAGGGAACAGGGGGGTGGGGGTGGAGGGGTGGCAGGGGGCAACAAGGCAAGTGATTCAGAATCAGAAGCTGCGGGAGCTACAGCACATTGGACAGGAGCAAGGCGAGGAGTGGCCCACACCCCCACACCATCCATAGTCAAGGTCCCTTTGTTGGTGTTTACACCCCCATGGACCACACACCGACTCCCACCCCCTTCATTCCGCCCTCCCCCTGCTCCTCCCTGCTTCCCCCCCTGCTGCTCCCCCTCCCTCTCCTCCCCGCCCTTTCCTCCCCCTCCCCTCCTCCCCCTCCCTTCCTCCCCCTCCTCCTCCTCCTCCCCTCCCCCTCCTCCCCTCCCTTCCCCCCCTCCCCCTCCCCCTGGGCCCCGCCACCCACCACTGCCGTGTCCATAAACAGCTCAGCCACCTGCTCCAGGCGCGGGTGCAGGACGAAGGCAGCGGCCAGCTGGCGGGAGGCCTGCAGGCAAGACCGCCGCAGCCTGGCCGCCTCCTGGGGCTCTGCGGCACCACAGACAGCAGGGGGCAGCCAGCTGGGGGCAGCCAGCTGGGGGGGTGGGGCAGCAAGGGGGAGCAGCAGGGGGGAGGCAGCTGAGGGGGGCAGGCAGTGGGGGGATGGCAGCGGGGGGGGTTCAGGGGCGAGGTGGGGGGCTGATTCGGCACTGCAACACAGAAAGCCGCTGCTGCTGCTGCTGCTGGTGTCCGGGGCTTACCCAACGGCCCCAGTGTCTCCGCCCCGCCCTCCTCCACCACCAGCTGCTGCAGCGGGAGCGCTCCAGAGGCCCATTCCTTACACCGCCCGCCTGCACGTCCGTGTGTAGCAGGTGGTGGTGTCTGACAGGTGGAGTTGTCTGACAAGGGGGCTGTTAGGGAGTGGGAGGAGGGTAGGGGAAGGGGGGGAGGGGCAGAGGTGTGAAGGCGAGCCGGCTGTGTTGCTGGTTGTCGATCCCTAGACAATACCCACAGTCTCCACCTTCCCCTTACCCTTCCCCCTCCCATATTCCCTCCCCCCTCCCCTCCCCTATTCCCTTCCCGCTACAATCCTCCCCCCTTCCCTCCCTCCCCTCCCCCCCTCCCTCCCTCCCCCCCCGCACTGACCCAGCTCCAGGCCCGCCACCAGGGCCTGCAGGAGCCCCTCCACCTGCAGCTCCGCCCACATCTTGTGCGCCTCCTTGTTGCCCAGGGCGTAGGCGCTGAGGCTCAGGTGCCCCTTGGGGGAGGTGGCCAGCAGCAGCAGGTCGGCCAGCAGGGGGGGGCGCAGGGCCATCAGGTGCGCCGCCTGAACCAGCTGCTGGGGCGTGGCGCCGGGCTGCAGGCTGCTGGCCAGGTCGCCGCTGAGCCAGCACAGGGACTGCAGCAAACAGGGGTGGGGTGGAGGGGTGCTTAGACACGGGCAGGGGGCAGGGGGCAGGGGGCACGGGGGCTGGGATGAGAGCGGAAGGGTGGATGAGGGTGGTGTAGGGGAGGAGGGGAGGGTGGTGTCGAGGCTGACCGGGGGGAGGGAGGGGGGAGGAGGGTGTTCAGGTTTGACATCCACCTGTGAGACCAGTGGCAGCAGCTTGCCCTCCTGGAGCCCTAACCCCAGGTCGGTCTGCAGCGCCTGGGGCAGCAGGGCGTGAGGGCCTGGGAGCGCCCCCTTGCGGTGTGCCAGCAGGATGTCGGTGGCGCAGGTCAGCAGGCTGGCCACGCTGCTGCTAGGCGCCGCATGCACCTGGGGAGGGGCGGGCGGCCGGGGGGAGGAAATCAGCCCTGCAGGCCAGGGGGCTTTGGGTGGCGCAGGAGGTGGGATTTGAACCCTGGTGGCGGGGGGGGGTGGGATTTGATCCCTGGTGGCAGGGGGTGGGTGGGATTTGAACCCTGGTGGGAAGCTGGGGAGCGACAGGGCAGCCGTGGTAGCCTGCCAGCCTGCCCCCTGGAAGCATCCAGCAGCCAGCCAGCCCCGCCCAGCAGCTGGCCACGGTGCCGAGTCCTACCGCACACCGTGGTGGAGGTGCCCAAGGAGTTGAGGCTCACCCAAGTCCCCTCATCCCCAGCCGTGCCACCCCCTGCTGAGGTGTGTTGGAGGGGGCTGCTGGAGGGGGCTGGCGATAGCCAAGGCAGGGTGAGGGCCCCCGGAGGTAGGGCTATGCTGCTGCTGCTGCTGCTGCTGCTCCTCCACCTAACCGTTTATGATACCCTGGTTTGACAGCAGGCGCCCTGACCCACCCACCGGTGCTCTTGTGAGGACGTGCAGCAGGCTTGCCCCCCCGCTGAGGTGCATGCGTGCGAAGGTGGGGCAATAGTCCGCCAGCAGCGCAAACTGCGGGGTGTTGACCTTCAGGGCCTGGCAGCAGCGACACAGGCAGCAGGGGTCAGGCAGCAGCGACACAGGCAGCAGGGGTTGGGGGGCAGCGGGCCAGCATCAGGGCAGCGGCACAGGCAACAGCTCATCAGCAACAGCGTCAGCCAGCAGCACAAGCAGGCAGCAGGGGTCAGGCAGCAGCAGCAGCACAAGCACGGGCAGCAGGGGTCAGGCAGTAGGCAAGAGGCTGTAATTGTTGACATGGGCCGAAGGGAGGGCAGCAGGGCGAATGGGCATTTAAAGTCACTTGCCTTGTCACACTGCTGTCACACTATGCCTCATAGACCTGTGGCTGGTGGGTCACAGCCCCATGCACCTAGCCAGACCTAACCTGATCCTGACCTCATGCCGGCTAACCCCAGCTCCCCAGCCCGCCGCTGTACTGCCAATGTACTGCCAATGTACTGCTGATGTACTGCTGATGTACTGCTGATGTACTGCTGATGTACTGCTGCAAGGCCCCTCTGCTCACGCCACACAGCTGCTGGATACCTGGACACCCAGGACCCTGCCAGCACCCCTTGCCCCCTGTCACCTTTGCCTCTCCCTGCCCTCCCCTCCCATCATGCTGCCATGTTTGCCGACCCTGCGCCCTCTCATTCTCACGCACACGTGCTGAGACCACCTCATAGACCTGACTGGAAAGAATGCTGGCCACTGGCACCTTGCGCCATTGCAGCCAGAACACTCATGATTGCCTGTTTTGGCCCTAGCTAGGACCCAGTGAGCTGCTGCTGGCTACCCAGGCCACCACGCTGACCTAGCTTGCTGCCTGGCTGCTGCTGCCGCTCCCCGCAGCTTCGTGCTGCACATCCTATGCCCTCCCCCCTGCCCCCTCGCAGCTAAGGACAGACCCTGAGGTTCTCCTGCTGCTGCTGCCACACCCCACCCCGAGCCCCCCACCCGCCTGCTGCTGTCTGTCCTATTGCATCCCCCCCTCTCTTTCCCACTATGCCGCCTTCCAGGCTAGGCCCTCCTGGGCGCAGCCTGACAAAGGGCAGCGCTGGGTAGCTGCCTGCTGGCTGGTAGCTGGCCCCCTGCGGTGCAGGTGGCTGGCTGCCTGGCTGCATGACCTGCTGACGTGGCTGCGTGGCTGCCTGGCTGCATGAGCTGCTGGCTTGGTACATGCAACACTCAGTGCATGCAAGTTGTCTTGGGCCCACACCAGCTGCTGTGCTCACCGCGTCGTACACACGGTTCTGCTTTGTGTCAGGCAGCTTCTTTATGGCATCCTGCAACAACACCCAGGCACCCTCAACCTGACTTTAACTTTCAAATCGTTTGCCACTCGGGCCAAGGGCACGTCAAGCTACGCACCACGTGCGCCTGTAACCGCTGAGCGATGCCAGGGATTGCATCAATCGGGGGCTGCGAGCTGAGTTCTTCGTAGACGTGCCGAAGCCCTGAAGCAAGATCTGCGTGCTCCCATTTGGGCATCGCTTCTTCTTGGTTTCGTTATGATACAGCCTTGATGATTTGTGGATCACGATCAGTTTCGTATAGTTGGGGGTGGCCCCAGCAAGCATAACAGTTGGGCGTTGTCGAAGGCTCCGCAAAGCCCTAATTTGCAATTTTTTGCGTCATGGCCAGGGCCATGCATGGCATGTTGAAACGTGGTTACTATAGCGCCGACACCGCAGTGCGCATTGTCGCTTAGGCATGCATGTCTGCCATTCACTCCCAAAGACCTTATCAGAGTGTAAGGTGCATGTGAATGGCAACTCTCTCGTAGTATCTACACATGCAAGTATCTACACAGGATACACAGGGGATGCAAGTGTGCATCATGGACGGCGAACGCAGCATCTGGTGTACTCGTGAACGTTTTTGACGTCAAGTTCACATTCGACCGATGAAAGCTGTACGAAGCACGCGCCCCGTGAGCCCCGCGCAAGTGCCTATCGTTCCTCACCGAGTCGGTGAGACCTCATTGCTGAAAGAAATCAGCGGTTGACGGTGAGTTGGCGCAGCTATTGCGGCCAAGGGCGCCAACACCGGTGATGTTGCATGAACCTTGCATGAACGAAATGAAGCTATGCAGCCACAGCCATATCGTCCTGTTGATTCGAATGAACACCGAGCTTCCAAGACAATGAAACTTCTCTGGCAACATTGCATTTGCAGTAGTGGCACAGATGGTGCAGCTGCCCTTCGCTACCTCTTGTTTATGGCTTAATATGATGTAGTATTACATGGTGATCATGTTGTTTTGTCAACTAGCTGGCGGGGACAAGATAACCTTTGGGTTCCCACTGATATGGCTGCTTCGCCTTGTTTAACAACAGCCTAGACATGAGACCACACGCCGCCTGCAGGGTATCAAGTGGCAGGTAGATGACGACATTCCACGTTGAGAACTCCCGCACATTAGATTTAGCTCCAGCTCAAGCCTGGCAAGCACCTGCAGGAGCAGAGGGTGCAGGGAGGTGAAATTGACATGAGATGCAGTCAACATGAGCAGTAGTTGACCAGCAGAGCCGTGTCAGCACTAGTGCATCCTAGTGGCGCAGTGCACCAGTAGTAGCTGAGTCTTGATGCACATCTGTATGATCATCATCATTGTCATCATCATCACCATCCTTCCCATCATCATCATTATCATAATCAGCAGCAGCAGCAGCAGCAGCAACCTTGCAGTACTATGTGGTGGCTGTTCACATGTGCCACTTCCAAACCATTGTGGAGTGTCCTGGTCATGCTGAATGCATGGATCATCAGACAAGTGCCTCGTTTGTCATCTATTTGGCAGGACCCAACCAAAGCTAGGCCCTAGCCTCAGACTCGTCATCTAGTATTTTTCATCACTTGATCATGCATGCCAGACCATGCTCACAATGTCATGATGCCACACGCTCATCATGCATGCCAGACCATGCTCACAATGTCATGATGCAGCCATGGGGCCCATGCAGGCCAATGCCCATGCCTGATGCGCTGGCTAGGTGTGCATGTATCCCATGGTGACTCCACTGTCATGGTCAAGGCACTGTGAGGGGGTGATGCAACGTAAGCAGGCATTCCAGACACTCAGGTGGAAAAGACACTCACAGATCAAGACCCTTGACATACAATTGTACATCATGCTGAAAAAGATGCTCACGGTCAAGACCCTCATACACAGTTGTATCACAAATCAGCAAATGCCATGTATGCATGACGGTGATGACGGTGATGCTAACGGTGATGTTGATGATGCTATTGAATGGAGGAGGTGTCCTGCGTGCGTCTTAGATGAAGATTCCCCGCAACTAGGTGCAGGGTGCACAGGTGGTTGATGCCATGGCACATTCGTGGCGGTAAGCCATAGCACACAGCATGCCGGCACTCTGGCAGGACCAACGAGTAGGGCTTCACACACATACCTTGGTGGGAGGATAGCCCTGAGGCCCTGAAGCCACATGACTTACAACTTGTTCGCAATGATAGGCGGCCTGCACATCACTTGAACAGGAAACAGGAGCAGCGACAACAACAGTCAACGAATGCAAAGTGGCTAGTGAGCAATCCCAGCCCTAGAGCATCCTGTGTCCTGTGATACGTGAGTATCAGGTGTCAGTGGGTGTAGGTATGAAGGGGGATGTCAGATCAGTGATTTGTCTGCTTTCAGTGCCTCGCAAGCCTTACGGTGGCGACTCAACAGGTGCTGTGCCAGTTCGCCACATGGGGATCAACACAACACAACATGGCTAGCGATGCCGTGCCAGCCATGTGATGTGCAGAGAAGAGGTCAGGCTGAAGGCATACCGACACGAGGATGCCAAGACATGCAAGCAGCCAGGCTGCTGGGGCACAAGCCAGGGTTTGGGTGGGGTTGGGCCTACGGGGCGGGTCAATCCCTTGTTTGCCATGTCACTGGCAAGGCGAGTGGCATGAGGGACCCTGGGCTTCAGCTTGTGCATGATGCTTGGGGCTTGCACCATAGCAGGCCAGCCAGGTCATAGGGGCGGATGACCAAGACTAGTGACTGTGGACGGGCATGTGGAGGGGCAGGCATACCGGGCTTACGAGGCCAAGATCGCGTGAGGGCCCAACAGTGGAGCAGGTGCAGTGCAGTGCAGTGTGGCTACAGCATGGCGGTGGCTCACCTCCCTTCCTTCTTCGCACAGATATCTCGTGTTCATCTACAGGAGAAAGAACTGCATTTAAAAAATCGCAAATGATGAAGCTGAGCCACTAGGTGGGTAGCAGAAGATGGCTGCCGGTTGGCCGTTACTATTCCCACAAATGGAACCCAGGCAGGCTAACCATGGCAGGAGCAGCAGTTTTGCAGCAGCAGAGTAACAGGGCAACAGGGAGGCAGGGCAGCAGCGGGGCAGCAGGGCAGCTGGGCGACAGGGCAGCAACAGCATGGGCTGCTGATCAGAGGCGCTGCAGGCCAGCGTAATTGGGCTGCAGCCTGCAGATCGGTTCCAGAAGGACCAGTTGGAAGGGGCAACTGGGCTGCAGGGCAGAGCAGCTGGTCTGTACTTGTTTCTAGTCCCACATGCCGCTACTATCCCACATGTGGAACCCATGATGTGGAACCACAGGCACATGCGCAGAACCCTGACCCTGAGCTTGTACATACAGCCAGCTGCATTCATCAGCTCACACTTAGTGCATGCAGGTCATGTCAACTTTATACTATAGCCTCTTCTACGGGTCAGGCAATAGTGTAGGTTGTAGGCACTCATGCACCATGTCCATGTGCATTGGGTATACTCCACACAGCCCCTGAACACCATTCTGAGTAGTCCCGTTAGATGCCCCTAGTGGTACCTAGTGGTCCCACTCAAATGAAGGCCCTAGTGAGGGACGAGGGGGCTGGACTCGTTTCAAATGATGAACATGCAAGCGCTGTAAGAAGGTGTGTGTTGCGTGATAACGTTGACCGCTGATAAGTTGCGTGTTAACGTTAACGTTGTACTCGTTTCATACCAAACCACCTAATACTCAACCGAATGTCATTCGCCAATGTTTCAGCAATGAGCTGGGGTGCTGGGTAGCGCTACGCACCCGCACGCGCATCCTGTATGGTGCTGTGAACAATCTTAATGCGTGGCCGCCCTTTTCGCACTGTGTCCATCTGGCTGGTTTTCAGAGCGACGCATATTCAGCGTTAAGACCTATACCATCACATGTAAAGGCCCAGGATGCAACTTCATCGCGCGCCGGGAGCGTCGCGCCTGGGCCGAGGCAGTTTGGCCCGCCAAGGCTGTCATGCAGTTTCAACCGCTTACTTCAGGCCACAGTGCACCCTGCGGTGCCACAGCGCCGACCCCCAGGCACGGTTGACCGAGTTGGACACCGTCGGCGCAGCGCCAGTCTGGACAGACTCTTTGTCAGAGACACAGCGCTACGTGCTAGCCGACGAATGGGGATTCTCCAGCGTGGGCACCAGCCTGCCCGCTGGCATTGCTCCGGAGGTCCTTGTCGCAGCCTTGCCAGAGGACGTACTGGAACCACAGCTCGGGCGGGCAATGCAAGGCTTCCTAGCCCCCGTGGCGCTAATCGCCTTGGGCCTGTCATGGCAGTGGTACATGCACAGCATCATGCCGGTGTGGCAGCAGCTGGCGACGTGGGTTTGCATCGGCACGGGGTATGCTGGGCTCTTCCAGCTAGCTCAGGAGTGCGCCAAAGGCTGCTTCCTCCCGGAGTTCCCTGCCACCCAGGTCAGCCCCTTGTAGTCTACCTCCCTCCCGTTTCAGGCCAGACACCTGCTCAGCTAGACATACAGGCCAGAAGCCACAGCTAGCGAGCATCCAGCCAGTCCGCCCATAGTGGCAGCCAGCTACATATCCAGGCAGCCAGCCACAGTTACAGTAACAGAAAGCCAGCCGCAGCTACAGGAAGCCAGCCACATCCCCAAGCAGCCAGCCGCATTCACGCTTGCAGAGAGCCAGCTGCACTTACAGGGAGCCAGCCAGCCATGCTGCTGGCTGGAATGGAAACGGCCGCAGTGTACTCTGCTCCCAGGCTGTGCCAGCAGGTGGTGTGATGCCAGGAACATGGAGCCTTGTGCTGTCAGGCCTGCCAGCCATGCCCTGCCCACCCTGCCCGTCCTGCCCGCCCTGCCCGCCCTCCTCTCCGCTCAGCACTAAGTGAAGCAAATGCTGTGTGTGCTGCCCAGCGCAGGATTTGGTGGGCAGCCTGCTGATGGCTCCGTCCTTGAACAGCTTTGAGGTGTGGCGGCTACGCCTTTTTGACCACCACATCCGGGTGAGATAGCTGCGCTGCGGGTGCAGGGTGCGTCATGAGGGTGCAGTAGCGCGCAGCGTCTCCCAGCAGTCCCCCAGGAGTCTCCCAGCAGGCACATCCGGGTGGGTGTGCAGCCGCACAGCCGGGCAGGCCAGGTGGCAGCAGGGCAGGCAGGAGAGCATGCAGGTGGGGAGACGGCAAGTAGTAGGCAAGGCAGCAGGGCAGCAGCAGCAGGGACTGATGCCTGCAGTGATGCAGGAGGGTGACTGGCATGCGGTGGGTGAGCGTGTAGAGCTGCTGTACAGTTACCAGAATCAGGGTCAGGGTCAGGGTCAGGGTCAAAGTAAGGGGCAGGGGCAGGGGTAAGGGCAGGGGCTGAGCTGCGTGCCTCGTCTCCAAGCAGGCAGCCAAGTGCCAGCATCAGGGTAGGGCTGCACTGGCCTCATCATCGCCTGCCTGGCAGCTGCTCTACCCTTGTTGCCCCGTGGTGGCAGCCTAGGTGAGCCCAGCCTGGCACAGCAGCTACCACCTGGTACAATAGGGTCTAGGTGAGCCCAGCCTGGCAGACTGAGGCCGGCGCACCTAGGCTGGCCTGGTGGGCCTGGTGAGGTGCTGGTGGAGGGGCAGCAGGGCTGGTGCAGCCGCACGCGCTCAGCTCAGCAGGCGCAGCAGGGTCCATGCGGGCGCAGCAAGAGAGGCAGCAGGCGCAGGGTGCCTCAGCAGGGTGCAGCAGCGCGCAGTGGCCACGCGGCGGCCCTGGTTGGCCCGTGCACATGCTGCACCCTTGCAGCACTGGCCATGCCCGCCTGCTGCGCCTGCTAGACCTGAGCAGCTGAGACAGGTGCAGGGTTGTCCTAGGCCTGCCTCCTGCCTGACCCGCCTGACCTGCTCTGCTGCCCCTACCACCACCACCGTCTGTCCACATCCACCAGGCCATGGCCCTTGCCCAGCATCCTGCGTTTCCGGGCCCCCCAGCTGGCCCCCCAGCTGGCCCCGCCTGCCTGCCTGCCTGCCTGCAGCCCACGGAGCTGTGGGGAGACAGCCAGGGCAGCTGCCACCCCCTGACGCTGCAGCAGCTGGCGGCAGCGCACCCCTGGCAGCGCCTGGTCATGAGGCTGGTGGCTACAACCCCCCTCAAGCTGCTGATGTCATTGGGGGACTGGGTCGATGGTATGCAGGTGAGGGGTTGTAGGGGGAGGGGGTGCACGTGAGGGGGGTGCAGGGGAGGGGGTGCATGTGAGGGGGGGGCGGGGGGAGGGGCTGGCAGGGGGAGGGGGGTGGCAGGGGGAGGGGTGCAGTGGGAGGGGGTGGCAGGGAGAGGGGCGCTCAGGGTCATGGAAGCTCAGGGTCAGGGTCAGGGGCGGGAGCCCACACCAGGCACAGTGCTGGCAGTGAGGGATGTGAATCTGAACAACAGTGGCGCAGCAGAGGCAGGGAAGGCAGGGAGGGCAGGAGCAAGGGACTGGGAGGTCAGAAAGGGAGTCTGTGAGGCAGTGCCTAGGGCCAGCAGCTGGTCTACTCCCTCCAGTGATGCACACCAGGTGTTGGGCCAGGCAGGGGAGGGGAAAGCTGGAAGAGGGGCCAGGGGGCCCCTGGTGATGAAGCACTGGCACGCATGCCACCAGCTGCCAGCGCAGCCTCTGTTGCTTTAACCTCCTGCCCACCTTTGGCACAGCGCCTTCCCCTCCCCCTTGGTACTCCCACACAGCACAACAGGCGGCTGTGCCTGGCGCGGCTGAAACTGCAGGGCTGGGACCTGCGGGAGGTCTACGTGGGGCTGAGGATATCCGTGCTCATGAGCTGGGTGCTGCCTGCTGCCGTGCTGGGGCTAGGGCTGCCCTGCCTCCTCGTCTCCTTGGGCTGGGAAGGTGAGGAAGACGGTCGAGAAGGCATGCGCCTCGCCCTCGCCCTTTGCCTGTAACACCCTGCGCTTCATGCTGCACCCCTTGCTGCCACTGCTGCCTGGCCACACCTCCCCATCTACCCCTCGACACTGTCAGCCAGCCAGCCTGCCCCTCCCCCAACCCACCCACCACTCCTTGCTCACTCTTTGTGTATGCCACACAGGGCCTATTGTGCTGCAAGTCAGTGGCCATAACACCCTTGACAGCCTTGAGATGTGCATGCTAGTGTGCATGGCGTATTTGAGGGGCACAGCTCCTCTTGCCTGACAGAGCGCAATGCCTGTTTCAACTACTTGTTTTACTTGACAATGGCAACACTGGGCAAACTGTATACTTTCCCACTAAGCATGTGCCACGGTCGTCTGTACAGGCGTTATCAACTGTTGGCTGGGCCCCTGGCTGGTGTTCCACTGCTGGTTGTCGACCCTGAACCTGCTACGGCACACCGCCCCGCATATTCCATGGCGTGCACGCGGCCTTAAGCCGCGCTCGTACGATCACTCCCGCGCGATCATAAGTCACACTGTGACTACGCCGCTCCCGGGCTGGCTGGAGAGCCTGCTCAACTTCCCCAACTACCCAGTGCCGGGCCTGCTGCTGTGGTCCGGGGTGCCGTACTACCACGCGAAAGCCGCTACTGCGGCATTGCGGGAGAAGCTCGGGCCTTACATGAACGAGGCGCCCTTGAGCATCCGATTGTTGACTAACCACATCACCAAGTGGCACGTCTTTGACACCGACACGGAGCGGTATCTGACATGGGAAGAGGCGGAGAGGCGGTTGGAAGAGCAACAGCTCGACCAGCGCAAGGAAAGCCTCGGCGCCCATGGTGCGGACGATGGTGCGGCACATCAAGCTGTGGGCGATAGCCCCATAGGCAACGGCAGCTTCTCCAGCAGCACAGCGCCGCAAATGTCCCCAGTGTAGCAAGATCTGTCGGCATCAGCCACGGCTCGTGATCAGTCGTCGGCTCCTGTTCTCAACACTCGTTCCTGCGGTTGAGGCTGTGCCGGCTCCTAGGGAACCATGGCTTGTCTCTTGACCTCGTTATCGCCGTGCATGGCTGGGTGTTGCCGGCTGTACACCCTAACTGATGTCGTCTGTGAAGCTGTAGCTTCGGAAAGAGTGGTCAGCCTCGCATATGTCATCTATCATGGGTTGACGATACCAAACTGCTCAACACTGGAGCCCACTTTGTTGTCTATAATGATGACGGCGTCGTCACTTGAAAGCTGGTGAGACTGCTGGCCGTCTACAGTGGTAGATGATGACAAGTGTATGTGAGTGGGTAAGGACCCGGAAATAGAGGTCAGGTCGGGCGATTTTGTAGGTCACTTTGAAAAGGACAGCGGCCGCAGGCGCATCGCCTCCCTCATTGCCGGCCCTTCATCGCTAGCTACCTTGCAATGGAGGGTGCCATCTTGTGCCTTGGCAACCCGCTGCTTGATGTATCCGCCAGTGTGGATTCAGAGTTTATGGCCAAGTACGATGTGAGTGCTGGGATGCAAGGGCTACACAAGATGCCCCTTGCATCGCACGTCGCCGTCGCTTATCTGTGCAGCTCAAGCCGGCCAACCAGATCCTGGCCGAACCCAAGCACTTGCCCATGTACGAGGTGCGCGACGCGCCGCGCGAACTGCAATCACTGGCATTGCATTACCAGCCTCGTGCATTACCAGCCTCGTGCTGACAAACATGACGACCGCCCTCACTTTCCCAGCTGATTTATTATAAAAAAACAACAGTAGCCTAGCCAGCCTTACAGCATGCTGCAGAACCCTCTGCCATCGCAGCTAAGACCCAGCACCTGCTGCTGTCTTGGCAGGAGCTTGCAGCCAAGCCCAGCGTGGAGTACATAGCAGGGGGAGCGGGGCAGAACAGCATCCGGGTGGCCCAATGGATGCTGCAAGTGCCCCAGGCCACTGCCTACATGGGCTGCATTGGTGATGATGAGTTTGGGCGCACCATGACTGCCACTGCCAAGGCGGATGGTGTAAATGTGAGAAGCAGGGGGAGGGGAAGAGGGAGAGGGGTGGGAGGAGGGGAGCGACTGTGGGAGGGATGCAGTGAGACAGGTGATCAAAAGTGGGGTGGGCTGGAGTAGGCAGTGTCTTGAGCAGTGTAGAGCAGGAAAGCCTTACATGGTTGCCCCAGTGTAGCCTGAAGAGGGGTGTAGTGCAAGGCCCTGTGCACAGGACCACTGCCACATGGTGTGCACCAGCACTCAGCCTAAACACCCCTCGCTGGCTACCTGGCCTGGCCCCCAGCCCTGCTGCCTGCTGCCTGCTGCCCCCAGCCCTGCTGCCTGCTGCCCCCAGCCCTGCTGCCTGCTGCCCCCAGCCCTGCTGCCTGCTGCCCCCAGCCCTGCTGCCTGCTGCTCCCAGGTGAGGTACATGGTGGACCCCAGTACCCCCACAGGCACCTGCGCTGTCTGCATCACCGGCATTGAGCGCTCCTTGGTGGCAAACCTGGCGGCTGCAAACAACTTCAAGGTGGGAGCGGACAGCAGCACTTTACTCGACACTTTACTGTGTAAGGCAGCATCAGCAAGAGGTCACGGTGAGGGAGTTCAAGGACTACGGCAGGCTGTTGAAGGGGAAGGGCATAATGTGGTCAGGGGTAGACAGCCGTGGATCAAGGGCAGCCAAGATCTGATCCATGCTGTCCTGGGCGTGGATGTGTCATGGGCAGCAGATAGAGTCAGCGTGCGTTGAAGCAGGCTGTGAGACAGTAAGTCAGCGTCACCAAGAGCTCACCAGGGGGTTCAGTCATGGGCGGCAGGCAGCATCACTGTTGGGTGACGGCCTGGAGTCCCACCTAGCTTCTTACTTGCTTAACAGCCTGCCTGCCTGCCTGCCTGCCTGCTTCCTCACCTGCCTGTGTGGTGCCCTGCAGGCTGACTTTGCCCTCGCCAACTTCGACCTCGTCGAGGCAGCACGCATCATCTACTGCACCGGCTTCTTCATCACCGTGTCCCCGGACTCGATCGCGGCCGTGGCTAAACACGCCGCTGAGCACGACAAGATCTATGCGATGGTGCGGAGGATGTCGCAGGGCCGGCACGCAACTAGTGTTCAGCCCCGCGCGCTGTCAGCCGTCCGTCAAACCAACGTCAGCATGCACGCGACAAGGATTTGTACGTCACATTTGGCGGAAAACTGCAGCGCAGCCAGCCAGCCACATGTGGCGGACCGGATAGATATGAACGTGTGTGAGGCCTGATAGGTTAACCACACATCAAGCGAACTCTGCTTGCTGCACCGCAGAACCTGTCTGCGCCATTCATCGTGCAAGTGCCACCCTTCAAAAAGGTACTCATGGACAGCATGCCCTACATCGACTTCCTGTTTGCTAACGAGGTGCGTCACATCGGCCACTCAAAAGAATGGAACTAGCCCTGACTTGACTATACTGACTCAAGCCATATGCTGTGCTGGTTTGCATGGCACGCTGCATGGTTTGCATCCCATGCTACATGTACTGAGCTTCCAAACCTATCCTGGGCTGGGCTGAGCTAGAGCCGCCACCAGGGTTCAAATCCCGCACATGCTGGCTGGTGTTTTCAGCTAGCCGCCAAAGCCCCAAACAGTGTGCTAGGCCCTGGTACCATGTTCTGTTGTGGGCCAACGCCACCACGTAAGCCACACTGACCACCTGCCGTCCCCAGCGAGTGAGCAGAGCACCATGGTGCTTGACTGAGCAGGTGCAGGCCAGGGCAACTGAAGGCACCTATCTCCGCTGCATGCCTGCATGTGTCGGTGGCATTGATTTCTCTTACAAAACAAAGAGGACATAAGAAAAGTATTGACCTGCTGGCCATTCAGGCTGTGCTTGGCTGTGTTGGTGCAGGTGGAAGCAGCAGCGTTTGCTGAGAGTGAAGGCTGGGACGCACAGGACCTGGAGCAGGTGGCGCTCAAGGTGGGTGTAGGCACCACCACCACCATCGCAAAATACTATCCCCAGCCCCACCAAAGCCATGGCTGCCAACAGTGGCGGGAGAGCAGCCCATGCATGCCACCCCAACCCTCAGCAGCACCACAACGCACCCTGCTTGAAGCCCTACTCCTTTACGTATGGAAGCCAGAGCATAACAGTGTTGGGAGCAGGCAGGGTGGGCAAGCTTGTGGTTCATTGCAGGGGCAGGTTGTAAGCCAGCCAGCTTCATGGAAGGGGCAGGTGTCCTCCAGGCTGGCAGCAGGCCATGGCCACAGTTGGAAGGGGAGTGGCTCAACCTGGCTGGATGCGTCACACCAGGCAGGCAGTCAAGTGGTCAGGCGCTGCGCATTGTTTCCAGGCAGTCCCTCTGCTGCTACAGATGAGCTCGGAAGACAGTGCCTCTGCTGTCCCACACTGGCTGGGAAGGCGTTGCAGGCCGTGACCTTGCGTCCTCACTGCTGCAGGTGTCCCGCCTGCCCAAGGCCAACGGCTGCCGCCCGCGCACAGTGGTGTTCACGCAGGGCGCACAGCCCAGCATCGTGGCTGTGGGCGGCCGCACCACTCTGTACCCCGTGCCAAAGGTGTGTGACCAGGGTGTGTCCAAAGTGTGGGCAGGGTGTGAGTTAGGGCACATGAGGTTCTTGCACTGTGCGCTGCATGGCTTGCATAGCTTGATAGCTGCATGCATTAGGTTAGGAAGAGGGGGTCGCTCGTTAATGCCGTCAGCACTGGGCATGTAGGTTAGGGTTAGGGTTAGGGTTAGGGCATGTAGGGTACTGGGTACAACCTTTTCCCTGCCCTGTCCTTGCCAGTGCTGTGGGCTGCATGGCTGCATGCATGTGTGTGTTGAGGTAGATGGATAGGTGTGCTACTCAATGCCATCAACACAACATGGCACCTGCACGGCACTACATGGCACCACACTGCATGGCACCTGTATCATGCATGCCCACATGCTCGCAGGGCACTGGGTACAATGCCGTTGTGGCCTGGAAACACCTGGCCTGCTTCGTCCTGCTTTGCCCTGCTTCATTCTGTTTCGTCCTCTGGGCACTGGGCATTGGGTGCGATGTCGGTGTGGCCAGGACAGCCCTGGCCTGGTTCGCCCTGCCTTATCATGCCTCGTCCTGCCTTGTCATGCATTGTCTTGCCCTGTCCTGCCATCAGATCGCACCCGACCTAATCGTGGACACGAACGGGGCGGGTGACGCCTTTGTGGGCGGCTTCCTCAGCCAGCTGGTGTACGGCAAGGACGTGGCAGAATGCTGCCGAGCAGGTGCGGCATGGCCCGCTGCTGGCCCGACCCCGGCGTGTACCTGCTCATCCACCACGCAGCATGCAGCCAGGCAGACAGGGTTACCTTCAGCTGACCAGCTTCAGCAGTGCCTAGTCGCCTGCCTGTGGCCCCAAGCAGACCCTAGGTCTAAGGGTTGGGGGATAACCCTAACCCAAACCCTAACCCTAGCTGTGCCTGACCCCGATGCATTCCGCCTGGTGGACACGACGCAAAAAAACATTGCAGGCTCTGCAGCTTGAGCTCCTAGGGCCTGGCGGTACACATCCCCTGCGCAGTCCTGCACAGTGCTGTCCATCCGCCATGCAGCATGCAGACCGGACAGACTGGGCTACGCACTTGGCTGCCACAACTGCCCAGCTCTTCCAGTGCTTATGAATCCACCTGAGGCTTAGACTCTCAGTGCATTCACCCACACCCACACACTAGCCTGCCACCGGCGTGCCACTTGGTGCATTGTGCGTGTGTCAGCAAGCAGCCATGTGCTCTGAGCCGAGGGCTGGGGGCGCTTGTGCTAGTGTACCCAACCCTCTGCACCCACCCTCCTGTTCTTTTGCCACTGTGCAGGCAACTATGCTGCCAGCGTGATCATTCAGCGCTCGGGGTGCACCTTCCCCGCTAAGCCCAGCTTCAAATGGGCTTGAAGGGGCAGGCCGCACTCGTAAGAAAATAAGGCTGAGGCAGTGAGCACAGGCCCCTCCCCCTTTTCATAGGCGCCAGGCGGAGTTGTCAGTCGCATGAGCACTGAGTTGGGTGACAGTGATGACAGGCTCGCCAGGCCGGCTTTGTGAAGGGGTCCTTGCCGGGTGAAAGGCAGCAAACAGCACAGAAATGTGAGGGTGCATGCCCACGCCCTCCGTTTTCGCCCTGGAAGATAAGGTCAATAGCCCCCCCTTCACTGATTGCGTCACCACGAGTGGTAGTCGGGCGATGGAACATGACCCGTGCTGCATGTTTGGGCGCGAGTTCGCACTTCAGACTACTCACTATACACAATGCAACTTACAATGCAACGTGACATCACGCCATCAACACAGCGCAATCAAAACGGTATTTGAAACCTCAATGTCCCGTATCGCAATAGCCTGTACACAGCCCAGCTGAGCGATTTCAGCTCTGCAGGTGCAGTTTGAAGAATGCGATGAGCCGCGACCAGGCAGCCTGGAGATCCTCCTCGTCCGCGACGACTCCGTTGTTCAGCTCTGCACAGCACGCATATGCCCGTAGTCAAGCAGTTGAGTTAACTAAGTCTCATGCCCGTAATCAAGCAACTGGATTCACTGAGTCTCATGCGGGGGCAGGATATCCATCGCAAGGCACGTGGACGGCAGGCAGGCCGACCTGGCAGTCAGTGCCAATATAACAACTAGCGCATATGGCGATGAAGAGCAGTGTGTTAATGCTTGCACCTCCTGTCAATAACCACATGTTTCCACCACAATAGGACTGCCATGCAGCATGCGCCCACCACACCTGCGAGCCTGCAGACAAGTGTACCAGGCTGCAGCAGTTTGGCTTGGAATGGCGGTGTGTGTGTTGCAGTGGTTTGGGGGTGGGGTTGGGGGCACACTCACTCTTCACCCGCTCTATCCCCTCAGATCCAGTAATTTGGTTCAGAAAGCCATGGGGAGCGGAGGGGAAGATGCGCATGTCAATGTTTCCCCCCGCCGCCTTGATCTTCTGCTCCACAGCAGAGGCAGCCTGGACCCAGGCACAGTCGGCAGGCAGACATGGCTGAAGGCAGGCAAAGACACCATCACAGGACCAGCAGGTATGGGCTAGGGGTATTGAGTCAGGCCAGCTTCGGTCAGGTTAAGCTCAAGGGCAGGCTGCCACCCACACTCCCACAGGCACATGCGCAGGACCCTGAGCTCCATGATGTACACTCAGTCAGGGGTGTTGGTGGGCAGAAAACGCAAGAAGGCTATCACCCAGGCTTGGGTCAGATGCTTGCTGCTCACCTAACTGGACAGAGTCAGGGACAGGGTCAACACACCCCGCCCTCTGACCTTCTCTCGCCTCACACTCCCGCTGGTGACGTAAGCTCACTCAACTGCACCGGGTACTGGTGGACAGGAAGTGCCTAGACCTGCCCCATGCCCTGGGCCCCGACCCGCCACTCACTGCGGGGTCAGCGAAGCCGGTGTGCGTGTCCCTCCCCCCGAAGGTGCCCAGGAGTGGGATCTTGATGCTCTCCACCTGTTGCCAGCCAACACGCAGTCGTGAGCAGCAGGGCCCAAATCCACAAGCTGGCAACCCAGCCTTCATGCATGGCCCAGCCCCGCCTTTCTCTCAAGAGCCTGAGCGCGTTCACATAATCTCACCCCGCTCTTCCTAGCCAGCCTGCCAATACCAGAGTCTTGCCTGGCTGTCAGGCAGCAGAGACGCTGGGTCTGTGGACGTGGGTCTGGCCCGCTAAAATGGAGCATGGCGCTGTCCAGGTTCAGCGCCAGTGCTGCTGCTGCTGCTGCTGCCAAGGACCCTTCACCCTCCAGCCGCCATGAGGACCAGCAGGAGTCAGGCCAAGGAGGGACCAGTGAATCCCGATGCAGAGGTGGGCAAGCAAGGCATCTAGCCTGCTCAGACAACAGCGGCTGAGGGGCAGAGGCAAGCGGCAGGCACCTGGAAGTAGCGGGCGTCAGGGATGCCGTAGCAGGGCGCTGCAGCCACCAGCAGCGGCACGTGCTGGGCTGCAGCAAAGGTCAGAGCGCCCCCCATGCAGAACCCTGCAGCCAGCAGCAGCAGCATAGCCCCAGCCAGCGGTGGCAGGGGGTCCACTGGCAGCCAGCAGCAGAAGAGGCCTGGCAGGCAATGGGCCGGAGGCTGTTGGGCAATCCATGGCTGTGAGCCATGGATATCTCCCTTTGCCCACACTGGACGTTTTGTTTTAGATTTTTTGCAGTTAATTAGGGTTTCATGCTTGACGCCAACTGCGGCTGGCTGATGGGGTGGTTGTAAGGGCCCCCAAGCTACACCACAACACAGCTGCACTGATCAAGCCTGCAAGCTGGGCCTGACAAACAGCCCATCCATGTGCCAGTGATACTCTGTTTCAGCTTGACCTGACCTGCACCCACCCACCCCTCCAACCACCCACCCGCCTGCTCACCCCTCCACCCCTCCGCCCACCCACCCACCCACCCAACCCTCCAACCACCCACCCACCCCTCCACCCACCCACCCGCCTGCTCACCTGTGATGCCAACCTTAGGGGAGCCAGTGTCTTTCAGGTAGGCCGCAGCCTCCCCAATCTCCTTCACGGCATTGCCAAAGTCCAGGTTGCCCATCATCTGCAGAGCTCACCACAGGCAGCAAGGCAGCTGGCAAATGACTGGAGGTGGGTGTAGAGCTGTGTGCGACCATGAGGGAGGGGCAGCGGCCCACCAGCTGTGGTCTGACTGGACCTGTGTACAAGTAATGGAGTGCTGCCATGCGTTCCCTGCTCTACCTGCCTCCAGCATGAGGTAGCATGGCTATTTACTCCCTTCGCCTCTTCCCACACTGCTTCACCAGCGCAATGCAAAGGGTGTTTGGGGTAGGTCATCAACACAGGGCATATGCGGTGGCTCCTGCTATGGCTGCCACCATGCAGCGCCTCACATGGCTGGCCTCTTCAGCGTTCACGCCAATCTTGCCCTGCAGCAGGTGAGCACACACAGGTCAGTGCTTGTGTAGCACATGGGGTAAATTCAGCGGCTGAAATTTCAACTCTCACCCCGTGTTCTTGCCACCACCACTGCTCCTGCTACTGCTGCTGCCACCACTGCTGCTCCTGCTGTTGCTGTGGTAGTGGTGGAGGTGATGGTGGTGATGGCGGCAGTGGCAATGGTAGTGTTGGTGATGCCAGTGCTGGTGGGTATGCAGAGGATGGTGGTGGTGCTAGCGATGGTAAGTTACCTTGTACAGGTCGGGGATCAAAGTTCGAAACCCCTGGGCTGCTAGCAGCGCTGCCTGGGTCTTGATCTGCAGCCAGGATAAGGCTCTGGCCAGGTTGGGTCCAAGCCAGGTTGGCCACAGCTCATGCCTCGCACGCTTCAGCTGGTTTGCAGTGGTTGCTCACTGTGTCAGTAACGCCCCACCATTCCTGCAGCAAGGGAGGGCAGCACGAAGTCACTATGCAGCACTTGTGTGTTGAGCAAGAGGTTGGGCTGGGATTCAGGGCTGCCACTGGCACCACCTGCATGCATTGAACATGCAGCGCATTGGGGAGAGCAGGTGGCGGCCACTGGAGCTGTGCTACTGGCCAGACCAGGGAGCTCTGCCAGCCAAGGGCAAGGAGTACCCTGGCCTGGGCTACAAGCGGCTGCGAGACAAGCCACCCCAGGCCCAGCAGCAGCAGCCTGCTGTGGCACAGTAGTGTGTGCCCCCCCCCACTTGAAGCTGCCATCAGCTTGCAATTAGTGCATGTTTTGTCATGCCAACTCTACATCATAGCCCTCGGGTCAGGCAATAGTGTAGGTGGTAGGCGGGCTCATGTGCCATGTGCACTGGGTTTACTCCACACAGCCCAATAACACCATTTGAGGCGGGCCACTATTGCCCACTAGTATATTCCCGATAGTGGCTGCTAGTGGCTACTACTGGTCCGGCTCAAATGGAGGCCCTAGTGAGGGACAAGGGGGCTGCCACTGGCACTGCGACACTGGCATTGCAGGTGCGCGTGCGACACCATCTGCCAGGTGCTATTGTGTGGATACGACCATGTGTGCAACACGCAAGTAACGTCCACTGTGCCATCACGCACAGTATGGCAACTTCACTGCGGCTGTCGCGCTCAGTTTGTGAGAGATGCGACACTTGCCTGGATGACGATGAGCGCTGGCAAACTCGTGTCGCCCATCTCGAACCCGGGAAGCTTGCTCTCGCCAAAGGTCACCGGCACAACTGACCCTGTCGTCATGATGTGAAGGTCACGGTTTCCGTGCCTGCGCACAATAAGACGATGGGCAGCTTCAGCCAGGATCACTCTTCGTACTTCTAACTTATTGATCAGGGCTGTTCGCCGCTGTACAAATTGCATGCAGCCCACCGCTCCACTAGATGCAGTGACTGACTGGAGCCGTGAACTGGGCTGGGCTGTGGACGCGAGTCATGTGCCCCTTTGAGGGCTCCGTCAGTCTATTAGCTTTGACTCTCATTCGCTCTACAGTAAGAAAACAGAGCTCTGCCCTACTGATGCGCCTGCCCTGCTGCTACTGTGAGCATGACCCTGTCCCACTCTCACTGCCCTGCTGCGGTTGCTCTGCCCTGCTCTGAGGGCTCCGCATCCTGCCCCGCTCCGAATCCTGCTTCAGTATAGCATGCAGCTCTGCTGCATCGACGGTCACACTCCTGACGCAGGTTGAATACACCTTTAAGAACCCCCCCATGCCCACAGCGTGCAGGCGAAACCTCCGCGTAGCTCTACAGATAAAAGTAAAGCTGTCAGGTGGTTTGGCCCCAGACACCCGCGTAACATTACCGATAAGTAGAGTTAGACTGCCACTCAGGTCACAGGTCAGGCCATCGAGTCAAAGTTCGGGGCATCGTATTCATGCTGCAGCAAATGCAGCAGGGCATCATAAGCATTGCTTAAAGCAAGCTGCACGTTTCTCAGGTGGGGCTTTTGGTACGCTTGCAGCCTGCCACCTGTTAATTGTTTGATGTTGTAGGTAGGGAGCGTTTGATGTATGTACATATACCCACGCAAGACAGGTGAAGGCATGGAACATAACATATGACATAACAGAACAATGTAACACGGATGTAATGTTACACAGATCCTTATCCCTCTTCAAACTGTGCGAATTACTAGACAAACACCACAACACAGTGGTACCAGCACACTACTAAGTACTGCACAATAAACCAATGAGGCATCACCCAGAGACATTGGCCAAGCAACCTAACAGCTGGCGGCTGAAGGGATGTAAACATGCAACGCATTGGGGAGAGCAGGTGGCGGCCGCTGGAGCTGTGCTACTGGCCAGACCAGGGAGCTCTGCCAGCCAAGGGCAAGGAGTACCCTGGCCTGGGCTACAAGCGGCTGCGAGACAAGCCACCCCAGGCCCAGCAGCAGCAGCAGCCTGCTGTGGCACAGTAGTGTGTGCCCCCCCCCACTTGAAGCTGTCATCAGCTTACAATTAGTGCATGTTTTGTCATGCCAACTCTACATCATAGCCCTCGGGTCAGGCAATAGTGTAGGTGGTAGGCGGGCTCATGTGCCATGTGCACTGGGTTTACTCCAGGCGTTAGGCCGTGTATGGCAGCCAGGTTTGGGGCACTGCTTTCCTTGGGCATGGTGTGCAACTCTCTAACCCAGTGCAAACACGCATGCTCAGCTTTCTCAGGTTTGCTGCCAGGGTTCGTAGCTCAGTGTCAGGGCTGATGGTGCTGCATGAGTTGGGGCAGCTGCCCCTCCAGCTTTACTGGTTTAGGGCTGCATACAAGTTCTGGAACACTGCCAAACTATCCCACAGTGACCTGTTAATGAGGGTCATCAAGGCAGATGTGGAGTTAGGCAGGAGTTGCCAGGCCAGCTGGAGTGCTCAGTTCCAGCTGGCCGCCAGAGAGCTGATGGGGGATGAGTTTACCCTGAGCCCGGACATGGTCCTAGGCACCAAGGCTATGGAAGTCAAGTGGCTCGAGAGGTGGGGGAGGCGTTGGGTTGGGTTTGAGGGAGACCCTAGACTGCCTGAGACGGTGCATCGGGAGAGATGCTCGTATGCTGCATGGTTCAAGCATGGGGACGGCATTGGCATCAATCACATGGCACCACACCTACTGAACAGACAGCTCTCTACAGAAGTTCGCACGAGCTTGACTAGGTTCAGGTTAGGCAACAGCGGTCTGGGGGTGGAGAAGGCTCGGTTTGAGGGGGTAACTTTCATTGATCGCACATGCACCAGATGCACAGAGGGGGTGGTGGATAGGGCGCGGCTCCCCCCGCCTAATATTAGGTATTAGTCTATATTATATTAGTCCCGGCCGGTATTAGATCTAATATGCGTATTAGATGACGATGTTTGATCCTGGGCGTTGTGAGTGCAGCCGTGCGACCCTAGTGCACTGGTCGCAATTGCAAGCGCGTCACATTGTCACTTCGAGCCGGCAGGCAGGCCGGCAGCTGCATTGGCAGCCAAGCGGCGATGGCCGCAATCAGACAACAGAAGTACAATGGCAAGAATACTGACACGTATGTGGTGATGTTGAAAGTCCAGGCTCGCAAGTTCACCGCAACTTGGGCCTTTGAGTTCGTGGAGGGCATCGCCAAAGCATTCTGCAAGCGATGCCCGCGTGCAGAGAACAATGAGGGCGCCTATAAAATTTGACTCAAACTGAGAGGCAGCATCCGCTGCGATGCACACTACATACGGCACTCGTTGGCAAGTGGCGCATTGATGAGGACAACTATAACTACTTTAACAACTTTATGAAGACTGTCACAGCGGACATCAGCGTACGCCGCGATCTCTGGGACCTCACAGCCCGATAGTAACAATACGACAGCTGCGGCAGAGCGCAACTGGTCAGCATTGGGCCTGACCTTCGAAAATAATCTCTGCCACCCATCCATCGCCACCCATCCATCGCCCAGCATGGCCTTCAGATGCACGTGCAATGTCAACAACCGTTGTTTAGGGGTTGAGCAAGCCTCACAGGCGAAACACACAGCTTGGCGCAAATGAACAACCTACTGAGATCCCCGCGATTTGAACCCCGGTGGGAACCTGCTCTTGCCGTCTAATATTAGGTGCGTATTAGACCCGTATTATATTAGGTCGTCTAATATAGATCTAATATAGATTGACGCACCCTAGCGGCCTAGCAGCCTAACGGCTGACGGCTTAAGCGGTGTAAGCCACATCATCTATAGCCCTCGGGTCAGGCAATAGTGTAGGTGGTAGGCGGGCTCATGTGCCATGTGCACTGGGTTTACTCCACACAGCCCAATAACACCATTTGAGTCGGGCCACTATTGCCCACTAGTATAATCCCGCTAGTGGCTGCTAGTGGGTACTACTGGTCCGGCTCAAATGGAGGCCCTAGTGAGGGACAAGGGGGCTGCTTCATGGCGTGTATGCTTGCATGCTGGCCTGTAGATAGGTGCTGGCAGGGGGCCGGAGGCATGGCAACAATGGGTGTTGCTAGCAGTGGCCGCCTGGGTGAATGAACCAAGACCAGCCAGGGCAATGACACCATGCATCATGTATGGTCATCTACTCTGTACTATTTATATCTGCATCATAGCCAGGACGTCATAGCGTGTCTGCCCGCCATAGCTAATGCGTGCAGCTGGGCCATCCATGTTGGGCGCATCTAGGCCCTCTCACAGCTAGGGTGCCGATGACATGTGTAGCTGATCTGGTTGCGGTGTATAATAAGCGTGTGGCAGGCATTGCAGCCTGGTCTCTTGACATGGAGCTACTGGCCTTTTGAGCATAACACAATGGTGCTGCACTCGCTCCTGCTCCAACAAGACACCCCAGCAGCCACACAGCTAGGCACTGGGCCGGGCCCGGGACTGCAAAAGGTTGAGAGGCTGTGTGCTCACCTAAGCCTCACCAGGTCCCTCCCTGCAGTGCCTCCCGCCACCTTGCTAGTGGGCATGCCAGACTGACCATCCAAGTGAAGCAGCATGTGGGAGGGAGCAGCTGGCACGCATACTGGGGCTGTGCCTCTGGCCTGACTGGCAGGCAGTGGACGCTGGACAGCATGCAGCCGACTGCACCGAAGCTGTACAGATGAACCACCAGCATGTAGTTCCCCCTAGGGGGTCAGGCAGCAGCCCAGGCGCTCAGACCACCACAGCCCTAAGGTAAGGTAAGGTGGCTCAAAGATGGAGGAAGGTGCTGCTTGCTGCTGCTGCCAGCCAGCCTTGCATGACCATGCACCCATTGCAGCTGGCCCAGCATTTGCCAAGCCTCGCCCTCCATCATGCTCCCATTTGGAAGGGCTGGCTCCATCACCACCCCTAGCAAAGACTGCTCTTGTGAGATACAGTGCATCCGTTTTGCACCCCTAGCAACGACTGGTCGGGTCAGGGAAGCTGTAGCTGGCTTACAGTCTACAGGGCGTTTGTCACCTCCCCCTTGGACCCCTCCTCCTCTTGCCTGAACATGGCAGCATGCGGCAGGTGGCCGAAAGACAGCGATTGCGCAAAGCAAGAGGAAACGGAGGGCGAGGGGTCGCATGGCGCGGCACCCTGGGCCCTGGTGTCATGCAGGCAAGGCATGGCAAACATGGACGCCAGCTGCTGTGGGAACTCTTGCACCACCCAGGCATCAGGCCGTGAGGCTGGGTAGCCAAACTGGGCACTGGGCAGGACAGAGGGAGCTGCAGCAAGGGAGGGTGGTGGTCCTGGCTGGGCATTGAGGAGGGGTGGAAGGGGAAGAGGTAGCGTGGGCCAGGGGTCATCTGTGTTCACAGCTGGTTCAACAGCTCGGGTCCAGCCAAAGGCTGAGTCCAAGGTGGTAAGGCACGCGCAGGTGGGGTAGGCGGAGGGTAAAGGGCTGAGGGAGCGGGCGGTGGTGGGGGTGGGGCAGGGTGCGCTGGCCCCCGCCTTAGCCTCCAGCTCAGCTCTGGCCTGTGAGCAAGCACCTGCACATGGCAAGGGGCACGCCCTCGCCTCAGCAGAAGAACTTGTCCAAAGGCTGGTAGGGGGCCTCGCATGAGCCCGCCACATGTGCAGAACTCATACCCTGACTGGCAGGGTGTGCCGCCCTCAGCCTGCTGCACAGGTTGGTGCCAGGCAAGGAGCGCCCTTCACCCCACTGACTGTGGTGGCACGCTGTCAACGGTGCCCAGGTGTGCGCCATGTCTAGGCTGCGCCACCTCACTGTAGTGACTCATAATGTGTTTCATGCCAAACTGTCTATTTGCCCCCTCGGGGTCAGGCTCCAGTGTAGGGGTGTGGCAGCTGCAGCCTCAGGGCACTGCTGTGGACACACAGTGGAAGCTAGGGCTGGCATGGAGAGCAGTGGCGGTGTCTAGGTGCTGCAGTGCTCAGCCTCCCAGCCCTGCTGCACTGCTCCGCACTGCTCCCCACCCTCCCCTAGGTTCCTGGAAGGCCAGGGCCAGGAGGTCAGGCGCAGGACCCCGACCCTAAGCTGAACGGTCATGTCACCTCCATTCGCTGCACAGCTTTTACAGATGTCGAGCAAGCAGTGCAAAAAGAGTGACACCCAGTCGCGCGCAGCAAAACAAGCGCAACGCCGGGTGAGAGGGCAGATGCCCACAGCTGGGCACAGCCAGCTCCGAGCCGGCACCACACCAATGGCGGCAGCGCTGCCGTACCTTGCAGCTTCCCAGCAGCAATGACTGCCTCAGGGGCAGCAGGCAGCTGGGGTATGCGTGGCGGGCTGCAGGGCAGGCTTTGCAGCCGGGCAGCGCCCCGGGCGCCACTGGGCTCCACCCACCTGCCAGGGCAGCAGCAGGGCAGGCTGTACAGGTGCAGCCCCAGCAGCAGTCCGCGCTGGGCGGCCCCTCAACCCACTCACCCTCCCCTTCCTGCTTCTGTCCTGACCGCCTGTTGCGGTGCTGCCCCTGCCTCTACTGCCCGCCCTCTGGTCAGCCCCTCCTAACCTTATCTGCCCTCCACCTGCTCTTTCCCTGTGCCCCACTCCTGCCTGCTTCTGACGGGCAAGGCAGCAGTTCGCCCCATGCACGACCTGACCCTGCCTGCCTTTCGCATCCTCCCCAGCAGCCAAAACAGCACCAGCTTACCATGTGGTCATCTCCCCCTTGCCCTTCACGACCACGCTGCCCCGGCACGCAGACTGGAAAGCGGGGAGGTCGCGGATCAGAGCGTGGGTGGCGCTGCTGATGTGCACCGCCCCAGGCTGCCCGCTGGATTCCATGCGTGAGGCCGTGTTTACGGTGCTGAAAGACCAGGCAGGCAACAGGGCAGTCAGCGGCACCGGCTAGGCAGTCAGGGCCAGTCTGGGGCACTGCCCACGTGACTGAGACCAGGGACGAGATGCTGTGCCCATGCAATGCAGAAGATGCCGTCAGGGGACAGCATGGCAGTCAGGGGCAGTCAGGGGCAGTCAGGGACAGTCGGGGCACTGCCCTGGCAGTCAGGGCCAGTCAGGGCCATAGCACATGCGACTGCGGCCAGGGACAAGGTGTCCCTGGTGCAGATGCAGTCTTGGTACAGGCCCTGCAGGCCAGGTATGCAGCGTGGAGCCGTGCAGCAGCCTGACACTGCCGTGGCTGTCTGTGGTCAGCTGCGGCTCCATCGGTGGCACCTAGCATAAGGCAGGGGCCGGGTAAGGGCAGGTGGCGCTGTCCGTATGGCAGCAGCAGCAGCAGCAGGCACAGGGCAGTGCAGGGCGCACCACCACTCACTCGCCAAACAGGCAAAACCTGCGCCGCAGCTTGCCCACGATGCCGCTCATGGCCCTCCCGCTGTGCACGCCTGTGCACCACTGGGGACAGGCTGTGTGTTGCATTGGCATGGGCCAGCAGAGCACAGGGAGGGGTTAGCCCAGCCGAGCACAGGCAACAAATGACAGCCCTGGCCAACCACTTACATCCGTACTTATGTGCGTGCTTGGCATGCATCTGAACGCATGGTGCCATCCGTTATGCCAGGCCCTATCGCCCACAGCTGTACTATGCCTGCTGCCCAGTACCAGCAGCACCTGGCAAATTGCACCCTCTCAATAACAACCCCTAGTGAGATTGCCTCAGGGGCTGAACATTGCTCACCAAGGCTTACCTCCCTCCCGCCCAGCCCTGCCCAGTAGCAGCAGGCAGTGGGCTGATAGCTAGGTGAGCGGCCCCCTTTGCACACATGCCTGCATTGCTGCCATCATCAGGCAGTGGGGGTGCGGAGGCCTGCGTAAGGCTTGACCGCTGAGGGCTTACCTAGACTCACAAAGGCCTTAGGGCTGCAAGCTAAGGGCTCAGTCTGACTCACCTATGCGGATCTGCACAGGCTGCCCAGTGGTTGGCAGCCTGACCTGCAAGGCCAGCAGGCCGACACCATAGGCTCAGGAGGACACAACTGGGCTTACAACCATATCAACATGTGCACGAAGGGTCTGGCCAAGCAACATTTTGAAAACCGGCAGGATGGAAACAGGCAGGATGAGAGCAGGCCAAGGAAAGGTCCAACGTCGGTGCTCGTCTGCTGCAAACCGGGCAACATCTCCTGGCCAGCCAGCCCTGACGCTGGGTCAAACACTGTGCAGCGGGGTGTAGCGGGGTGTGGTCCCTGTCCCAGTCCCCGCCCCCGCCCCCGCCCCCGCCCCCGCCCCCGCCCCCGCCCCCGCCCCCGCCCCTGTGCCTGTCCCTGGCTCGCCCACACTGCATGGCACCCGAGTAGCTCCTGGCTGGACCCACCTTGGCAGCAGCGACACGCATGGCCAGGGCAAAGTGCACGGCGCTGGCCGCATGGTGTGGGTCATGCCGCATCAGGCCTGCTGCCGCCTGCAACGCATGTCAGGGATGCAGGCCGCTTCCAGCACATGTGTCTAGGCTGTGTCTAGGCCTAATGGCTGCCACAGTCAACATCAGTGGCAGGTCACTGGGCTGCATGTCTCAGGGCTAGCGCCACCTGGTTGCAAAGCCAGCAGCACCAGTAACACCACTCATGCTCCTTCACCACCACCACTACCACCACCATCACCACCATTGCCACCGTGATGCTCCACAACTACCATTGCCACCACCAGACCCAGGGCACTATCGACTAAATGCCTGAATAGGCGCTCGCCCTCTTGCCCCCTGCCTGCCCTCCTGCCTGCCTGCCCTACCGCCTTCCCCCCTGCCTGCCTGACTTCCTGCCTCCCTGCCCTTCTGCCCTGCGACTCTCCTGCCAAGCAGTTCTCCAGCCTGCCCTAGTGCTGGTCTGCCTCCACACAAGCATGGCCCGGTGGCTTGCAGCAGACCCAGGCCCTCAGGGCCCACCATGAGGGAGTCGCCAATGGTCTCCACCTGTAACCAGGCAACACACAGCAAGCTGGGCCAGACAAGACAGACAAGACAGGGGGCAGGCCAGCAGCCGGCCACATCACAAGCCACCTCTGCAATGAGCTGTGGGGGTATAGCAAAGGCAGCGGTTGCAGATGAACGCAGGACTGGGTCGCCTGCTCTGCCCTCACTGAAGTGAGGTTCTAGGTGCCTCACGTTGCCCCTGCTGGTCCCAGCCAGGAGGGGGCTGCAGCTACCTGTGATGAGTGGAGCCTGTTCAGGCCACCCATGGGTGTTGACGCAGCAGAGCAGAGCAGGACTAGCTCTAGCTGGTCTAAGCTGGCTGGCAGAGGGGAACACAGGGGCTGCCTGGGGCTCTGCCTGAGGGCTGTCTGGAGGGGGCTGCTGCCTGCCGCCCCCGCTGATCTCAGCCTGCATGAGGTTGCTACCTCCCTGTGGTCAATGGCAGGCTCCTGCCATTCCCTGCTTGACCTGGAGGCCTGGACTTTGGCCTGGGGCCAGTGCTGCTTGCTGTTGTGAGTGGCGCTTAACTCTTTTCCCTTCCCTTTGCCGACAGTCTACTGACCCTCACCTTGTAGATGGAGTGGTGGCTGGTCAAGCACAGGTCATCAAAATGCGTGTACTGCAACAGCAGCAGAAAGCACAACGGCAGCCATAGTGAGCTTGGGCGTTGGTGAGGGTGGATGCACCCACATTGCGCAGCCATTCATTGTCCATTGTCTAAGCAGCCTCAAGAGCTTTGGCCCCAACAAGGCGAAGTGGTAATGTGGCAAGCGGCGCTCCAGATGGCGAATGGTGGGTTGTATTGTTTTGTTGCTACAGCCATCGCATACCAGGCGGCATAACAGCCTTTGAAGCTGGCCCTGACCCCAGTGGGTCCCATACACCTGGCAGCCAGTAGCCCATGGGTGGCAGAGAAGTCATAGCCTTGCAAACCATATGGGAGCAACATGTGGGACAACATGGATAGCCCCAGCCACCTGCTGCCACATGGTTTTGACCAGCCTGCCACGTGGGCAGGGGCAGGGGCAGGGGCAGGGGCAGGGGCAGGGGCAGGGGCAGGGGCAGGGGCAGGGGCAGGGGCAGGGGCAGGGGCAGGGGCAGGGGCAGGGGCAGGGGCAGGGGCAGGGGCAGGGGCAGGGGCAGGGGCAGGGGCAGGGGCAGGGGCAGGGGCAGGGGCAGGGGCAGGGGCAGGGGCAGGGGCAGGGGCAGGGGCAGGGGCAGGGGCAGGGGCAGGGGCAGGGGCAGGGGCAGGGGCAGGGGCAGGGGCAGGGGCAGGGGCAGGGGCAGGGGCAGGGGCAGGGGCAGGGGCAGGGGCAGGGGCAGGGGCAGGGGCAGGGGCAGGGGCAGGGGCAGGGGCAGGGGCAGGGGCAGGGGCAGGGGCAGGGGCAGGGGCAGGGGCAGGGGCAGGGCAAGCCCTATGTATGTGCGGGCAGTGGGCAAGGAGCAGGCAAGGAGCATGTGGGAGCAGGGAGGAGCGGGGGGGGCTGACAGTGAGGAAGGTGCGGGGGCTGACAGTGTGTGCAGTGTGTGCGGGTGCGGGTGCGGGGCGGCAATGGCCAGGGCAGGTGCAGTTGCAGGGCCCTGGGCTCAGTCTTTCAGACCAGGTGTGATCGGAAGTCGAACCGTGGTGGCAATACTAGCTGGAGGGGCCAGCTGTGCCCTGCTGGGTTTCAACACGGTGCACTGTTTGCCTTGTCAAGAGAGACATACAAGAAGAGGTCAGCTGCAGGAGCAAAGAGAGCTAGGCCCTTGCTGGCGACAAGCAGTAAGGGGGGCAGCGCAGGGCAGTGCAGCAGAGGAATGTAGGCAGCGGTGCCGCAGCATGGCCGTGCAAAGAGACCCTTACCCTAACCCTAGCCCTAACCTTAACTCATTTAAACAAAACCCAGCCAATGGACGGGCTCAAAGGCCCTAGCCCTATCCCACTTTACCCACACCCAGCCAAAAACATCTCACCATCTCGTTGAGCATGTTCATGACCAGCTGGGGGTGTACCTGCTGAGCCATGTCGGTAAAGCCAACCACATCTGCGGCACATGAGGTCAACACAGCAGCACACGTGACAGCAGCCCTGTGGGGTACAGCCATGGCCAGCAGCCAGCAGGCAGTGGGCAGCCCAGTAGTGTGACGGCAGCAGGGTCGTCTCCAGGCACCGCGTGTCAGCCTACATTAGTGCAGGCTGTGAGGTCAGGCTGCAGTGCAGGTCACCCTAGGGGTCAGGCTGCAGTGCAGGTCACCCTAGGGGTCAGGCTGCAGTGCAGGTCACCCTAGGGGTCAGGCTGCAGTGCAGGTCACCCTAGGGGTCAGGCTGCAGTGCAGGTTACCCTAGGGGTCAGGCTGCAGTGCAGGTCACCCTAGGGGTCAGGCTGCAGTGCAGGTCACGCTAGGGGTCAGGCTGCAGTGCAGGTCACCCTAGGGGTCAGGCTCCAGTGCAGGTTACCCTAGGGGTCAGGCTCCAGTGCAGGTTACCCTAGGGGTCAGGCTCCAGTGCAGGTTACCCTAGGGGTCAGGCTCCAGTGCAGGTTACCCTAGGGGTCAGGCTGCAGTGCAGGTCACCCTAGGGGTCAGGCTCCAGTGCAGGTCACCCTAGGGGTCAGGCTGCAGTGCAGGTCACCCTAGGGGTCAGGCTGCAGTGCAGGTCACCCTAGGGGTCAGGCTCCAGTGCAGGTCACCCTAGGGGTCAGGCTGCAGTGCAGGTCACCCTAGGGGTCAGGCTGCAGTGCAGGTCACCCTAGGGGTCAGGCTGCAGTGCAGGTTACCCTAGGGGTCAGGCTGCAGTGCAGGTCACCCTAGGGGTCAGGCTGCAGTGCAGGTCACGCTAGGGGTCAGGCTGCAGTGCAGGTCACCCTAGGGGTCAGGCTCCAGTGCAGGTTACCCTAGGGGTCAGGCTCCAGTGCAGGTTACCCTAGGGGTCAGGCTCCAGTGCAGGTTACCCTAGGGGTCAGGCTCCAGTGCAGGTTACCCTAGGGGTCAGGCTGCAGTGCAGGTCACCCTAGGGGTCAGGCTCCAGTGCAGGTCACCCTAGGGGTCAGGCTGCAGTGCAGGTCACCCTAGGGGTCAGGCTGCAGTGCAGGTCACCCTAGGGGTCAGGCTCCAGTGCAGGTCACCCTAGGGGTCAGGCTGCAGTGCAGGTCACCCTAGGGGTCAGGCTCCAGTGCAGGTCACCCTAGGGGTCAGGCTGCAGTGCAGGTCACCCTAGGGGTCAGGCTGCAGTGCAGGTCACCCTAGGGGTCAGGCTGCAGTGCAGGTCACCCTAGGGGTCAGGCTGCAGTGCAGGTCACGCTAGGGGTCAGGCTGCAGTGCAGGTCACCCTAGGGGTCAGGCTCCAGTGCAGGTTACCCTAGGGGTCAGGCTCCAGTGCAGGTTACCCTAGGGGTCAGGCTCCAGTGCAGGTTACCCTAGGGGTCAGGCTCCAGTGCAGGTTACCCTAGGGGTCAGGCTGCAGTGCAGGTCACCCTAGGGGTCAGGCTCCAGTGCAGGTCACCCTAGGGGTCAGGCTGCAGTGCAGGTCACCCTAGGGGTCAGGCTGCAGTGCAGGTCACCCTAGGGGTCAGGCTCCAGTGCAGGTCACCCTAGGGGTCAGGCTGCAGTGCAGGTCACCCTAGGGGTCAGGCTCCAGTGCAGGTCACCCTAGGGGTCAGGCTGCAGTGCAGGTCACCCTAGGGGTCAGGCTGCAGTGCAGGTCACCCTAGGGGTCAGGCTGCAGTGCAGGTCACCCTAGGGGTCAGGCTGCAGTGCAGGTCACCCTAGGGGTCAGGCTGCAGTGCAGGTTACCCTAGGGGTCAGGCTGCAGTGCAGGTCACGCTAGGGGTCAGGCTGCAGTGCAGGTCACCCTAGGGGTCAGGCTGCAGTGCAGGTCACCCTAGGGGTCAGGCTGCAGTGCAGGTCACCCTAGGGGTCAGGCTGCAGTGCAGGTTACCCTAGGGGTCAGGCTGCAGTGCAGGTCACCCTAGGGGTCAGGCTGCAGTGCAGGTCACGCTAGGGGTCAGGCTGCAGTGCAGGTCACCCTAGGGGTCAGGCTCCAGTGCAGGTTACCCTAGGGGTCAGGCTCCA
Source organism: Haematococcus lacustris (assembly GCA_030144725.1). Classification (NCBI taxonomy): domain Eukaryota; kingdom Viridiplantae; phylum Chlorophyta; class Chlorophyceae; order Chlamydomonadales; family Haematococcaceae; genus Haematococcus; species Haematococcus lacustris. The sequence continues at coordinate 1,394,154 of JASKMD010000021.1, read as the reverse complement.
GTGCAGGTTACCCTAGGGGTCAGGCTCCAGTGCAGGTTACCCTAGGGGTCAGGCTCCAGTGCAGGTTACCCTAGGGGTCAGGCTGCAGTGCAGGTCACCCTAGGGGTCAGGCTCCAGTGCAGGTTACCCTAGGGGTCAGGCTGCAGTGCAGGTCACGCTAGGGGTCAGGCTGCAGTGCAGGTCACCCTAGGGGTCAGGCTCCAGTGCAGGTCACCCTAGGGGTCAGGCTGCAGTGCAGGTCACCCTAGGGGTCAGGCTGCAGTGCAGGTCACCCTAGGGGTCAGGCTCCAGTGCAGGTCACCCTAGGGGTCAGGCTGCAGTGCAGGTCACCCTAGGGGTCAGGCTCCAGTGCAGGTCACCCTAGGGGTCAGGCTGCAGTGCAGGTCACCCTAGGGGTCAGGCTGCAGTGCAGGTCACCCTAGGGGTCAGGCTGCAGTGCAGGTCACCCTAGGGGTCAGGCTGCAGTGCAGGTCACCCTAGGGGTCAGGCTGCAGTGCAGGTTACCCTAGGGGTCAGGCTGCAGTGCAGGTCACCCTAGGGGTCAGGCTGCAGTGCAGGTCACGCTAGGGGTCAGGCTGCAGTGCAGGTCACCCTAGGGGTCAGGCTCCAGTGCAGGTTACCCTAGGGGTCAGGCTCCAGTGCAGGTTACCCTAGGGGTCAGGCTCCAGTGCAGGTTACCCTAGGGGTCAGGCTCCAGTGCAGGTTACCCTAGGGGTCAGGCTGCAGTGCAGGTCACCCTAGGGGTCAGGCTCCAGTGCAGGTTACCCTAGGGGTCAGGCTGCAGTGCAGGTCACGCTAGGGGTCAGGCTGCAGTGCAGGTCACCCTAGGGGTCAGGCTCCAGTGCAGGTCACCCTAGGGGTCAGGCTGCAGTGCAGGTCACCCTAGGGGTCAGGCTGCAGTGCAGGTCACCCTAGGGGTCAGGCTCCAGTGCAGGTCACCCTAGGGGTCAGGCTGCAGTGCAGGTCACCCTAGGGGTCAGGCTCCAGTGCAGGGTCGTCGGTCCCCTTCAGCCTCAGGGGCACTGCTGTGGACACAGTGGAACCAGGGGCTGTGCCCACTCCCTCGTCTTCCACACAGCTCGAACCCACCATTGCCCAGCAGGCAAGCCAGGCACGGCTGGCAAGGCTGCGCAACCCACCCAGAACCCACCAAAGTGGAAGCAGGGGCTGTATCTCCCAACCCATCCAGTCATGAGCATGCAGCCAGACACGCAGGGTCATAGTGGAAACAGTGTGTGAAATGGATACTCTTTGGCTGGCGGACACAGCCGCCCCTGACACCCACCTGAGAAGATAATGGAGATGTTCTCATGCCACTCCGCCAGCTGGTAGGTGAGGCTGGGCAGCCCAGTGCGCTGCTGCAGCTCGCCATGTATGCTGCCCTCATCACTCTCATCAGTGCTGCCCGCATCAAGCAGCCCCTCACCATCCCCCTCCCATACCCCTTCCTGTTCTCCTACCTCCTCCCCGCCAATCTCCCACACCTCCTCCCCCTCCCTGTCCCCACCCCCCTTTGAAGCTTCTGCGGCAGGGTTTGACGCGGCTGTGTTTGACAGTGACGGCTCCAGCCGGCCCCTCCCCCAGCTGCTGCTCCTAGCTGAACTACCTGTTGGCTGCTGCACCAGGTCTCCACTGGACCGCGTCAGAGCACTGCTCAGCGTCCGAATCCAACTTAGCGGGTGGGAGGGAGTCGAACCCCGGACCTCCAGCGTGTCAGAGGCAGCGGAGGGGCCAGGGAGGTGCTGGCTGAGCCCTGCCAGGAGTGTGGCTGTGAGGTGCGGCAGGCTGCGAGGTGGGGTGCTGCGAGGGGTGTGAGGCTGCGCAGCGCTTGCATCAGGAGCCCTGTGGCGGGTAGGACGACTGCGCCCCGCTGTCTGGGTGAGGGGTGTGGGGCTGTGGTGAGGGTAGAGGGAGGGTGTGGGGAGGGTGCTGTGCTGAGGTGCTGAGGCGCTTGCTGCCCGGCTGCTTGGGGGTCTGTGACGGAGGCTTTGGTGGAGGTGGTGGGGGTACGGGGATGGGGAGGGGAGGGTGATGTGCTGAGCTGCTGGCTGCTTGCTGACCCCTGCACCGCTGCCACCCTGTGTGGTGATGGCAGCAGGGCAGTCACTAGGCACAGCTGGCATCGCAGCGTGAGCAGTGGTGGACGCAGGGGGGTGGCAGCCTGAGACGGGCTCTGTAACAGAGCAGCTGTTGAGTAAGCCAGTACTCAAGCTGGCGAGACTGTTGGAGCAGCATCCAGGCTGGGAGAACGTAGCACGCCGCTGCTGCTGCTGCCTGCTTTCAGAAGACACTCCCTGTGCAGCTGTACCCTCTCCGGCCAGCAGCCTGGTAGCGGGTTGAGGGGGTGGGGTGTGTGATGCGCTGACAAGGGCAGGCTGGGTGTATGCGCGGCGCAGTATGCTGCCGCCCTCACGCTGGGTGTGGTAGGAGCGGCGGTCGACCTTTGCCGGGGAGGCAGCGGCTGAGGCTGGGCGCAGCTGCTGCTGCTGGTGCTGCTGCTGCTGCTGCTGCTGCTGCTGCGTGTGAGCTGCCCCAGCCGCCATCAGCAGGTGCACCACGTGGTCAGGGAGCAGGTCACACAGCAGTTCCTGGGCAGTGGGTAGGTGGGCAAAGCTGGGCACACAGGCGGGAGGAAGAGTGGGAAGAGGGAGGCTTGGGCTGGTCGCTATGCCCAGGGTGGTAACACCAGCTTGGGCGATTGTTGGAAAGTTGGTATACAATCAAATATCCTAGGTTCCAGTTCCTCTTCACTCAATCAATGCATAAGTGGTATGATCAATGCATAAGTGGTATGAAAACATCAATGCATAAATGGTATGAAAACATGATCTAATGAAAGATATTGCATTTCCTCCTGTTTTTTGTCGTAATCAAGGATTATAGTGGGTATTATACCTCCTGGCTATTTTTTGATTTGTAAAACACGTCATCATGAAACGAAACTTATTCAATGGCTGTTTAGTATGTCTTGGTAGTATAGTGATACTTTTGTCGTCTGGATGTAGGAAACAATCTATCTCTGGGTTCTTTATGCTTCTAAGGGGGTCGGGTAATGCAAACCAATTGTATTGGGTATACACAAATGTCGCACAGTACATAGCAAGGTCATTGTTCAGAAAAGTCCCTGTATGTGTAGTTTGCTGTACAATACTCTTGCTGTGGGTGGGGATGTTGAACTTCCAAGAATGACAATGTTGCGCTTGAAGCACCCAGTTGCTTGTCCCAACCGTGTGCAGAAATTGGAGGAGCATGAAGAGGAGGAGCAGGAGGAGGAGGAGGAGGAGGAGTAGCAGGAGGAGGAAAACGAGGAGAACGAGGAGGACTGGACACCTGGAAGGCCCATACCCCGTGTGGCCGGGCAGGGGCGCCAGGCTCTCCAGTACATGAAAGAGGCCCATACCCCACGAAGCCTGGCCCTGCCAGGCTTTCCAGCATCACAGCAGGTGGGCGCCGTGTGCCGCTGCTGCCTCACCTGAGATATGTGCAGCTTGCTCATGATGCTCTGCTGCATGTGATCCAGCTGCAAGCTGCCCAGCATGAACATGCAGAGGAAGGAGACATATAGCTCACATGGCCCAGGCTGATGCGCAAGGCTGGCGTCAAAGAAGGGCCTGCAGCCAGGCCAAAAGCACGGGGGGTGAGAGGCTGGGAGGCAGGCAGGCCCCACAGGGACCCCACCCAGCACTAAAGACTGTACTGGTAGAAGGTAAGCAAGGGCATGTCCCGAGGCTACTCTCCTCCCTTTGATGCACCCCCACCGTTCAGGGCGAAGTCTTTCTTTCTTTCTGTTGTCTGAGTAAGCATAGCCTTGTCTTGTCTCAGACACAGCCTGCTGACTTGCCTGCTGACTTGCCTGCTGCTGTACATACAAGCATAGCTGCACCCCATGCATGCATGAGCCGCCAGCTGCCAGTTCTGTTAGGCTTGCTGCCACCCCAGTAGTAGGCTGCAGCTTGCCTGATGAACTTCAGAAAGCAGGTCAGGGGGGTGGCCACAAACAGCAGCGCCAGCAGCAAGGTGCGGTCCTGGTCTGACAGGGAGCGCTTGACATGGAGGAGGAAGGACTCCAGCCCCTGCAGCAGACCTCTACAACGCAACACCCAGCAGTCGTGATATGGACATGGACAGCTCCAAGTGGCAGGCATGCTTCAGCATTGAACAGCTGACGTCAGCCCACAGGGATGAACAGCATTTAGGTGCTGCTGTTTGAGTAGGCAGGCAGGCGGGCGGGCGGGCGGGCGAACGGACGTGTGGGCGGGCGGGCAGACGGGCAGGCGGGTGGGCATGCAGCAGGTACTAGGCAGGCAAAACATGCAGTTCCACACCAAGTGGCTGGTGCCTTACATCTGCCGCACGGTGCTGGCTGTTCGTGACACTGAGTCAACGCCATGTTTTGCAAATGGCATGTGATGATGCTGGTGCTGAGATCAGGGATGATGCGCCCCCCAGTGGGACATCACTGCATTCATCACCAACAGGGCGCACAAACCTGACCGGCCCTGCACTCTCAGGGTCGGGTACCTGCTCACGGCTATAGCCACACCTGGGTGACCCATCACAAGAGTACACTCACTGTTGCACGCGTGGCGGCACTGACCCAGACCGCCTCCCTGGCAGCTGTCGGGCAGAGACGCCAGGCTGACACGAGCCCGGTCCCGCTCGGACATAACTCGAGGATGAGGCAGAAGTGGACACTATGGTGGACATGGTGGGCCCTCCAGCTGACCCTGATCCAAACCCCTCCAGCACCAGAGCATGCACCAGGGTGGCTCCGCCCACCCCGGCCACACAACACGCTGCCTGCCTCCCCAGCATCAGCAGCCCCCAGCTGTGGGGCGCCAGGCCCTGCCGCTGCAGGCTGTGCCAGTTCAGCGCCAGGTACATGGGGGTGAGCAGCGCTGCGCCCAGCACTGTGGCGCTAACTGGCAGGTCCATAAGGGGAATGAGGCAGAGGTGCAGGGTGGCCTGGTAGAAAAGGTCGTCCACGCCGGTGTCCATGAGGTGCATGAAAATGGAGAAGGGCATGGACAGGCCTGCAGGAGCCAAGGCTGGGCGTATCCTCAGCTGCTTGTGATGACCTGTCAAACATCCAGCTGCACGCTGCCTAGCATAACTGCGCTTCTCAGCAGGAGTGGCAGGGGCCTGACCTATGAGGTGGGATGCCAGTAGGATGACACGATAGCGCTCGTACAAGCTTGGCTTGCATAGCAGCACCACCGACAGGATTGTGAGGTATGCCTGCATGCACATAGGTGGTCAATGTCATGCAACGAAAAACACTGAACATACAGTATGTTTGCCAGCCAGCCAGCCAGCCATGCCTGCCGTGTCTGCCTGCGGTGCCTACCATATTGACAGCAGTAGAGACGCATGCACCACGGCTCACAAAGCTGGGCTGTGCCATGTGTGTGGCATGGAGCCCTGGCAGTGCAAATGCCAGGGCCAGGGCCGTGCACACAAAGTACGCCAGGTTCTTGGCATGCATGCCGGAATGCTACAAACGACCCTTGCGCCTTGAGACGAGGAGGAGGTTATGAACGTCGCCGTCTACTCATGTGCGTGCAAGCCGCTGTCTTTCCATGTGCGTGCAAGCCGCGGCGAATCTAACACATGGTAGCTTTGCTGCACGAGAACCTAACTGTGTTGCTCCAGCCTCCCCCCTGGCATGCATATTCCGAAGGATTTCTGGCTTCTACTTGCTTTGAGGTTTTGGAAGCTTCGCATGTCGCAGCTAGCCTCCTATGCCAAGCTTGATGCCCATGGGATCACACATGATAGAAGGTGGGCGTCGTGAGACTTGTGACCCACCCCATATTCAGTGCTGCTTTGGCTTAGACGCTCCATCACGCCGATGTGTACTATGACACAATAAGAGTATAGGGTTGTTTGACGTTGAACTAACGAGATGCCTTGAACGGATTCACAGTATGCCACTGAAGGATCCTCATAGAACTAGTGGCACAGGAGGTCAACACAGCAGCACAATCTGATCATAATGATCTGCAGGTTCTATATGAAGATTCTGAAGCTGTACATGCAACGCATAGTTCCCCTACAACTATGAGATGCGTTATCTAAAAGCCCAACTGTCTGTCAGAAACAAACAGCCAGCACCAATAACTATATTCCTACTTCCACCCCCTTACGAGAGTGGGGCGATATAAGTAGGCATAAACCACATGCTCTGATGTAAGCAACAGCTTAAGCATTGCCTGGTGCACACATGCTACTGTGCTACAGGCTGCTGGGCCTGGGCCTTGGGTGCTCGGTCTCGGAACTTCTTGAAGCCCAATGCTGGGTACTCCTTACCCTTGGCAGGAGCCGCTCCTCGGTGTTGCCACCTGCACAGCTCCAGTGGGCGTCATGGGGCCTCCCCAATGCGCTGGAGGTTGAGGGCTGCAGGTTGAGGGCTGCGTTGCAGTCACTTTCCACCCATCTGCCAAAGTCCACAGAGTGGAACCAGGGGCTGTGCTGACTCCCTCGTCTTCCACACAGCTTGAACCCACTCATCGCCCAGCAGGCAAGCCTGGCAAGGCTGTCAAGGCTGCGCAAGCCTTCACAATTTTTATTCACACAGCGTGTTGTCTCCACTCTGCTGCTCCGAGGATGAAACAGTGGTGGAAGCGATAGGCGACCCTAGCCACCCTCTGGAATGGTCAGCCTGTTCAGCGGTGATGCAACATCCGCTTCCGCCAGCGCAGCCAGCTGAAGGTCCCAGAATTGCGCGACGTCCATCGTCACCGCCACCCGGCAGTTCGCCGGCCGGCCGGTCTGCCGCCACACGTCGCACACCGTCTGACCAGCGGTGTAGGGCGACACCGTCTCAATGTCCACACGCAGCTCCCGAACCTACGAGAGACCGAGCAGTAGTTTTTCTCACGTGTAGCACAAGGCTCGCTAAAGGACCCGCAGCAGAGGAACTCTCCCTGATCGCTCCGACGACTGTGCCATTCCGCTTCCCTGCCCGCGCGCCGCCTGCCGGCTACCCTGTTGCGCACCTTGAAGAGTTGCGGGGCTATGACAAAGGCGACCGCGCATGGGTCGTGCAGCGGCGGGTGAATGAAGCCAAACACAGAGCGGTACGTGTCCTGCCACATCGAGGCCACCCGGAAGTACCAACAGGAGTGGTGGTCACGCAAGTGGGTGCCTGTCCAAGGTGAGCGCTGGCCGGTGTTTCGACTGCACTGCCCCCAAGTCTGTCATGCACTGGACCTGAAGGGTTGTGAGGGTCTGGAGGTAGGAGTATTGCTGGGAAGGTGGGGATCAGGTGGAACAAACATTGCTAAGAGACAGGGACAGTAACTGACGGCCAGGGCTACTCAGTCAAGGTTCCACGCCAGAGCAAAGGAACGCCACACAGCCAAGCCAGGCAAGCAGGTTGGGCATGGTGCTGGCAGGCAGGCAGGCAGGTGGGCAGTTGGCCGGCCTGGCTAAACACAGGTGAGGTACCTCGTGAAGACTAGACAGGCCAAGACTGTGCTGCGTGTGTTGCTACACATAGCAGTGGTGGGGGTTTTGTCACGGAGGGGTGCGGCTGCGAACATCTCAGCAGCTGCTGGCAATGGTCATGGACGACAAACACCGTGACAAAGATTTTGTGATGGCCGTGCCGATGCCATGCCATGACGCAGCACAGAGGCCTGACCTGGAAGAACAGTAGCAGCTGCTCCACAGCGTGCCTGAAGGGGGTGGTGGGAGGGGTGCTGGGGCAAAGGGTGGGGGGCGGGCACACCCCTGGCAGCAGCCCTCCCTCTGCTGGGTCCAGCCCTGCCTGCACTGGGCTGCTGCCCGCTGCTGCACCGTGCTCCCAGGATGGCCCACTCTGGTGCGTCACCTCCCCAGCTTCCACCTCGCCCAACACCCCAGCAGCAGCACCTGGCCCCACGCTAGGCCCCTGGCCCACTGGTTCTGTCATCGACCCTGTCCCTGCCCCGGTGCCTACTCCTGCCTTCGCCTTGGCTGCCCCCACCCCTGCCCTGGCTCCTGGACCTACTCCTGCACCAAATGCAGCTCCTGCCCCTGCTCCTGCTTCGGCCAGGGCCCCAGTCTGAGCGCTGCCTGGCTGCTGCATGCCGCCAGCCAGGCTGCCCACTGGAGGGTCTAGGTGCGGTAGGCGCTGGGGAGTGGGGGGGCTGGGCAGCCCCTCACTCCTCACACGCTGAAGCACCGAGGGTGTGACCAGCACTGTGTGAGTGACCTGCAGGCAAAAGAGTGGTCGTACAGAGGTTTAGGTTGTACAGTATCAAGGCAACGGAGCAACAAGCAGTCAGCACCTCGGATGTGTGTTTCAGGTCGAGTTGTAAGAGTGTGATATGAGAATGTGTGATGAAGTAACTGCCATGTGATGATGTGAAAGAGGATGATATCTGGCGTGATGATGGGGGTCGATGAGGACGTTAAGGAAGGAAAGTAAGAGACACAACGAAGCAAGGAGGTGAATCACAGAGGTACGTGAGGCCCAAAGGGTTCACCAAAACTTCTGACCCTGGAACACCCAGCACAGAGTCACTCTTTTGCACACCATTGTCACACTTGTCTGGCTGCAAGGGTCGCCATGCCCCATGTCTGACGCCGCTCACGTCAAGGGGCACCATGACCAGGGACACGCCACAGTCAAACACCATCTTGGCGGCCTCTGGGTCCACCTGGCAGTTGAACTCTTGCATGGGTCCCTGCATGGGTCCGCATGGAAGGCCATGCACAACTGAGATGATCTGATCAATGCATCAGGCGGCAGCAGCTGCTAGTGCTGATGTGGGCCAGAGCCCATGACCCCATGCCTCACGCCACAGCCCAGGCCTCCTTTCCCCCCGCCATGGGCCCCACCATGTTGCCTGTGCCCATGGAGCCGCCCATCATGACCACCTCCAGCATCGGCACCAGCTCCGGGTACACGGCCAGCAGCAGAGCGGCGTTGCTCAGCGCCCCCGTGCACACCAGCCTGCACGCCCCACCAGCCGCACCCCCGATTGGCCAACAACTCCATCTCATGACTTAACACTGCACCCTCCTATACCCACAACCCACCCCCACCCAGCAGCCCCAGCGGCCTCCACAACAGGCATGCGGCACAACATCCTACATCTCAGCCAGCCCCCCACCGCACCCCACCGCACCGCACCGCACCCCGCACACCCGCCTCATCAGGTTCCCATACAGCCCACCGGCCCCTAGCTCTCTGCACGCTGTACCCTGGTGACCTCCACCACCCCGTCAGCTCACCAGCCTGCTCTTGTCATCAGGGTCAGCCTGCTGGTACGCCTGCTCACCCACCTGACCTGCCAGCAGAGCTCACCAGGGCGCAGCGCACCAATCCTACACATGCAAGGGTCACTCAACTGCCGACACTTACCTTACTTTCACAGCTGCCTGCTTGGCCGCAGCAGGGGCGGCGGCAGGAGGGGTGGCAGCAGCAGGGGCAGAGGAGCCGGGAGGAAGTGGAGGAGTGGGGTCGCTGCTGGTCCCAGCAGTGCCGGTGCTGCAGGGCTGCTTGGCTGCAGGGGTTGGGCTTGTGGAGGTGGGGTGCAGCAGAGTGCTGTGCAGGGGGCTTGCAGCTGCAGCTGGGGCAGGGGGTGGGGCGGCGGTGGCGCTGAGAGTGGGGGTGGGGGCTGGCTGGGGAGGGCAGTGGGCCAGCTCAGGGTTTAAGGCCTGCCAGGCTGACTTGATGGCTTGCGCCATGGTTGCAATTGCGGGTCCTGGGCCAGGTGGCAGGGGGCTGCGGGGGAGTTGAGGGCCACCCCTGCGCTTGAAAAGGGCCGGACACGGTGGACAAGAAGACGAACAAAGTGAGTCATGCAGTGAACGGTGGACCAAAAGGTAAAGTGAGACTATTCCATTGAAAACCGGACTGAACTGAAGAAGGAGCTTTGGTGCGGGGCGGCGAGGGGAGGGGGAGGGGGAGGGGGAGGGGGAGGGGGAGGGGGAGGGGGAGGGGGAGGGGGAGGGGGAGGGGGAGGGGGAGGGGGAGGGGGAGGGGGAGGGGGAGGGGGAGGGGGAGGGGGAGGGGGAGGGGGAGGGGGAGGGGGAGGGGGAGGGGGAGGGGGAGGGGGAGGGGAGGGGGAGGGGGAGGGGGAGGGGGAGGGGGAGGGGGAGGGGGAGGGGGAGGGGGAGGGGGAGGGGGAGGGGGAGGGGGAGGGGGAGGGGGAGGGGGAGGGGGAGGGGGAGGGGGAGGGGGAGGGGGAGGGGGAGGGGGAGGGGGAGGGGGAGGGGGAGGGGGAGGGGGAGGGGGAGGGGGAGGGGGAGGGGGAGGGGGAGGGGGAGGGGGAGGGGGAGGGGGAGGGGGAGGGGGAGGGGGAGGGGGAGGGGGAGGGGGAGGGGGAGGGGGAGGGGGAGGGGGAGGGGGAGGGGGAGGGGGAGGGGGAGGGGGAGGGGGAGGGGGAGGGGGAGAAGACCTAGATTGCCTCACTCACTCTCACACTCACTGCAGCCCATCAAGTCCAGACTGGCCATGTATTTCAGGGCAGGTGAGGAGGGCGGGGCGCATCAACGGCTTGGCTTGCCCCGCAACCACCCCTACAAGTGGCACACGCATGCAAGCTGAGATGCTGCACCATCCAATACAAACAGCCCCCAAGCAGTGTGGGCTGAGACCAGCTCCTCACCAATGTGCGGAAGGCCGGCAGCCCAGCAAATGTCCAGCGCATTCTGTGTGACCTGGGTCCAACCAGCCCAGCGGCACCGGGCGTGTTATGGCGCAGTGGTGCGCATACTGGCTTGTGATGTATGATGTGTGGCACCCCTCTGCACATTCTGTCACCCCCTCCTGGTTTAAATACCTTGATGAGCGATTGGTTGCCGGCGACTGTGGAGATGCCAAGGAGCTGAACAGCAGGGCTGTGGCCTGCATGGGCGGCACAAGGGAGCACGATCCGTGGCAAACTCGCGCTGCGGCAGTTTGCAGGCATTCGCATCTCATTTCTTGCCTGCCAGAATGATGGCTAGAGCATCGTCATGGCCCGGATCGCAATCGAGCCAAACGGGCAACCTCGTAGGCATTAAAAGCAGTGAAGCAGTGCATTGACTGAACCGCATGTGTCCGCAGAAACTTGCATGTGTTCACCTTGCATGTGCAGAAGTTGTATCAAGTTTAAATCCCTACAGCCCTAGAGCGCGACCGGACTGGTTAAAGGTTAGTGTTAAACCGATTGTTAAAGTTGACCGTTTGGTCGCGATACGAGTCCCTTGTTGCTGTCGTTCTGGTCGCGACACGGCAATGCACCCAGCGACACTATGCCGGCAGAAGTAGCCAGTGAGAAGCAGTCCCAGGGTAGCAAAACGGGTATGTTAAAGATTGGTTAAAGATGTGGTTAAACCCAAAACATCAGGAAGTTAGTTTAACCAGTCGCGCTCTATACAGCCCTCATGCAACACCACAATAAAGCATGAGTTGTAATCAAATACAGGCTGCGGGACCAGCAGAAGCTTTCTCAGTAGGGTACGCACATAGATCTCTAGGTGGCTCAGATTCGTAGAAAAACTTAAAAATATAGGCTAGAAGAATATGATATTTGGTTGCCACTACCAGGCATATACTCAGGCGATAGACCTGCCACCAAAATCCGTGGGGGGCAGCCCCAGTTTGTGTAGCTGCTTCACCTCAACGGCGACCAGAACCGGCAAACCCATTTCCAAGTTGCCAGTGGGCAGCGCCAAGCAACTAGGCTGGCGTTTTCGATGGTTAAAGCCATCATACCCATGATCCAGGAAATCATAATACATCGGTATCCCACCAGTAAGGCGCGCCCGAAATAATCTTTAAGATATGACCCCATATGATCAAGCATGATGGAATATGATGAAATATAATTAAACCAAAACTCGCAAAACAACGTAACCTCGTTGCCGTGGTCTCAACCTGGTTTCAACCACGGTCTCAATCGTGATCTATTTTAGCGGAGAGGAGAAGAGTGTTACTAAATACAGCTGAGAATGATAGTGGTTTGGTGGACGTCAAACCCTCTGTATACTCGGGGTTCCCAGGTGGGGTAGGGTGGCGATCTGCCACACTATCCTCTTGACTACAGACCCGGTCATCACATCTTTAAGCCATCATATTCAGTCATATGACCAATTCCTCAGCAAGTCATATGATCGGTCGCGCCCTACCCACCAGCCCCCTTGTCCCTCGCTAGGGACTCCATTTGAGCCGGATCAGTGGTACCCACTAGCAGCTCCAGTGGACGCCACCTGCTCTCCCCAATGCGCTGCATGTTCAATGCAAGAAAAACACGCAAGACAAACAATGAAGCGATGACGCGGAGCTGGGAGTGGATTTCAGCCCGCAGCCGGAGGTGCTCCCGCAGCTTGCGCCTGGTCTTCTTGCAGCCGCGCAGCACTGCGCCCTCGGGGACCTTGATGACCTGCAGCCAAGCACAGTTGCCATTTTGACAGGCCAAGACACAAGGCGGGGACACAAACAGTGCGGGGACACATAAAGCGGGGGCGTCACCTGACGTCTGCGCGTGGTCCAGCCATCCCGACGCTCCTGTCGTTGTTTGCCTTGAGAGGAACGAGACGCTGCGATGGAACCAACAGGAGCGACGGGTTATCACACAGCGCGTAACTCACGTAGCTCACAGTCGGCTAGGGACACGCACCTTTCTGTTTCTTCCCCGGGTCCTTCTTGTGCTTGTCGCTACCCTTCCGCTTCTTCTTATCCATCACGTGATGCGCAGTGCGACGGGCGGTGGCCTTGTGTTTCCCGTGAAAATCGACGGGCGGTGGCCTTGGGTTTCCCCTGAAAATACACGGTTGTGTGACGCTACATTCGCAGGTACATGACGGCCGGTATCCCACCAGCCTCCTGCCCTAGAAGCACTATACGCAGCTGTGGGTAGGTGAGTACTGCGGACATTGCCGCTGACTAGGATCAAGACGACGACTTGATATGAAAATCGTACATGGGACCATCACTTCTACAAGGGGGACCCTACGGTTTCACTGCTAGTCAAAAATATGATGGGTCGACGAGACATGTACGCAGAGGGCAGCATACACAACATGAACACTGCCCGTCATACTGCTGGCATAGTCTTGTTCCATCCGCCTCGGGGCCCCCAGCACCAGGCCCCAGCACTGCCTAGCAGTGGGCCTGCAGAGGGGCTGGCTGCAAGGCTGTGTGACACAGGGCTATGAGCAGGAGCTAGGAGCATGAGGGTGCCACAAGCATGCCTCTCCGTGGTTGTGCTGGCGGTGTTGGGGTGGGTGGCAGTTGACCGCATGGAAGTGGACACTGCTGCTGCTGCTGCTGCTGCTGCTCCTGCTGCTGCTGCCAGTTGGGACGGCCTTGCTGTTGGAGAAGCACCCGGGTCAGCCCCCTTGTCCCTCACTAGGGCCTCCATTTGAGCCGGATCTAGCAGCCACTAGCAGCCACTAACTAGACCCGACTCAAACAGTGTGATTGGGCTGTGTGGAGTAAACCCAGTGCACATGGCACATGAGCCCGCCTACCACCTACACTATTGCCTGACCCGAGGGCTATGATGTAGAGTTGGCATGACAAAACATGCACTAATTGTAAGCTAATGACAGCTTCAAGTGGGGGGGGGCACACGCTACTGTGCCACAGCAGGCTGCTGCTGCTGGGCCTGGGGTGGCTTGTCTCGCAGCCGCTTGTAGCCCAGGCCAGGGTACTCCTTGCCCTTGGCTGGCAGAGCTCCCTGGTCTGGCCAGTAGCACAGCTCCAGCGGCCGCCACCTGCCGCACCCGGGTCAGGCTGGCGCCCCTGCTTGTCTGCCTGCCTGACTGGACAAGCTGCTTCTGGCTGTTCAATGCAGCCGGGATTGGACAACACTGGCTCATGCCATGAGTCCCTATGTGTGTTGCTCACAGCCTCATGCCACAGCAGCCGAGCAAGTGCCAATGGCAGTGGCAGTGACGGCGCCAGAGAAGGGGGTGGAGGTGTCTACAGTGGTGGGTGTGGGGGGCTGTGTGTGACAGCCTGCTGTGACAGCCTGCTGCCGGCTGTTGTGTGGCATCCATGGGGAGGCAATGGACCGATCAGTGTGCAAGCCACAGCTCTATGCAACCAAAGCTGTGCGGTTGTCACTGACGGTTGAGGTGGGGTGGGGACGTGGCAGCCAGCGGTGCGTGGCAGCCGGCAGCCAGGCCGGCAGGCAGTGTGGTTTCAAGTTGGAGGTGGGTAGCGCAGCGACTGCTTCCTGACCTCCTTCTTGTACAAGGCCAGGTTGGATGTGAACATCATGTAGGCGTCAGACTGGGCAGGGGAGTTCGGGTTGGGGTTGTCCAGCAACTCCTGGCGTCAGGGCAGCAGAGGGGCACTCAGGCAACACAACACAGCACAGCCAAGCACAGCACCTGGCAGCTGTTCTATGGATGAGTGGACATGGCAACAAGGGGGTGGTGGGGGAGTGATGGGAGCTGCTCTGCCCTAGGTTGGTCTGAGAAGGCGGTTGGTGGTGGATGGTGAGGCATGTGCCCGCTGTTCCCACCACCGGGCCTACAATCGCCTGGGCAGCTGACCTGAATGCCCAGCAGGATCTGCTTCACAGTGATGGACGGCCGCCAGCCCTCATCCTGCAGGGCGCCAGAGGCAGAGCAGCACCCACATCCCCTCCTCAATACTCCTCCACCTCACTATGCTTCTCACACCTCACACTAGCCACCTTCACTCCTCCACCCCTGTTGTCACTGCTACCCGCGCCAGCAACGTCAGGCAGCCAAGGGCTGCGGGAAAGCGAGGTGAGGGAGGCTGCCAGGTGCACTGCTGCTGGGCTTGTCCTGTGCAGGCTGCTGATCAAACGACCTTAGACGCTCATCATACTGCCTGCAGGGCCTCTGGCTGAGCGCTGGTGCTGCTCCTAATGTCTTTGATGATCTGCACACCATTACTGCCTCCCACCTGCCCCTCCCATGCGCCCTCCCACCAGGTTCCCTTGCCCCCGTACATCGGTGCACTGCCTGCTGCTTGCTTGGCGCTGGCAGCAACAGCGCTGGCGCCGTGTCGCCACTGACTGCGCCAGCTGGTCAGGGCTGGCACGGCTGTTGAGGGGTGGCCCAGCTGACCAGGGCTAGCGCGGCTCACCTCATTAAGGATGCTGAGACACACGGTGCCTGAGGGGTAGATGTTGGGGTGGAAGAAACCTTGGTCGAACTTGCACTGTATACACAGGGCAATGGGAGGTGTGTGCACCGTCCATGTGCACCTACCCACCCACCCACCCATACCCACACACGTACACATACACCCACACCGTACTAGGAGCACAGGCCTTGCAAGCAGGGTGGCGCAGCGCATCGTGCAAAATGAGTAGTATGTGGCGGGGGTAGCTGCCATGGATGCTGTGACTCATGATCTCAGCACCGGTGTCAGTGATGCTGACACAGTCCATGGTGGCGCTAGCAAGCTGCATGGTGTTCAGCTGGCCACAGCTGGCTGGCTGGCTGTGCAGGCAGCTGTCCTTGCCTTGGGGGGCTTGGATGGGTAGTCCTCTGAGAACTCCATGACCAGGGGGAAGAAGCCGCCGTCCCACTCAGTGTCCTTGCGCCCTGGGATGTAGCACTTCCACTTCATCAGGTTGAAGCTCCTGGTCAGGGACAGCATGGGGCAGCCAAACTTTAAACTCCCTGATGGTCAGGTCGCCTGCAACGAAATGCTTGCACTGCAGGCAAGACGCACCCATCATCATTTGTCTCCGGGCGGGCATGGAAGCCGAAAGGCTTATCTTTGCGCCACGCCTTCCGCTCTTCCTGCAGCCGAGCCTTCGCGACACTGGCCATGCCACACGTGCACGCCCTCTGCTAGATTTCCATGCCAACTTGGGAAATTGGTTTGATTCCTGGTACGTTGCCAACTTTTGATCCCTGCAGCCCTCATGCTACTCGAAAATAAATCAAACACAGGCTGCGATCTCATCATTGTAAAGGCTACTGCTAGTGTGCCTCATGCCCACTTCAGCTGAGCCAGGGGACGGCGACAGCAGCCAGTCTCCAAAGCCGGCCAATTTCACTTTAAATTGACTGTAGCGGGTCACCCCCGCCATTGGCCCCGCAAATGTGAGACGGTCTGGGGCGCGAATCTCCGTGTAGCTCGTGACAAAGGTTTGACGCTATCGGGTGTAACAGGCGCCCACCAGCCGCAACACGCTAGCTCAGATCGGCGCCCGTCGAAACCTGACTTGTGCCTTCCGCTACTAAAAGACTCACGCACATCATAAGGCGAGGCTGGCAATCCTTTTACGCACGCCGTAAGCCAACGGCACAAGTGCAGTAGGTCATCACCGCCATTGGCCCCGCAATTCACTTTCTGATCCGCTACATGTAATTCTCCCACGGTTGGGCTCTATATCTCACAACGGTGTCGCTAGCAGATTAGGTGCTCTTTTGTCGATTGTACTGTTTTGTCTCGACGACTTGATTAGCTTCGTTATGACATTCTCCATCTGTTTATATGCGTGTCGCAACAGGAGAGGTGGATTGGTGGACGGAGGCAGTTCCGTGCCAAGCAGCCTTTGCTGCCGTCGGACAAGCAACTCGCGAATACTTCTCAGGCAAGCAAGGGGCGCTATATCTTAATGCGTGTTGCATACGATGCTAACACATGCAGCCAAATCTGTTGACCTGCACAAGTGCTTGGCTGTTTTGAGGATAAGCACCAAACCCACATTAGCCTAAGGCTCTCCCAAGCAGCAGTGCAGCTAGGCAATCAGCCCTTGAAATCAGTAAGCTGGAGGTGAGTAAGCTTGTAATATACGTCACTTTACTTGGGGTTAGGAGACTTATTTACTTACTTCTTTCCTTTTTTAGAAATGGTTCGAGAACCTCAGTTGTTCATGCCTGTCATGCGTTGCGGAAGTGTGCGAGTGAACATCAAACTGACCTTGACAAGGTTACGTATATTACAAGCTTACTCACCTCCAACTCACTGATTTCAAGGGTTGATTGCCTAGCTGCACTGCTGCTTGGGAGAGCCTTGAGCTGATGTGGGTTTGGTGTTGATCCTCAAAACAGCCAAGCACCTGAGCAGGTCAACAGATTTGGTTGCATGTGTTGGCATCGTATGCAACACGCATTAAAATATAACGCCCCGTGCTTGCCTGAGATGTATTCGCGAGTTGCCAGTCCGACGGCAGCGAAGGCTGCTCGGCACGGGACTGCCTCCAGCCACCAATCCACCTCTCTTGTTGCGACTCGCATATAAACGGATGGAGAATGACATAGCGAAGCTAATCAAGTCGTCGAGACAATGCAGTACAATCGACAAAAGAGGGCCTAACCTGCTAGCGACACCGTTGTGAGATATAGAGCCCAGCGGTGGAAGAATTACATGCAGCGGATTAGAAAGTGAATTGCGGGGCCAATGGCGGGGATGACGAGCGGAGCGACATTACCCACAGTCAAACATGTTGTTCCTTGCTGCACCTGTCGGCGCTGGCTACGGCTGCTAAGGGGGCGCACCTGCAGGCACAGGCAACCTTGGGGTGGTGGCTTCCAGTGCTGCCAGCTGCTGCAAAAGAGGGGCCGCATCCGCAGCGAACTTACTGCAGATGTGCCTATGCACGGGGCTGAGTAGCTCACGCACCCTCCAGCTGGTCTTCACCTCATGCTTGTGGGACCCAAAGGTGCTTTACAGTCAGCCTTGTGGCCTATTCAACATGTGCGTGGCCTTAGTCAAGCCCTTCAATGATATGGGCATAGGTTGCTTTCAGCCACTCTTGGTATGCATAGCCACACGAATACAACACAAACATCTTCACCATGTGCGCTGTTGTTGTGGTCTTGCGTTATCCCTTCTTTCCTGCTGACCGTTACGCTACAGTTGCAATATCCTCCTCACGATGCACCTCTCACGCCGCACTCCTCTCGCCGCTCTTCAACACGTTGCTTATCTACTTGTTGCCTAATGTCATGCTCATCCACAGTGAGGGAGGCCTTCTTGCATGTGCACAGGGACACAAGCTCAAACAGCTCCCTGAACCTGCCACCCTCATGTTGCAGCAGCTGACCAAGCACTCCACTCAGGCATCTCAGGTAGGGCATGCAAGATAGCACTCCATCAAGTAAAGACAGGGTGCTTGACTGCCTTGCCTGTCGTCCTTAGCCATGGCACGAACGCCAAAGCCGTACAGTGGCAGGCATTGTCAGGGTGTCCTGCTGCTGCTCCTCCTCCCTGTCCTCATGCCGATGCAGCCGCTCCTCAGCATGGTGCACCACATCTGTCGCCGCATCAAGGCGCATAACTTTGTATGAGCTGCCAAGGGCAGCAAGAGGTGTGGCAGGGCCGCTTGAGCCCGCGCATGACGCCAGTCGTGGCTCTACATGGCACTAGAGTCCATCTACAGATAGGTTGCCAACTGTTGCTTCTACCGCTAGCACTAGTGTATTGGCACAAATCGTTCAAGTTGGCCATGCAGATCTGTCAAAAGGTATACCATGTGTCACCAACCCAGATGAGCCAGCGGTCTAGCACATCCTGTGTGTCCCAAAACAGCTTGTGGCGTGCGGGCCTTCAGCCTTGTTTGCCTACATGAGATCGGGCACCCTTAAGGTTTCCTCTGCAACTGCCACCACGCCTGTCCTCAAAAGCAGGTTGTTGTGCGGCGTAATCGGAATAGGAAGGGTAACATGTGAACTGTAACAGTCCAGACACTCAGCTAGGATGAATGGTAGGTTTGTGTTTCTTTTCTCCATGCAAGATTATGTGAGATTTGAATTGCCTTTTACTTATGACGAGATCTTGCGATGTTAGAGGATTTTTAGGGACTTCTTGGAGGCTTGGTTCTTGGATGATGTTGCTTCTGGACAAACACTACAATGCTTGCAATGACTACTCTTCTCATGATGGATTAGTTCTTTACGACGTCTTCACGATGTAAGTACACTGCACTACCCACTGCGCGACTCGGAGGCTGTCGATGAGTATGTAGACAGCCGCAGCGGCAGCAATAGCCGCACAAGTCAGCATGCTCGACGGGTGCAAGCCGGCACTTATGCCTCCGCCGACCATGCATCCTGACCGCACAAACACTACTGTTACATCTGGTTTCCGCAATTGTTCGTTCATCGCGACCTTTGCGCAGTGACACCGGACCCAACTCAATCGGAGGTGCCATTGGAGCCGGAACTGATGGCATCAGTTCCAGCGCTTGTCACTGTGCCTGTTGCTGCAGAGACTCCTGCTTCTAGAAGTCGCTGTACAGCCTGTTTCGCAGACTTCCTTTGCCCGTTTACACGGAGATCCCGCTTAAGCGATGCCTGCTGTTGTGCAGAGCCTGCGTTTGCAGAGGCTTGTATTGCTGACTTGCTTTGCCCGTTCACACGGAGACTCCCGCTTGCGCGGAGCCTGCTGTTGCAGAGGATGCTTTGTCCCGCTCACGCGGAGGAATGCTGAGCTTGCCTTGCACAATGTCATGTGCGCTGCTTGCCACCTACATCCCCGCCACCACCCTAGCCTAGCACCAAACCTGACCACAGAAGCAGCCAACCGTCCATAGCCTGCCCTTAGCAGAGTTACATCATAGTGAAACTGCAGCCAACACACATCCAGCGCCTTGCTGAGACCCTGCAACATACTAGGCTGCACAACCTTACACCAACCTGCTCCTTGCAGGTCCCTACACAACCCTGCCCTGTACATAGCCTCATCTCTATCAACACAACCAGCCTACTCAAACAGAGAACACATAGCTGCACTCCTGCCCTATGCAGAGACGCCTAACACCAGCAACAACACATACCTAGCCACCTCTAGGCACAGAGCACACCCAGCATGTGACCACCAACAACATCACCCTGCTCAAGCAGAGAACAGTACCCTGCAGTGCACCAGCCTGCAGAGAGCCACATCATGCACTTGGCAGTCTATCTAATCTATCTACCAGGCATTGTCTGAAACTGACAGAAACGACAAGCAGGGCAAAGTGGCATGGGGGCCAGCCCAGTAGTCATATCTCGACGTCTTGGCATGCACTCTCATCTGACCCAGCACCATTCGCCACCCTTCGCCGCTTCTCCTACCCACAGTTCTACTGTCGACATCCCATCCCATTTGCAGCTCAACTCTAACATTAGCGGAGCCCCACAGCGGAGAGCTCGGATGCCCTTCTACGCTTCTATGAGGAGAACACCTTGCACAGGTACAGTCGCGGTTGTTGCACCGTCGCATCCCGCTTCGAGCGAGACCTCCAGAGCCGCAGTCCCATCGCATCAGCCCTGTTGGCATCAGCCATAGAGACGGCACACAGCACATCTCTCGCTTCATGCACCCTGCTGGCTTCAGCCACAGAGACCATCAGCTACAGCCTACACTCCTGCATTCCATGCAGAGAACATCATACACAACATGGCAGCAAAGCTATCCAGCCTAGCAGCCTGACCACACAAACAAGCCGCATAGCTTCACAGCATGCGCACTCACTTGCATCCCAGGTAGCACCTGAGAAAGCACACATACATCATGGCAGCAGAGCTACCCAGCCCAGCAGCCTGCCAGAACACTCAAGACGCATAGCGCACGGCATGCGCACATCATGGCAGCCCAGGTAGCACCTGAGGTAGCACACAACAACGGTCAACTTGACCACATCCCAGGCAAACTCAACGTGGGGGCGGACGCGCTATCCCATAGGCCTGACTATCACGTGTATGCTCACATCATGCAGCTGCACACACTCAAATCGGGCATCACCGCCCAGGGCACAGATCACTCGCACTCTGTCACCCAACAAATCATACTTGCTGGCAAATCACGCCAGTTCACAATCGCGGGCAATCTGTTGTTCCACACTGGTTGAGGGCTCCGCAGGCTTTATATCCCTGTTGGCACAATGGCTCCAACCTGACATGTGAGGCACATGATACACCCATGGTTAGGGACACAGCATATGTCTGCGTATGTCCCACCACTCTGTTCAAGCACTACGCAGCCGGCATGGCCTGATTACCCATTGTAAGCTGCGCTGAACACAACTACCACATCTTCTGTTTCTCAGTTTCTGTCACGATGGTTTTTCAGTCAGCTTGGAAGGAGGAGGAGAACGAGACGACGGTCAACTCAAGACTCTGATTTCATAGTTTCAGCATGGTTTGCATGGAGCTCGTTGCATTTGCTTGTCTGTTGCATGTAGCCTGTTCCTGCCTGCCTGTCATTGCCTGCCTGTCTATGCTTGCTGTGGCATGATTGTGAACATGACTCATCTCAAAACTGCAAGCTCCGGGACGTAGCTTTTCGGAGTGGGGGAGAGTGTAACAGTCCAGACACTCAGCTAGGATGAATGGTAGGTTTGTGTTTCTTTTCTCCATGCAAGATTATGTGAGATGTGAATTGCCTTTTACTTATGACGAGATCTTGCGATGTTAGAGGATTTTTAGGGACTTCTTGGAGGCTTGGTTCTTGGATGATGTTGCTTCTGGACAAACACTACAATGCTTGCAATGACTACTCTTCTCATGATGGATTAGTTCTTTACGACGTCTTCACGATGTAAGTACACTGCACTACCCACTGCGCGACTCGGAGGCTGTCGATGAGTATGTAGACAGCCGCAGCGGCAGCAATAGCCGCACAAGTCAGCATGCTCGACGGGTGCAAGCCGGCACTTATGCCTCCGCCGACCATGCATCCTGACCGCACAAACACTACTGTTACATGAACGCGGAGAGCGGGTCATCAGGCGCGTGAAAGTGGGTGCCACTGCCTTGGCCGCATGCCATTGTGAGGTGGTAGAGGGGCGGGGTCGGGCTGGTGAGAGGAGGTGGCTGGTGGAAATTGTTGGGGATGCCATGGCTGAGACTGAGGGAGTTGTAAAGGGCAGGGAGGGGCTGGGAGGGAGTTATGGAGGGGGTGAAGGGGGCTCATACGCCTGCAGGGGGGTTTTGCGTGTGGAGATGTGTCGCCCTGCAATAAGAGCTCGCAGGTAGAGCACGACCGGACGTGTTAATGTTAATGTTAAACCGTTTCGTTAAAGATGACCGCTTGGTCTTGATACGAGTCGGTTTTTGCTGTCGTTCTGGTCACGACACGGCAATGCACCCAGCGACACTATGCAGGCAGAAGTGGCCAGTGAGACGCAGTCCCAGGGTAGCAAAACGGGTATGTTAAAGATTTGTTAAAGATGTTGTTAAACCCAAAATGCAACAGAGCTGTTTCGTAGCTAGGATGCATGGCAGGATTTCCCGTTGTTCATGTGCATGCGATGATGTGCCGGGCCGGCTTTCACCGGGCTGTCAGGTGTCAACGTGCGTGTGACAAGGTGTGGGTTGTTTACTTCTTAAGCTGAGCTTCTGTTCTGGTCTAGAGTCCCGTGGGGGAGGAGTTGAGCTTGAGGACTGTACACTATGTAAGACACTACCACTCTACGCTATTCGGAAGACGACGAGTATGTGGACAGCAGCAGCCACAGCAGCAGCTGCGAGTCACCTGCAGTTCTGGCAGCTTTGGCAGCATTTCAAACCAGGACGCAGCATGCATACTGGCGAAGCAAAACAACTGTTACACAAAACATCAGGATGTTAAATTAACCGGTCGTGCTCTACTCGCAGGGCATATGTAGCCTGGAAGAAGGGGGCAAACATCTTTTGACCCTTCATGCGTCCAGCATCATGGCTGCAGTGAGGCTGGGCTGCAGGCACCTGCTGCTAGCGTAGAGGGGCTGGTGAGGGGATGCTGCAGGGCGACTAACACAAAGAGTAGTGTGGCGTGAGCCACAGACATGAAGGCTGGTTATTGAGAATGTCCATTCTCGTGTCCAATCTAATAAACCGTTTGTGCCAAAGAAAGTCGTGCGATGGTGATAATGATGCCTAGTGTAACGGGAACTGTAAAACATTTCAGGATTAATGCCTGCCTCCACTCTCCAGGTATCTTTGGTTGTGATCAAGCATGTCAATGTGGACATGCAAGCTTCCTCCGTCCTCCACAACGTTGTTTGTACCAAATCAGCACCCAGCATGGACATTTGTGGGGTAACAATGCGCCAGGTATGTGACGTTGCGATAGGCAAACACAACAGCTTACAGCAACATGTATGCGGCTACGGAAATGCAAGCCAATAACAGTAATGTGTGAACGGGCTGCTACAGGCCGCTCACGGACATTGCAACGCTTGGCACGGACTTGAGCAGTCAGGTTGGCCTGCGCCACATTTGGCCGATAACCCCAGCATCTGCGCTCGTCATTGACTTGACTGAGGCGGGATGATACAAACGAAAGAGGAGGCGTTCTGTGAGTGTATTGGGTTTTCGTGTGAGTCTAGTTATTTATGATCAACGTTTGAATGCTCACCTGAAACCACGTGTGTGTGCAGGGTACCTGCCTGAAAACCTATCAGAGGGCCAGAAGTCAATGTTAGCCAGCTTTCGTTCTGCTCTGACGCAGCGCAACGTGCTGCTGGCCAACTATGACAGTGACCCAACATTGCTGAGGTTCCTGAAGGTGCTTGCAATAGCCACACTTGAATTCATCAGTGCTTCGGTAATGTATCAAGACATGCCCAGTCCATTACCTGGTGAACTGTCATGTTGGACGCCGTGCAAGCACTGCCTGTACTTTGCCACCCGTGCCCTACCAGTACCCTTACCCTGTCATCTCTGGCACCTTCTGATGCTGCCCACTTGCATGCATGTCATGGGCTGCAGGCGCGCCAGTGGCACTTGGAGCCCGCAGTGGCCATGTACTCACACATGGCTAAGTGGCGGCAGGACAACCAGGTCAGGGGGACTGATCCCTTCGCCAGCAATCCACGGCATACAACTCTTGCTGCCCATGCACCTCACACTACAAGCCACTCGGCACCTCTCACCACACGTCACTCTGCGTCTCACACTATTTGTCACTTTGCACCCACACCACACGTCATGCAGCACTCTGCACTAGCACCTCTTATGTACACAGCCCTTGCTGCCTGCACACCCCACCCCTCCTGACAGCCAACGCAGCCGTCAATACCAGGAGCAGCCAAGCAGTGACGGCTCCAGCACTTTGGGTCTCAAGGAGCACATGGTGAAGGACAAGCCAGTGCCCCACTACCAACCCGGGTTGTGTGGCCTCACTTTATAGCCATAGATGCTAAAGCCAGGATGTGTCCCTCAGCACCAGTCAGGTCACCAGGGCGTCTAACCTTAGGTTTTAACCAAGAGCAGCCAGAGTCTGTCATTCAGCCTGTTCACCAGGGCGACAGCTGAGGGGGGGCGAAAAGGGCTGAGACACCAGGGAGCTGGCGCATGCTTTGAGCAAACGCCAGATAGCCAGCGTTGACATACTCCCTTACTGCTTCCTGGCGTGAATGTGACTCCCGACATTAGTATGGGCAAGTGCCAACACAAAGCTCAGCCGCAAAGCACACCACAAACACAGCCTCACAACCCCAGGGTCCTCTGTGTCCACAACAGTGCCCTGAGGCTGCCAGTGTCACGCCCCTGCACTGAAGCCTGACCTCTTTGATTCTTGCACTTCCTGCTCCCTAACACCCCGTGCAGCTGACTGGGCCTACATCAGCGTGGGGGTGAATGTCATGGGTTAGGATCCTGTGCATGCAGGCTCGACCACGCTATGCTTTGCCATAATGTGTTGATTGCAAAAACATTAAGAAAGCAGTGTTGATGTCACCTGCCATTCGGCCCACTTGCCTGGCATCATTGTGACCAAATGATTGACGGAAGCCCCCTCGTCCTTCACTAGGGCCTCCATCTGAGTGGGACCACTAGGTACCACTAGGAGCCACTAATGGGGCTACAAAGAATGGTGTTAAGGGGCTGTATGGAGTGTACCCAATGCGCATGGCGCATGAGTGCCTACCACCTACTCTATGCCTGACCCCTATAAGGGGATATAGTCTAGAGTTGGCATTACAAATATGCACTGATATCAGCTGTTGACAGCTTTAGAAGGGGCACACTACTGTGCCCCAACAGGCTCCTGCTGCTGCTGCCGCTCGTGCTGGGCCTTGGGTGGCTTGTCTCGCACCCGCTTGTAGTCCAGGTCTGGGTACTCCTTGCCCTTGGCTGGCAGAGCTGCTTGGTCTGGCCACCAGCACAGCTCCAGTGGGCGCCACTTGCTCTCCACAATGCAATGCATGTTCAATGCGGCATTGCAGTCCCTGTCTATCCACCTGCCTGGCTGTGGTGCCGGCTTGGCTTTGGCAGCCTTGCCCTTGCCTTTGCCCTTGGTGGGCTGCATGGACTCAGCTGCCTGCTCAGCCTTGGTGCGCTTGCTGCGCTTGGCGGGCGCGGGGAGTGCTGGGCCCAGGCTTCGAGGCTACTGGCTCTGTGGCTGCCTGGCTGCTGCATTGGGGCTAGGGGGGCTTGCGAGGGGCCACTACCAGGCACCACAGCAGGCCCCGCACTGGCTTGTCACGCTGCTGGCTCCAGGCTGGGCGCAGCAGGCGGTGTTCCACCTGCCCTGCTGGGGGCTTCCAGCCTGCAGGTCTGGTGGCATTGTGTTTGTTCAGCTGGCTCTCACGGGGCTGCTGGCCATTCACTGCTGAGCTGACCCGGCTGGTGCGATGCTCATCCACAAGCACCACCCTGCTTCACCGCTGGTCTGTGCCCCTGGGCCGGCACACTACCTTGCAGCAGGCCCGCAGCACCGCGTCAGCACCCCAACCTCCCCCCAGAGCCAACGCCAGCTGCACCAAGGGCCAACAAGGGCTGTGGCTGTGATGCAGTCCAATGCCATGCAGCTTCAGCCAGCAGAGATAGTGAAGGCAGCTTCTGGGGCATGCCAGCCTCAGCTTTCGCTCAACTTGTTCAATTAGTCTTGGGGCGCCCCAGCACCAGCCCCTAGCAGGGGGACTGCAGGGAGATAAGGGAAGCCTTACAGCCTTGGTAGCCTTGGCTGTCTGATCAGCCGACTTGGAAGCCTCACAGCCTGCCTGCCAGCCACCTTTTGGGCTGCAGGTTGAGGAGTTATATGCCACCTACGACTTCCCTGAGCTCAACCAGCTCCTCCCACACTACCCACACTTCTACCACAAGCAGGTGAGTGGGTCTGGCAGCAGCAGCAGCAGCAGGGGAGGAGCAGCAGCAGCAGGGGAGGTAGGAAGGCAGGCACAGCAGCCCAGGGGCTTCCAGGCTATCAGCAAATCCAATGGCTTCGAGGAAGGTGCAGGGAAGGGGGGTGGACGGGTGATCGGGTGCCTTCACTGGCCTGGGTCCATGAGGGTTGTGGTGCGCTCTTGCCTCAAAGTGTGTGTGTGGTGTGGCTGTGAGCGTGAAGGACAAGTACGGGCGGCCGGTGTACATTGAGCTGCTGGGGGGCCTGGACTGCGGCGCCATGCTCAAGGCCGCCCCCCTGGAGCGCATCATGAAGTACCACATCTGGTGTGCGCTGGGGCCACTGGGTGGAGGGCACAGGGGGGGGCTTTGGCGGGCAGCAGGCAGGCATGCTGAGGGCCCGCGGGAGGCAGGGGGCAAGGGGGGCAGGGAAGGAGGAGCAGGGGCTGTAAATGCAGCCCTCCCTGGCCCTGCCCTGCTGCCCTGACTTGCTGCCCTGACTTGCTGCCCTGACTTGCTGCCCTGACTTGCTGCCCTGACTTGCTGCCCTGACTTGCTGCCCTGACTTGCTGCCCTGACTTGCTGCCCTGCCCTGCTGCCCTGACTTGCTGCCCTGACTTGCTGCCCTGCCCTGCTGCCCTGACTTGCTGCCCTGACTTGCTGCCCTGCCCTGCTGCCCTGACTTGCTGCCCTGCCCTGCTGCCCTGCCCTGCTGCCCTGACTTGCTGCCCTGCCCTGCTGCCCTGACTTGCTGCCCTGCCCTGCTGCCCTGACTTGCTGCCCTGACTTGCTGCCCTGCCCTGCTGCCCTGACTTGCTGCCCTGCCCTGCTGCCCTGACTTGCTGCCCTGACTTGCTGCCCTGCCCTGCTGCCCTGACTTGCTGCCCTGCCCTGCTGCCCTGACTTGCTGCCCTGACTTGCTGCCCTGACCTGCTGCCCTGACTTGCTGCCCTGACTTGCTGCCCTGCCCTGCTGCCCTGACTTGCTGCCCTGCCCTGCTGCCCTGACTTGCTGCCCTGACTTGCTGCCCTGACCTGCTGCCCTGACTTGCTGCCCTGCTGCCCTGCCCTACCCTGATGCCTTGCTGCCCCTGAGTAGGCTGGGACACCAGCTGCCCAGGGCAGGCTGTTTTTGCTGGACATACAGGCCTTGGCTCAGCTGCCCTAGTAGCTGGCCACATCGCTGACCTCACCGCCGGCTCTGCCCCTCCTGCCAGCCTCAGCACTGCCCTACCTCGTGCCTGCAGGACATGGGAGAGGATGGAGCGTCAGCTGCTGCCCGCCTGCAGCCGCCTGGTGGGGCACCCAGTGATCACCGCCACCATCATCATCGACCTGGCTGGCCTGTCGCTCAGGAACTTCACCCTCACTGCCCAGGTCAGCAGGGGGCCAGAGGTGGAGGGGGTGGGCACGTTGTTGTGTGGTACAGCAGCGGAAAAACATTGGGCCGTTGTAGGGCAGGTAGGGGGAGGGGAGGAGGGGGCTAGTTGCTGGGCAGCTGTTGTGGGCAGCTTAAGGGTCCATGTCTGGTACAGTGCAGCGGTGTGGGAGGCGGGCATGGCTCAGTGCGGTGCAGCAGGGGGGTCCAATAGGCCGCTCAAGCCTGGCTGAGTGGTGCAAGTTGTTTCCTATTCAAGCACACTCGACAAGTGGTAACCAAGCCCACATAGCAGTGCCAAACGCAGCTACAGACTCGGGGCAGTACGGGGGAAAGGGGGCGGGGGAGCTTCTTTTCCTTCAAGGCTAGGTGGTAGGAGCAGGCCATGCCCCAGGCAGAAGCTCCTCTGGTAGTGCATGCCAGGTCTCACCTGAGTCTTCTTCTTCTCCTTCATCTACTTCTCCTGGGCTGCTCAATGGTCGGCAGTAGGATGGGGAGGGAGGGAGCTGGGGGTAGATGGGGCTGGTTGCTGCGGAGTGTTTGTGGTCAGCTCAGTGTCTGTTACAGCATGGAGGTGAGGGTGCAGTAAGGTGCAGCTTGCCTGCCTGCCTGCCTGCTTGGTGCTGCCGTTCAGCTGCCTGCCCGCCTGCTGCGCAGCGGCTGTTGAGCACTATCGCCAAGATTGACCAGGTGGGTGGGAGCTGTGGGAGTTGACCATGAGGGAGGAGGTGGGCAGGGAGGAGCAAGGATGGGTGATGAAGGAAGGGTGGAGAAGGAGAGGTAAACTGGGGGCGGCACGTAGCAGAGGTACTGGTTGAGGGGTGGGTGGGCAGTATAGGAACAGGAGGGGGGCGGTAGGCAGCTACTGGTAGCAGCAGCAGGCAGCTGTGGCGCTGCTGGACCATCATGGGGAACCTTGCCCTGACCTGTGGCCGCAGGACTACTACCCCGAGCACCTAGGTGAGTTCGACCAGCCCGTCTGCCCCTCCTCCCTCCAACTCCACTGTCCTGCCCCCTTCATACTTACCTACCCTGCCCCCTCTCCTTCCCTCTTTCTCCCCCCCTTACCTCGCTTTCCTCCCTCCTGCTCCCCGTCCCCTCACACTGCCCCTCATGTACTGGGAGGTGCTGGCGGCCGTGGTCATGGTGGGCGAGTCAGGCAGCGTCTGTTTGTTGCAACCTCCTTTGCCACACTGCTCCGCCCTGGTGGCCCGGGTCCCTGGTCTGGCCTGCAGGCACCATGTTCATCATAAACACCAGCTGGTTCTTCACCACCATCTGGGCGGTGGTGTACCCGCTGCTGGAGGAGCGCACACGCAAGAAGATCATCGTGCTCTGGTGAGTGGGTGAAGTCTGGGAGCAGTGGGGGGCTCATGCCTGGCCCAGGATTCAGCATTCACAGGAGGCAGGCATAATCATGGTCTGCCCTCAAATAGTCAGCCTGTCTGCAGGACGTCTCAAGCCCATACAGTGTCAGGGTGGCCAAGCAGCCTGACAGCTGGCGGCTTCAGCCATGTGAAGCATCTTCTCCATTAAAGCGGCCTGCCATCATCTGGC
This sequence comes from Haematococcus lacustris, assembly GCA_030144725.1. Taxonomy (NCBI): domain Eukaryota; kingdom Viridiplantae; phylum Chlorophyta; class Chlorophyceae; order Chlamydomonadales; family Haematococcaceae; genus Haematococcus; species Haematococcus lacustris. The sequence continues at coordinate 1,365,273 of JASKMD010000021.1, read as the reverse complement.
CTGCCATCTTCTCACCTGCTGCTGCTCTGTCCTGACATGGCCTGCACTTGCAATGTTTAACAACTGCACTGTGGCTCAAATCCAGCTTCAGTAACAAGCTGCTGACCTGACCTGACCTGACCTGACCTGACCTGACCTGACCTGACCTGACCTGACCTGACCTGACCTGACCTGACCTGACCTGACCTGACCTGACCTGACCTGACCTGACCTGACCTGACCTGACCTGACCTGACCTGACCTGACCTGACCTGACCTGACCTGACCTGACCTGACCTGACCTGACCTGACCTGACCTGACCTGACCTGACCTGACCTGACCTGACCTGACCTGGCCTGGCCTGACCTGACCTGTGGCCCAGATCCAACTATCAGGACAAGCTGAAGGAGCTGATCCCTGCGGAGAACCTGCCGACCTTCTTTGGGTGCGTGCCCCTGTCCTCCCCGGCCCTGCCTCAACACCCCCTCAATTGCCCGACCTCCTGCGCCCCCTATTCCTGTGCCTGACCACCACCAACATGATCATACAAGCCACTTGTCGACTGGCCCATCCCTACCTCGAGCACTGCCTCCCTGACCGCGCTCTGGCCGCAGCGGCCTCAGCCCCTGCCCCGACAAGCAGAGCAGCCAGGGCCTATGGACCAGTGAGGAGCCGTGCACCTCCAGCTCCTGGCTGCCTGTGGGCCACACAGCCCAGGACCCCCCTCACACACAACCAGCAGCCAAGGGCTGTGCCAAAGAGGCCCTGATCTGTCCTGAGGGAGCGGATGCCTTGCCCTGTGATGAAGACAGCATTCCTGTAGGCGTTGCCTGCGCTGCACTGGAGGGCTTAGGGGTAGAGGGGCCACTGCCTGCCAAGCAGCTGCTCCAGGCCAAGGTGGATGCAGTAGCAGTTTAGGGGAAACAAGAATGTTGCGGGAAGGGCTGTCTAACCTTGCATGTCTGGCTGCATGCTCCTAAGATGAAGGGAGTCAGCAATACCCCAGGTTCCTCTGTGTCCACAATAGTGCCCCTGAGGTTGCGGGTGTCACACCCCTGCACCGGTGCCCGCCCCCCTAGGGGCGATGCCACAGCCTGTCCTCACAGCCTGACAGTTGACAGCCTGACAGGTGGGGTTAGGGTCGGGTGGGTGTCGCGTACGGGTGGGCATTCACGTGGGAAGCGTGGGAGGCAGCCTGATTTGACCTGAGCTGGCCAGGCCTGCCCCTACACCCTGACCTGGCTAGAGGGGTGGGAAGTCCTACAGCCTGGGTGGGAGGAGGAGGAAAGGGGATGGAGGGGGTAAGGGCGGGGAAGGGGTGGGAGGAACTCGTGGGGAGGGGGAGGGGCGGTGGAGCGGGCTGGTGGGGCTGGGGTGACACAGCCGGTGCTTGGCAGGAGGTCAGTAGGCATGAACCGTGGGTGTGGGTGCGGCCTGCCGGCCTCGTGATTGACCAGACCCAACTACTACCACTATTCACTCGTGTCATTGCGTGCCAGCGTCAATGTAGATGACTCACACTGCCATAATCATTAAACAGTCAACCATCAACCCTTTGTCCCTCACTAGGGCCTCCATTTGAGCCGGACCAGTAGTAGCCACTAGCAGCCACTAGCGGGAATATACTAGTGGGCAATAGTGGCCCGACTCAAACAGTGTTATTGGGCTGTGTGGAGTAAACCCAGTGCACATGGCACATGAGCCCGCCTACCACCTACACTATTGCCTGACCCGAGGGCTATGATGTAGAGTTGGCATGACAAAACATGCACTAATTGTAAGCTGATGACAGCTTCAAGTGGGGGGGGGCACACACTACTGTGCCACAGCAGGCTGCTGCTGCTGGGCCTGGGGTGGCTTGTCTCGCAGCCGCTTGTACCCCAGGCCAGGGTACTCCTTGCCCTTGGCTGGCAGAGCTCCCTGGTCTGGCCAGTAGCACAGCTCCAGCGGCCGCCACCTGCTCTCCCCAATGCGCTGCATGTTCAACGCTGCATTGCAGTCCCTGTCCAGCCACCTGCCTGGCTGTGGTGCCGGCTTGGCTTTGGCAGCCTTGCCCTTGCGCTTGCCCTTGGTGGGCTCAGCTGCCGGCTTGCTGCGCTTGGCTGGAGGGGGAGTGCTGGGCCCTGGCTCTGAGGCTGCTGGCTGTGTGGCTGCCTGGCCGCTGCATGGGGCCTGGGGGGGCTGGCGGGTGGCCACGCCAGTACAGGGCACCACACCAGGCCCCGCACTGGCTGGCCACGCTCCTGGCTCCAGGCTGGCCGCACCAGGCGGGGTTCCACCTGCCCTGCTGGGGGCTGCCAGCCTGCGGGTCTTGTGGCACTAAGTGTGTTCAGCTCCACCTCACAGGGCAGCTTGCCATTCACTGCTGAGCTGACCCGGCTGGTGCGGTGCTCATCCACAAGCACCACCCTGCCCCCATCCTGGTCTTTGCCCCTGGGCCTGCACACCACCTTGCGGCAGGCACGCAGCACCGCATCAGCACCCCACCCACCCCCAGTGCCAATGGTAGCTGCACCAAAGAACACCACCAGCTGCTTGGCATGCTTGTGGCGCTGCATGGACAGCTCCGCCATGTTCTCCTCCAACTGCAGCCATGCACACAAGGCACACACATGGTGGCTGACATGGTGGCACCAGGTTAGGCATGGCACAGTCAAGTACTCTCTCGTTTCGTGCCCAACCCACCACCTCTCAGTCCCTTACCCTCCCTCCCACACACCTACTCACCCACCCACCCTCACCTTGTTGAAGAACTGCTCCAGCGCCCGGTCCTGGGCTCCGTACAGCCTCAGCCGCTGCCGTGCCCACTTGGGGTCCAGGTTCACCTCCCACACCGCATCCCAGGTGGCCAGGGTGACGGTGATGTGCTTCAGATTTGCCTCCAGGGAGGTGCCGGCTGAGCTTGCTGCTGCCAGGTGCTGGAGGTGGGGCTTGATCGGTGCTAGCCACCGCTCAGTGTCACGTCGGGCATTGTTCAGGCCGCTGTCATGCTTCACCTGGCCCTTGGTCAGCTTCCACCGGCGCAGCTGGTCTGCCTTGAGCTGGCCTGTTGCTGGATCCCACACCCCAGAGGCTGCGCTGACTGCCTGGGTGACGCCGGGGTCGATGCCCACCCCAATCTGTGTGTCTGGGTCAAACACAAACTCACGCATCTCAGCTATGCCCCTGCCTATGTGGGGGAGCCCCACCGCATGAGCCGCTGCTGCTGCTGCACTTGGGCGGCTGCTGGTGCTGCTGCTGCTGGCAGCTGGAGGTGGGGCTGGAGGAGGGGGAAGGGGGCGCGTGTAGGGGGGGAGCATCAGGGGGGTGGGGAGGCTGCACGGCTGGAGTCTGAGGGGCGCTGGGGAAGCCCGGGGTAGGGTAGCCCACCAGGCAGGTGAGAAAAATGCGCAATACAAACAGCGACGCAATCACGCGGAGCTGGGAGTGGATTTCAGCCCGCAGCCGGAGGTGCTCCCGCAGCTTGCGCCTGATCTTCTTGCAGCCGCGCAGCACTGCGCCTTCGGGGTCCTTGATGACCTGCAGCCAAGCACAGTTGCCATTTTGACAGGCCAAGACACAAGGCGGGGACACAAACAGTGCGGGGACACATAAGGCGGGGCCGTCACCTGACGTCGACGCGTGGTCCAGCCATCCCGACGATCCTGTCGTTGCTTGCCTTGGGCGGAACGAGACACTGCGATGGAACCAACAGGAGCGACGGGTTATGACACAGCGCGTAACTCACGTCTAGGGCTCACGTCACGGCTGGGGACACGAACCTTTATGTTTCTTGTCGCTACCCTTCCGCTTCTTCGTAGCCATCACGCGATGCGCAGCCATCACGCGATGCGATAGCAATTTGGGTTTCCCGTGAAAAATACAAGGTTGTGTGAAAATACACAAGTGCCAGCTGAGCTCCTGGAAAGCCAGCAAGTCAAGCCTGTGATTTGCACTTGAAAATGGCGGTACTCTCCTCAACAGCCTGGCATGACACATGCACAAAAAGATGTATGCTGACACAGCCACTGACGTGGCACACCCGGTGTTGTACCACAGCAAGGTCCTGCTGCTGCTGGGCCTGGAGGCTCCGTCTCTCAGCCGCCTGTGGCCCAGGCCTGGGTAGTCCCTCCCCTTGTCGAGCATCTACAGCTCCAATGGCCACCAACTCAGCTCCAATGGCCACCACTCGCTCCTCAACGCGCTGCATGTAGAACGCTGCATGGTAGACTCCCCGACGTGCTCCCGGGCTGCCCCTCCTGCCTGGCTGTGCTTCTGTGTTGTCCATGGCGGCTTTGTGCTTGCCCTTGCCTGTGCCTTGGGCAGTGGTCTGGGCTGGCTCTGCTGCGTGTGCACTTGGCTGGTGTGAAGCTGGTCAAGCTGGTGCGAGCTTTACACCTTGAAGAGCTGCTTGGCCTTGGAATAGTAAACTTCCACCTCACATTGCACCAGCACCGTCCACCTACTCAAGTGCCTGCCTTGCCTGTATTGGCGATGGTACTGATGGTGATGGTGGTGATGGTTGACACCACTTAAGCCTTGAGGCTGCTGGGCCCCTCCCCTCCCCCTCAAGGGGTTGGGGCTTTCTGCAACGGTCAGGAACGTCATGCACCCGACCCACCCTGCCTCACCCTGCCCCGCCCTCAGCGAAGGTCAGGGACGCCATGCACCCAACCCGCCCTGCCCCACGCTCAGCTAAGCCAAGCTAAGCAACAACCCCGATAACCCCAGGATATCTACAGGATGTCGGCAAAAGGTCCAGGAGGTGTGGCTTGGTGCTGGATCGCTGTGTGCGGCGGCAGTCATGCCCTGCTGCTGCTGCCGCCTCAGCCCGCCCTCAGCATGCTGTTCAGCAACTGGAGGTTTTGCAACGACCCCACCGCCTTGGACTGCTGCGCCACTCGCCACTCTGCAGGGTCTGCACAGGCGCGTCAGGGCAGGCAGCACTCACCCACAGCGACTGAGCAGCAGGCGCTAGCCAGACGCAAGGTGAAAGCAGGCAGGGTGGGAAAGGTGGGGAAGGTAGCACCAGCAATATGGCGTAGAGAGCTGACCCTGCTGCCCTTGCCCCTGCTGCCCCTGCTGCCCCTGCTGCCCCTGCTGTACCCGCCTGATGCGCCCGCCTGGACCCGCGCGCCGCCCTGGTGGCTCGCGCCCATAGGCCCGGTCCGTAGCTTCGCCGCGCGCTCCAGCATGGGCGCCAAGCGCTGCGCGGCTGCGGCGATGGCGGCAATGTTTGCGCAGGTGGAGTCGCGCGCGCTGGCCGCAGTGGCCGCCAGCGCCTGGTAGGTCGCCATGTCCCCTGCACTCGCAAGGCACATGAGCTGCCAGGTGGGCAGGCCGTGGCTCTTGCTGCACCACCCCTCCCTAACCCGCCCTACCCCTGCCGCAGCTGATGTTGACACCACAGGGCCCTGCTCCACGGCCCTGCCACTGCTTTGCCCTGTCTTGGCCTGCCCTGCTTGCTTTGGCCTGATTTCTCCCTAACGTCAACGAGCACAGGCCGCTGCTCCACGGCCCTGGCCCTGTCCTGGCCTGCCGTGTCTCTGCCTGCTTGCTGAGGCCTGGGGAGTCCCTGACCTCTGGCACCGCCAGCTGTGACCATGAGGTGCAGGGCAGCCACCCAGTGTGCAGGCACCTGGCTGAGGCCTGGCTGGCTGGGTGAGTGAAGGCTGTGGAGGCAGGGCCACTGAGGCAGAGCAGGGCTCTAGAGCAGGGCAGCTGGACCTAGGCGGGGCGAGTAGAGCAGGGCAGCTGGGACTGTGCGTGGCGGTCGCTGCTGGGCATGGCCTGCAGAGCCAGGCTGGGCGGGCCTGCTCACCGTGTGCTGCCGCCTCCAGGTCCAGCTGCTGTGCCTCCTGTTGCAGCGCAGCACACTCCCGGTACACCTGGTGTCAGGGCAACAAGAGCTGGGCAGGGAGTAGCAGGGGGGTCAGCAGCAGGTGGCGGCAGGAAGGCCGGGGGGAGCAGGGGCGGCTTGCAGGACCAGGCAGCTGGGGTGGGGGGCAGGGTGGCCGCAGAGTGGTGTAAGCAGCACAGGGTGGTGTAAGAGGGGAGGCCAGTGGGGGCCAGCACCAGTGGTAACAGCAGCAGCAGCAGCAGCAGCAGCAGCAGCAGCAGCAGTGCCGTCACCACGTGCACCTAGGTGGGGTGTCCAACCTGGGCGCCACCCCTACGCCCTGCCATACCCCAGTGCCAGTGGGTGGCTCAGTGGCCAGCTGCTGTACGTCCCACCTGCTGCAGCTCTGCCCGGCTGCTGTCCAGCTGCTGCTGAAGCTCCTCAGCGTCCCCGGTGGAAGCGCTGGAAGGGTGGGCCTGGTGGGGTGCCAGTTCCTGCGCAGGCCAGCAGCCCCCTCACCACATTGCATCACCTGCTGGCAGTGTGGTGGGGCAGGGCGCGCCCGCACCTAACGAGCACTAAGCATAACCCATCGAGTACATGAGGCTGTGTGTGCTGCAGAAACTTCGGCAGGCAAATGTAGTTGAAGAATGGTGAGAATGGTGAGAATGATGATGACGATGATGATGATAGTGGTGATGATAGTTCTCTTGCACTGACTACCCGCGCCCACTCAGGGGCTGTGGGGTGTGTTGTGTCAGCTAATGGGGTGAGAGGCAGAGCCCCATGCCAGGCTGTGGCTGCCGGGCGCACCACAGGGCGGAGGGCATGGGCAGGAATCTGTAGCACAGTTGTGGAGCACAGCTGCTCAAAGAGGGTCATGGCGGATGCCGTGGACTGCGTCAGCTCCTTGTACAGCCCGTCAATACCCTGTGCCCAGCATGGCGGGGTGGGCACCAGGAGTGATTGCGGCAATGGGTTAGAGGCAGACCAGGAAGACTGCCAGGGGCTTGCCTGCTTGACGCATGAAAGAGTATCAGCTTCAAGGGTAGCCTGATCGACACAGCTGCGTGAGTGGCAAAAAGGCTGCTCTGCATTGGGCCAGAGGAGAGTGATGGTGCAAGACCCACCTCTCAAAAGCGTCCATGCCATCAGCACAGTAGTCGCAGACCTGAACAAAGGAACACTCTAAACATGCAACTCAGTCGTGCATTACCCGCATAGTCGATGTACTACCATACGGTAGGCTCACCGCGTTCGCAACGTCCGCGACGAAGGTGTCAGGGACTCTGACTTGCTCCAAAGTTGGGGTCAGTGCAGGCTGCACGGGTGTACTAGCTTCATCCATCGTTTGCTTGTTGTGCTGTTATTGCAAGACAGTTTGAGTTTGAAACTTGTAATCGCTGCCATGCTTTCGCATGTATGGATTGCGAAAGGGTCCACCAGCTGTCATCACATTAAGAATGAAAGAAAGCAGCCCTGCCTCACGGCTGTATCTACGTCCTCGTGGCCAATCTCCTGTGGGGCAGTTGCGACACTGACCTCTGTGATGGCTTCACAACCGTAGGTATGGCTTCATAATCGATAGATGCAGCTACCATTCGCCCAGGGAGCTAGTACTGCATTTTCTAGGCGCCTCAAAGTCTCCATGGGCACGGCATGGAAGGTGGGGGCGCAAGTCACGGTCGCCGGCGTCGAGACGATTTGGGACATCCTTACTAAGCACCGAGGCTCAGAGCAATGGGGTAGACCGGACCCAAGATTGGGGTCCGCCCGGGGGCGCAGCGCTCGCTGCTCCCCGCTCCCCAATGCGCATAGTGATCTGTTCTATTCCACACGACAGCAAATAGCAGAGAGGCAAACATGGTAATTGGCCCGCAACTGCCAGACCCGCGTACTCGCGGCGACGTCTCCGACGGACCAGTACGTTCACGCTTGGGGTCAGCATGTAAGACCATCCGACCGCTCACCAGTACATGATGCATGGGCGCAGGTGGAGCTGCTGCCAGTGACAGGGCTGCGGCGGGTGTGGGCAACTAAGATGGGCGCCGGCTTGCAGAATCTTGGCAACACCTGCTACATGAACAGTGTGCTGCAATGCCTCGCCTACCTTCCGCCGGTGGCGTCTGGCGTGCAAATGAATGTTCTGCACGGCCTGCCCTCCTCATGCCCCTTGGCCCAGACCGGCAAGCTCTGCACCTGCTGTGCGATTAGCAAGCAGCTCAGCGACCAGCTGTCCACGTTTGACCGGGCCATCCGTCCCGTTGCTATCTCCACCGCGCTGCCACAGCTCAGCAAGGTAGGGGCAGGTGGGGCAGGGGCAGGTGTTGTAGGGGCAGATGAGGCAGGAGCAGAGGCAGGTGTTGTAGGGGCTTGTGGGGCAGAGTTTATGCTGCCAATGCCTGCACGCAGCACACCTGCCTCCCTGCCCCGGCAGCCTGCAGCCTTGTCAGTCCTCAATGCACACCAGCAGGCGGAACAGGGCAAGAGAGCAGTGCCTGGGCAGACGGCCAGCGCCCCTGGGCACCCCGCAGCCAGCATGTGCACCCACGCACCCGCCGCCTCTAGGCCTCACTGCTGACTGCATATCTGCACCTGCCAGGTGCCGGATCACAGGCGCAGCAACATCACACTGTTCCCACCACACTGTGACCCACCTGGTGGTCAGCCCGCCAGACCCACGCTTTAGCCAGCCTCACCAGCAGCCATGCCGGTGGTGCTCAGCGCATGGCACCCACCTGCAAGCACCATGTCGTGACGATGACAGTGGTGGTCGTGGCAGTTGCAGTGGTAGTACAACTGGGCAGGCAACAGTACACACACAGACAGGCAACAGCAACTGGGCAGTACAACTGGGCACTAGTACAAGTAGGCCTTGTAGTAGTGCTCAGACTGCTCATCACGCCTGCACGACACTCAGCCAACCTACCCAGCAGCAGGCAAGCAGCCACGCCCTCCCTAAGGCCAGGCGGGCCACTGGGGCAAAGGGCTTCACCTCCAGACAGCTGCAGCCAAGCCAGTGTCCCCCTCACACATCACCCATCATGCCCCTACCCTCTGGCCTCCTGCCCCCTTCCCCCTGCTCTGCCAACCCATGCTCTCCAAGTGTCAATCCAAAGTGCTTTTCAAGGGCAAGGCCAAGCAGGCACACCAGGGTGAGGATGTTAACGGTACAAACCCACCATCGGGTTTTTGCAGGCCTTTGTGAGAGGGAGGCAGGAGGACGCACACGAGTTCCTGCTGGCGGTGTTGGAAGCTGTGGAGCGGGACATCAAGCGGGGCGTGGTGGAACTGGGGGGGCTCAAGGTCAGGCGGCGCCACCCCTCCACCAGCTGGCCCCCCTGCCCCTACACCGGCCCCCCTGCTGCTGCCCCGCCTGCACTGCTGCTGCGCCTCAACCCCCGCCTGCTGCTGCTGCTGCTGCTGCTGCCCCCTGGCTGTGTGGTGCTCAGAGCCAGGTGACGCTGATAGAGGAGCTGTTCATGGGGCAGTTGCGCAGCCAGGTTGTGTGCGGGGAGTGCGGCTACTGCAGCAACAGCTACGAGCAGGTCACCACGCTGTCCCTGGATGTGCCTAGGGGGGCGGCCGCTGCCAGCCTCACTGCCAGCCTCACCGCCTTCACCAAGCCTGAGACCCTGGTGAGGGGCAGGGGCAGGGGCAGGGGCAGGGGCAGGGGCAGGGGCAGGGGCAGGGGCAGGGGCAGGGGCAGGGGCAGGGGCAGGGGCAGGGGCAGGGGGCAGGGGCAGGGGCAGGGGCAGGGGCAGGGGCAGGGGCAGGGGCAGGGGCAGGGGCAGGGGCAGGGGCAGGGACAGGGGCAGGGAGGAGGGGTGGGGAGGGTGGGGAGGGGGCCATGGGGAGCGGGAAAGGCGGTCAGGAGTGGGGCATGGGTGAGGATGCCGAAGGCCCCATGCAGCCTGCACTGCGCTGTGCTACTTTGGCAGTGCTTTGCTCAGTCCGTGCACTGTGTGCATGTTTCCTGTGCGGCTGAGTGAGCCAATTGCCGCTGGGGTTGATGGGCTGCAGGACGGAGCGAACAAATACAAATGTGACCGGTGTAAACGGTGAGAGGGCTGCTGCAGGTGGGCTGTACTAGGCCGATGCAGGGGGTAAGAGGCGCGCGCGGAGGAAAGTAGGACGAAACAGGAGGAACGGTAGCATTTGTAGCCTTTTCCCAGCGTCGCCTTAGCCATCCCATGGATGCCGCGCAGCAGAAGCTAAGGCCGTGAATGAATCTATCGTGGTGACGTTCTTAGGCGGGCTGAGCCGCGTGGATTGCGCATCAATCACGCTGGTGACACGAATCTATCGCGACCTGCCTGGTGCGCAGGCTCGTGCGCGCGACCAAAGCGCTATCCATCCATCACGAGCCGAACATCCTGGTCGTGCATCTGAAGCGCTTTGACGCGTTGTCTCTGAGTTCGAAAATCAGCCGGCACGTCGATTTCGGCCACACTTTGGACTTGGCGCCGTACTCCTGCGCGGCAGCTGCCGCAAGCAGCGGCAAGGCCGGTGCCAAGGTAAACGGCACGGCCAATGGGCATGGCGGCACCACCTCCCGCGCACTATGTGCTGCAAGGCCTAGTGGTCCACCAGGGCGGATCGCTTCACTCCGGCCACTACCTCGCGTACGTTCGCGACGGCACCGGCCGCTTCTGGTGCGCCAACGACGCAACCGTAACCGCAAGCACCGCCGCGGAGGTGAGGTGAAGGATGCGGGGCCGGCCGGCCGGGGTGTGCGGTGGGCAGTGCCAGTGGGGCGGACCGGCCAGGACCTGTTGATTGTGCAACTACTTAACCGACTCGGAAACTATGGTTCGAATCACAACCCGCTCCTGTATCAGCTCCTAACACTACCCTCTCCCCCTGGCTACCTGCAGGTGCTGCAGCAGCAGGCGTACCTGCTGTTCTCTCTCACGCACTGAGCTGCGGTCACTGCCCCCGCCCCCCTATGTACCCCCACCCCCTGCAGCGGGCGTTGCCCAGGCCAGTGGCCTTCCCGCCAAACCGCCAGGGTGCTGCTGCCCTCACCCGCAGTGCAGTCCCCTATGGCCCCACCCCCACCCCCCAGCACGCCCGCCCCACCATCTCCTCCGCCCCACCTGCCTCCGCCACCCCCCGCCCCCACCCCCCGCACCAACGGTGAAGCCAATGGCCATGTTGCTCAAAATGGGCGGCCCAGGCTCGCCCCGCCCCCCTCCGCCCCACCCCCCCTGCTCCCCGCTGCGGCCGGCAGTGTGAAGCAGGGGGCCCGGCAGCACCAGCCTCAGGCTCATCCCCGGAACCACCTCGGCTGTCAAGCTGCTGCCTAAGTCCACCCCAGCAGCCACAGGGCCAGCAGGAGCAGCGGGGGCGACAGGGACCGGGGCTGCAGGGCCTCCGGCAGGCCCAGCCACGGCACCCCCAACCCTCTGCAGCCCCCTCCACCCCAAAGCCTGCAGCCCCCCTCTGCCTCGACTCAGGCCCAGCATCAGGGTGCGGACACAGGAGGAAAAGGGACCCCCCGCTCACCCCACCCAGCCGCTCCACTGCCTCCCCCAACAGCACTACCCAGTCAGCGGTGCCCGCCCCCCCCCCTCCGCCCTGCTGCCCCCACCTCGGCCCTGAAAAGGGGTCGAGACAGCAGTGGTGGGGGGGCCAGCAGGGGCCGCGGCAGCGCCCGCCCCCTCCAGGCCGCGGCCTTCACCTCAGGCAGGGAACGGCTGTGGGCCAGCAGGGGACGCGGCTGAGGGTCAGGGGCCACGGCGGCAGTGGCCAGTGCACCTGCAGGGTGTGGCCACCGCCCTGGAACAGGACCTCAGGTAGGGCCGGGGGGGGGGGCAGGCTGGGGGCCAGGCTGGAGCTAGGCGGGGGGGCAAGCTGGGGAGCAGGCTGGGGGGCCGTAGCTGGGCCTGCCAGTGGCCTCCCCCCTCCCCCTCCCCCTCCCCCTCCCCTCCCTCCCCCTCCCCCTCCCCCTCCCCCTCCCCCCTCCCCCTCCCCCCTCCCCCTCCCCCTCCCCCTCCCCCTCCCCCTCCCCCCTCCCCCTCGCCCCTCCCCCTCCCCCTCCCCCCTCCCCCTCCCCCTCCCCCCCTCCCCTCCACCCTCCCCCTCCCCCTCCCCCTCCCCCTCCCCCTCCCCCTCCCCCTCCCCCTCCCCCCTCCCCCTCCCCCTCCCCCCTCCCCCTCCCCCTCCCCCTCCCCCTCCCCTTCCCCCTCCCCCCTCCCCCTCCCCCTCCCCCTCCCCCTCCCCCTCCCCCTCCCCCCTCCCCCTCCCCCTCCCCCTCCCCTCCCCTCCCCTCCCCCTCCCCCTCCCCCTCCCCCTCCCCCTCCCCCTCCCCCTCCCCCTCCCCCTCCCCTCCCCTCCCCCTCCCCCTCCCCCTCCCCCCCCCTCCCCCTCCCCCTCCCCCTCCCCTCCCCCTCCCCCTCCCCCTCCCCCCAGCCTGCCCACTCATGTGTCTGCCCTTCTCTCCCTGCCACACTGCCCAGGTCTTCCGCCTACATGGCCCTCCTGCAGCAGGAGCTAAGCCGCTGCTGCGGCCTCAGGCGTGCCGCTGGCCCAGCTGCTGGCGCCAGGCAGTGGGGAGCGCAAGCGCCTGCGGGGCCTGCTGCCAGCACCCCTGCGCCACCAGGCTTGGCAGCGGGCACAGGACGCACACCAGGCGGCATACCCAGCAGAACCCAAGGACCAAGGGCCGGGGGGTGAGGCATGAAGGTGGGGGGGCATGGCAGCTCACCCTGGAGCGGCAGGGGGGCAGGGGGGAAGGGGGCCAAGGAGGGGGGCCAGGGGGGAGGGTGTCATCAAACCAGGGTGTAGCTATGCAGCTGAGTATCAACTGAATCAACCACGCAGTAAAAGAGCGCAGGTAGCAGGCCACAGGTGTGACGCCTCACAGGTCACAGGTCACAGGTGTTGCCCTGAGCCCTGGAGAGATGCGGCAGCCACACTGAAGCAAAGAAATGGGGAGAGCAGCTGACGCAGCGCTGCTCAGCACAGCCACAGCTGATGAAGGAGCGGCGGCGGCAGCATTGCCCCTGGCCCTCAGAGTCAGCTCAGGTGCGGCAGCCTCACGTGCATCAGCGCTGCGCCCCCTCCAAGGCGCCCCCCACCAGGCTGCTGCACTCCAGACAGGAGGAAGACTCCAGACTGCAGCCTGCCACCAGCTAGGGGGGGCAGCTAGTGCTCAAACCAGTGGGGCGATGGAGGGGAAGGTCGGCAGGCGGGCGAATGAGCAGGCTGTTGGGGAGGCGGGGGGAGGGAAGGCGGGGGGAGGCAATCAGGCAGGCAGGTCCGCGTCTGGTCCCTGATGGGAGGCAGGGTTGCCACACTGTAGGCAGGAGGGCGAGGAGGAGGCGCAGGGGTCTGCTCAGGCCAGGCCCACAGTGGGCAGGGGGTGTGGCCCGCCATTAGGGAGGTGGGGAAGGCTGTGGCGGCTGCAGCGGCCAGCCAGCCCTGTGCGCCCTCTGCCTATGGCGCCCTGTGTTGGGTTGCGAAGGGTTTGCGCGCACGAGGGTCCGCGTTCCTACTTGTGCAAACGCAGCGATTGATGCATAGGGCGTGTTGGGTGCGTCAGCCTCCCCTCAGGCCTACCAACGGTGCGCGGGGATATGCCAGGCATGATCAACGCACGCACGCAACAACATCAAAGCATGCCGTTCGCAACAGTGGGTGACAGTTTTGCAACAGTGGGCCAGACAAGCTGAGGCAGCTCATCATTTGCTTTGCAACCGAAGGCGGTTGGCTGCGCTGCACCCTCACCCTGGCCGTCCGACCAGCAGCGGAAAACTGCTGTAGCGTCACCATCCCTAGAGCAAAGTGGGCCATGATGATGGCTTGCACCGCTTGTAACGTCAGCCGTCAGGCTGCTTGGCCCGAGCAAGAGTGGACAAGCGTCATTTGCTGGCAGGGGTGGCCGTCCCGCCCCGCCCCGCCCCGCCCCGCCCCGCCCCGCCCCGCCCCCGCCCCGCCCCGCCCCGCCCCGCCCCCGCCCCGCCCCGCCCCGCCCCGCCCCGCCCCGCCCCGCCCCGCCCCGCCCCGCCCCGCCCCGCCCCGCCCCGCCCCGCCCCCGCCCCCGCCCCGCCCCGCCCCGCCCCGCCCCGCCCCGCCCCGCCCCCGCCCCGCCCCGCCCCGCCCCGCCCCGCCCCGCCCCGCCCCGCCCCGCCCCGAGTAAATGCCTTACCTCAGCTCTCACCCTTGCAGCAGCAACCCCAAGCCTCATCTACGTTCCACATATGATACGACTAGAGCAGCGATGAGGTCTCACGATTGACCTGTGAGTGACAGGCTGTGACATCTGTATCGTACCTGTGAGTGACAGGCTGTATCGCAGACTTTCTGCCATTACTGTATCACAGCCCCTGCTATGTGCAGTGAAGGAGAATAGATGCTGACGGTGCCGTGTAAAGAAATCGAAAGCATCATCTACCGTATTAGCGAGAGCACATTCTCCATGCACAGTTCGTATACTCAGCATGTACTCCATTGGGGTTATTGCGACGCGCAGTGTGCCCTCCTGCATCTTGGAAAAGCTCTCCCTTGGCGCCAAGCAGCGAGGGGCCACGGTTGCGTTTGGTTGCAAAACGTGAAGGTGCAAAGACCTAGAGCAAGGCAGCGCGTGCGTATGTCATTGTGCGCACAGGACTCCTCGGCTTTGTCTTCCCACATTCCGATAGCCACTAATGGAGGATCCTCATCGCCCAGGACCCAGCAACGCAGGGCCCAGCAAGCAGACGCGGCAGGCTCGAGCCGCGCCTGCACAGCCCGTCATTAGCACAGCCGATGCGCCAGTGGCAGCTGTGGCGATGGTACTGCTCGTGTTAAGCTTGATGCGTTGGGCGATGACGCCCTGTGTGTGCTGAGCCTGGTGTGTTGGAAGCAGCCCCACTTTACTTGCACATAGCTACGTACCACAATACACCATAGCAACTCAAAGTCTTGCTTGTATGCATAGATGCAGTCGAAATGTAGGTAGGAGCTGCCTGGCAGTCTATTCACTGGCTGTGGTGCTGCTACTCTCACAGCACAATTGAGTGGTGCTTGCATTGGTAGCATATCTGTTACTGTGCTAAGGCATGTGCATGAGAATGACCGGTCTCACAGACTGAACTCTGCTGGTGCAGCGCAGCCCAACCTCTGGTGCACAGCAGAAGAGCGCTGCAGCAGCTTAGCAGATGACGATGGCTAGCTTGAGCTTCAAGTAGAGTGCCATCACATTGAGGCCATGAATAGCCAGCTGGCATGAACTGTTAGAGTACAGCAGGGTGTAGCTATGCAGCTGAGTATCTGTCAGGCGCCCCCAACATGGGGTTGGTAATATGCATGCAAGTACTCTCTAAATACTGCATCGTTTTCGATAGCGTTTGGCACATTGGTAGCTGCAAATCAATGCGCGTCATCTGACCATCAGCGCGCGACATTGGAGTCTTTGCTCGCGTACTGCCACATGTGCCCGCGAACAAATAACAGCGGCGAGACGGGTATCCTTGGCACGGTGAGCCACATCCCTGTGGCGCCATCTATCTGGCGCAGTGAGCGGGTTGTGCACACATGGAATGTCCGGCAAACACCCAACGCGATGCCTGCTGGGCGTGCAGGGCACCTAGACGGGGTGATTGAAGCATATGTTCGTACTCGCTTCCGCCGAATACACCATTTGGGTAGGCGCACACGAAGGTATCACCGGGTTACACCCCCCCTCCTCGACTGTGTCATCCACTGTATTGCACCCGCTGCACTCACAAGAAAATGGCTACGAAATGTTTGTTCTTGACCCCTTGGCGCTTTTGTTAAAACAAACCGCACGTTAAACAGCCCAGGCCTCTATCAGTTTGACAGCTTCGAAGTGACATCATGTTCTCCAAGCAGAATCAGGGCCACGGGGCTGTGGGGTGGCAGTTGAGCTATGAAACGTTGCACGCAGGTGGATGGCATGTAGGGGAGTGTAACTCTCAGAGGAGCCGAGTCCAAACTCGGTCATGGTGTGGAGCTGTGTGACTGACTGCATGGCCCTGACCCCGAAATCGGCTGAGGGAGTTGACGGTCACAGACCAAAGTGTGCTTTTGACATATCTGAGTATGAGCGTGTGTAACAATGTCTAAAAGGAGCGTAACCTAGTAAGAAGCATGCTGTAAGTCCCAATGGTCGAGCTGTGGCATTGCCCTCTAGGTAAGGGGGGGAGGTGGGCTCATTGCCACATCGCCGCAACCGCTTTCCGATCCGACTGCTGCTGCTGATGCGCATGCTCGTGTAGAGCAACCTAAGCGGCGCGGGTGGTCGCAGCGATGACTGCATGCCCCGAACCGGCTCAAATCTGAATCACTAACTTTGATGCTTTGCTGTGCACGGCCTACTGACTGGATAATTATTCTGGATGGGTGAAAGGTAGCTGGCTGGGCTGGCTACATACTGAGCCAGCTAGCATTAAATTTGGCGCAGCGAGTGCAGAGTTACAGCCGTCCTACTACCAGGGGTCGGTTTACTGCCATTTTTTGAATGTTGGGGGCGCCTGAGTATCTGACTGAACCGACCACGCAGTAAAAGAGCCGAGGTAGCAGTTCACAGGTGTCACAGGTCACATTGCTTCTTTAGCCCCTATAATGCCTTTGCATATTGCTTGGCTCAGGCTGGTCAACCGGCTCTAAACAGCTAGGTCTAGCCGCACCCTCAGTAAGGCGCGCCCGAAAAAATCTTTAAGATATGACCCCATATGATCAAGCATGATGGAATATGATGACATATAATTAAGCCAAAAATCGCAAAACCCCGTAACCTCATTGCCGTGGTCTCAACTTGGTTTCAACCATGGTCTCAATCGTGCTTTAATTTTGAGGAGAGTAGAGGAATGTTGCTAACTGCCACCGAGAGTGATACTGATTTTGAGGACGTCAAACCCTCTGTGCACTCGGGGTTCCCAGGTGGGTTAGTGTGGCGATCTGCCACATCATCCTCTTGACTACAGACCCGGTCATATCACATCTTTAAGCCATCATATTCAGTCATATGACCAATTCCTCAGCAAGTCATATGATCGGTCGCGCCCTAACCCTCAGACTAGGCCCATGGGGCAGCAAAACAGTCAGCAGCGAAACAGCAACAAAAGCTCACCCCCCGGCTCAGCCCATCTCAGCCACATCAGCCACCCAAAAGCCCCACCCAGCCTTGCACAAAGTGCATAGTATGGGTTAGTGTGGATGTATACATACATGGCGTTAAGATTCAACCTCATCAGGTTCAGCACATCACTTCACAATGCCAAGGACGAAAGAGCCTTATTTATGTGTGTTGCAGCCACACTTCTACTGGCACAATCTCACCGGGTCACCCCCGCCATTGGCTGCACCCCCATGGCTCAAGAGATAACTTTCTAACTGATTTCTGCACGGATGAGGCCGCCGATTTGTGCGATGAGCTAGTAATGGCCCGAATAGAGTGTAGCCAGCCCCAGCGCTTTGCCGGGTGGCTGGCCCCCAACACGCGACGTGTTTTGGCGCCACGCAGACATTCTTAGCGACCGCTACAGACAGCCTGGACCCAGCGCGGCGTGAATGGCGCATCCAAACTAATTTTCAAACCAGCATGTAACAGCGCTTAAAATCGCATTCTTCAGCGCAGGTTCAGTCCACATGTGACAGCAATCTCAAAGTGTTCTAATAGTTGGTGCCAGTGGTTCCTTAACAGCCAAAAGCAGCTAGAATTAGTCAAAATAATGCAGAGATTGAGCAGATAATTGTGTAACCGCCCACACATGAAACGGCCCACACATCAAGACAACGCGTTTCTGTTCTAATAACACGTTACGAGCACTCACAAGGAGCCGCACAGAACTGGCAGTTCATCATTTGACGTCCTGGTTGGCCAGGAGATCGGCCGAGAAAAGTGCAAGAAAAGGAATATGACCCGACACGACTTGCACGATGTTCGGGTGCAGGGACAGGCCACACGCCATACAGACTCCCTCAAACATGTCATCAGTAGAACTAGCACTAGCACTAGAACATGTAGTGGGGATGTCAGTCCAAGACCACTTGCCTAGGTTATACTTGTTTAGTGTGACCAGCCTTGCTTAGGCTGCGTGGTGCACCTGTGAAGTTGGCACGGCTGTGCCCCTTCACAGGTATGGTGTCGTTCTATCTGTTGCACGTAGGGCGTCAGCCTCTAGTGCACCGCTTATGCATCTGTACTTGTGTTCTTCCTTCAACTAATGTAATTGGCACGGCTGTGCCCCTTCACAGGTTATGGGCCCACCCACTTCAATGTGCGGGACTCCGGAAACCAGTTGGTGTGCACCAAGCCGTACCTCGTAAGACTCGCTTGGTGAGAGCACCGGTGAGCAGAGGAGGGTGCTAAGATGCAGGCCGCAGCTGGGATAGCCAAGCTGAACGGGGACAACTGGTATCAGTGGGAATTTGATGTGCAGAACGCGCTAGTGTTATGCGGGCTAGATGCAGCTATCTGTGCGCCAGCGCCTGCGGGGCTGGGCACGGGTGGGACGGATCAGGGTAGGTCGGGAGTAGAGGCTGCGGCCACTCCTGACCCTGAGGCCGTGCCGACTGCAGCGCTGTCAGCTTCCATCAATGCGCGTGCACACGCTTTCATCAGCAGCACAGTTAATGCTGCAAAGTATCGCTTTGTTTGCCAGAGCTGCAGCACAGCCCGCGAGTTGTGGCAGAAGCTCAAGGCTATGCACGTCAGCAAGGTGCTGGCGAGCAGCTCCGTCCTCATACAACAAATGTCGATGATCAGAATGCAGCCTGGTCAGCCTGTGCAGGAGTATTGGCAGCATGCGCAAGAGCTAGACCAGCAGATTGCAGCCTGCTCCGCCCCAGACAAGCCCTTCCACAACTCCTTCTCTTTGGCTGTGCTCGGACTGTCCGCTGACTTTGATTCAGTGGCCAATCAGCTGCTTGCAGAGGAAAGCACGCTCACCTTCGACAAGGCACTCCCCCGCCTCCTCGTGCAAGAGCGTGTGTTGATATCCCGCAGGCAAGCTGCTGGCCTGGCCCTCTCAGCAAGGCCTGGTGGCAGCAGAGACAGATCCAGCAACAGGGGCATAGGGGCAGGGTCGGATGGTGGTGGTGGCAGCCGAAGCGGGGGGGAGAGGGGCAAGGGGCATGGGCGCCGCAGCAAGGCTGACAGCGAGTGCTACAACTGCGGGCATTTTGGCCACTATGCTTATGAGTGCCCCCGCGCCAGTGTGTCTTCTGATCGCAGGGACAGCCCCTCCCACTCCCCGCATGCTGACCGCAGCCGGGGGGACAGGCCCCCCACACCTGGCCCAAGGGGTAGGGATTCTGGGCTGCCGGACAGCCGCACCCGCCGCTCCCCGTCGCCACTGCGTCACCGCAGCAGTCTGGCTTTCTCTGGGCACTCCGGCGCTGATGCGGCGCTGGCGGTAGCGCCAAACCTACTCAAGGGTCAGTGGTTGGTGGATTCTGGTTGCAGTACCCACCTGACGCCTCATATTGAGTTGTTGCGTGACTACCAGCCCCTCCGCGCCCCTCACCACATCGTATGCGGCAATGGTAGCACTATGACAGCAGCTGGCCAGGGGTCAGTGGTGTTTGAGGGGGCTGGTGGGAGCATGGTGTTGCGCAATGTGTTGCACGTGCCCGATGCAGAAGGCAGCCTTTTGTCAGTGGGCAAAGCAGCTAGGGCTGGGGGTGAGGTTGTGTTCACAGGGCAGGGTTGCAGCATCCACATGCCTGGGGCTGACCACAGCATCAAGGCTCGCATGGTTGTTGGGGACTTGTTCCTTCTCAACAGCAAGCCTGTGCCCTTAGGTGACAGCAGTGTCAGCATGTCAGCGCGCTCGTGCGATGACCCGCGGCTCATGCACTTCCGCCTAGGCCACCCGGGGTATCGGCAGCTGGCCAGGGCAGTTCGTGAAGACATGCTGCTGGGCACCAGCGTCAGAGCGGCTCAGTGCGAAGCCATTGCGGACAGCGGTGGGTTGTGTGAGCCTTGTGTGCTGGGCAAGCAGCACCGCTTCGTTGCCGTACAGCATCCAGGGCTGGGGCTGCCTGTCAAGCGGCCGCTTGCGCTCGTGCACAGCGATGTTTGCGGTCCTTTTGACTGCCCCACTCCCTCGGGCAACCTGTACTTTGTCACTGTCCTCGATGAGTATAGCGGGCTGGTGGCAGTGGAGCTGATTAGGCAGAAGTCAGCAGCAGCTCAAGCCATCATAGTGTGTCTCACAGAGCTGCAGCGCCAGTCTGGGCACACCGTCAAAGCCCTCCGCACAGATAGGGGGGGTGAGTTCACGGGGGGGGAGCTGCAAGCGTGGCTGCGGGCAGAAGGGGTGATCCATCAGCAAACCGCTCCCTACAGCCCCGAAATGAATGGCAGCGCGGAACGCATAAACCGCACTCTCGAAGAGTGTGTCCGGGCAATGACACAGGCCGCCGGCACCCCCAAGCACTTGTGGGGTGAAGCCCTTCACACAGCTGCGGATCTGCACAACCTCAGTGCCGTGTCGGGCAAGCCTTGCACTCCCCATGAGCTCATGTTTGGCGTCAAGCCTGATGTGTCGCACTTGCGGGTGTGGGGCTGCCCGGCATATGTGCATGACCCCATGCCTGCCAGCAAGCTGGACAGCCGCTCTGTAAAGGGTGTCTTTGTTGGCTACGAGCGGGGGGGAAAGGCTTACCGGGTTTGGGCTGAAGGCAGGATCTACGTCAGCAAGTCTGTGGTCTTTGACGAGCAAACCGTCCTGCAACGCTTTGTGCCTCATGCTGTTCTTGCACCCGCTGAGCTGGCTGCCCCGCCTTTGGGCGATGCATCCAGGGGGGGAGTAGGCTCAGGTGGTGCGGTCAGCAGCAACAGCGGCAGCGAGGGTAGTAGGGGAAGGGCCCCTGCTGTCACTCCCATCGCCCATGTCAGCAGCAGCAGTGGCAGTGGGGGACAAGCGGGCAGTGTGGGTGATCCCCTTGCTGCCCCGGGTAGTCTAGGTGGCGTTGGGGGTAGCTTAAGTGAGGCTGGTGTGGCAGGCTTAGGTGGGGACGGAGCAGGGGGAATGGAGCGCACGCCTGAGTCTTTGGCTGCGCCCGCACCTGAGCAAGCACCGCCTGTGCTGCGCCGAGGCGAGCGTGTGCGCAAAGCTGTCAGATTTGATGACTACGACACCATGTGCTATTCAGCACGTAATGGTAGCTGCAGCAACAATGAGGGTGTTGGGAGCAGTGGGAGCAGTGGGAGAAGGGAGAGTGTGGTTTTGGTGGGCAGCAAGGCAGCTTCAGTCAGCTTCTCCACCAAGCGCCGCTTCAGCAAGGCTCTGTCAAGGCGAGAAGCTGAGGAGTGGGGCCGCGCCATGGATGCCAAGATGGCCAGAGTGCAACTCCCGCCAGCTGCCTCTTCCCTATGGCACGAGGCTGGTGATGAAGGGTAAGCACCTCAACGAGCCGGAACATGCTGACCAAGGCGCTTCCTGGCAAGAAGTTTCTGGCATGCAAGGAAGGCATGGGAGTGGGCTAGAGTCAGCTTGGTGGGACAGGCCAGCTTATGCTGTGACCTGTGGTTTGGTGGCATGTCTGCGTACAGCGGTCGAGCCTCTTTGAAGTCTGAAATTCATGTGTCATGGTGCAGCTTTTGTTAGTAGTGCCTACCTGTCTTGTCTGTACCTGCTAGCTTGCATGCGCTCTACACTTGTTGCTTCATCATCTGCTATTACTAGTGCTCACATGTCATCTCCTCCTAACAACATATCACTAAGTCATCTTCTTCATTTCTGCTTGTGAGCTTGCATGAACACGCATGGTCTCTTGCATGTAGTCTCTTTTCTTATGACGTTCCTTCATTTGGCTTCATGGTCTAGGCCTGAGTGGGAGTGTAGTGGGGATGTCAGTCCAAGACCACTTGCCTAGGTTATGCTTGTTTAGTGTGACCAGCCTTGCTTAGGCTGCGTGGTGCACCTGTGAAGTTGGCACGGCTGTGCCCCTTCACAGGTATGGTGTCGTTCTATCTGTTGCACGTAGGGCGTCAGCCTCTAGTGCACCGCTTATGCATCTGTACTTGTGTTCTTCCTTCAACTAATGTAATTGGCACGGCTGTGCCCCTTCACAGAACACATGTCAGGGGGGTATTGCGCCCGACCAAAAATTCAAAATGTTGAAAAGTTGGGCCGCTAAGCGCGATAGCTGTTTGCTGATCACAGCCCCATTAAGCAGGCCAATCCCGGCACAACGCGACCAATATTCTCAACACCCCCGCCCGCCCCGGCACAGGTGCACATCAGCCCGAGCAGCCGCTAGCTTCGCTTTGATGAGCTGCACCGCCCTGCGCAGAAATCGCTGTAAAACTCTTAAAGATCAGTCGGATAGTTATCAGGGGTGCAGCCAATGGCGGGGGTGACCACCGGCATAGGGACAACAACAGCACATGCACTGCGGCCTAGTATATGGAATACCAGATGAGTCAGGCCTATGGAGCCCTGCGGTTAGGGCGGCAAGCCGGCCCTGTTTCCCAGTGCCCCAGGGCAGCCCCGACAATTGTAAGTTAGCAGGCACGTTGCAATTACATGGCGGTCACAGCCTTGACTGCTGCTTTCCTTACCTTGCTGCTAGCAGTTAAACTTTGCGACGGTTGCGATGTTTGCATCCGTAACTTAAGACGGTTTGACTCGACCCCATTCGGGCGCCCCTTTTCATTCGCGATCGCAACGAAGGCTGAGGGGAGATGCGTTTCCGTTGATGAACCCGTTAAGACTGAAGCTACAAAGTCTGCTGTTCTGGTTCTTTTGCTCGACAGCAGCATGTGCAGCAGGTAAGGTGAAACAGAATCTGCGCAGCTCGCAGCTTTCTAACCAAACCATGAGTTGCTACACGCAGAACAGCATGGAGTATCGCACCGCAGCCCTGATGTGAGAACGGATCAGCACCGCGCCGCGCACTCACACCTAGCCTACGTACTGCTGGGCTCGGGCACACGCAACGACCTGCTGGTCACCATCCTGCAGCAGCTAAAAGTGCACTTGCTACCCTGGACGCCCGGCGACGTGTTGTTCTTTCACACGGGCGAATACGACAGCCCCGGGAACCAGTCAATAGTGACACGCATCCTGCCAGATGCGCAGCTGCTACGCATTCCAGCTGCCGCCTGGGAGTTGCCGGCAGACTTGAGTGAAGCCGACGCGCCCAGCTGGTGGTACGCGCCGTGCTGCCCTTTTCCGCAACACGGCGTGGGCTACCGTCATATGTGCCGCTGGTACAGCAACGGGCTCTTTCACTGGCTCGCCCGGCGCGGCTACCGGTGGGTGTTGCGGCTCGACGAAGACTCGGAGGTGCTGTCGCCGGTGCGCCAGGACATGGTGGCGTGGATGATTGCGCACGGCAAGCAGTACGGATACCGGCTATGGGACGAGGACGACCCGGAGGTGGTGTGGAGCCTGGCTGAGCTGACGGCCTGGTACCTCACAGCGAACAGCATACAACCGGTGCGTGGCCTAACCTGGCACCTGCGCACTCACTTGCTCGCATCACACCTTTGCAGGACTAGCTCAGCATAAGGCAGGCCAACCGCCTCAGTCATGAAGTCTGCCTGAAAGTCTGCCTGAAAGCCTGAAAGAACAGGGTAGCTCAGACCGCTCAAGCCATCAGGCTGCTTGGCCACCCTGCCCCTGCCCCGCCCCCTCTGGGGGTTCAGGACGTTCTGCAGCGCTCCCCTGGCATTGCATTCCTGAGCACTAGCAGCCACATGGGCTCCCCTGCCAGCCGGCCACCCTGTGTATCCACATGGCTGCCATGCAAGGCATGAGGCCGGGACCCGGCCAGCCGCCCGCTGGCTGCGCAGACGGCCCTCACCGCCCCCCAGCACTTTCACTCCTCTACACTGCAACGCCCTCGCACACCAGGCAGGCAGGCAGGGCAGGCAGGGTCTAGCTGGGGCTGTTGCCTGGCCGACAGCCCCTGGGCACTGGGCCCCCTGCTGCCATGGACCCAGTCCCTGCGGCCCGAGCCCCGGAGGCAACCAGCCAAGGCTGGGTCAGCTAGCCCCCCCCCCTGCGCCCTGCCCCTCAAGGCCCACACAGCTCAGGCCTTACACCCCCACCCCTGGCTCCGCCCCCCCCCTGCCTGCCTGCCCCCCCCCTGCCTGCCTGCCCCCCCCCCCTGCCTGCCCTGGCTGCAGCACTGGCTGTACGCGAGCTGCCGGCCCCGCAGCGCTGCTGGGCTGCACTCCCGAGGGGGGTGGGACCGCCGCGTCATCTACAACAACATGTTCATGGCCAACGTCACCTGGTGGCTGTCGCAAGAGGTCAGGCCCCCAGCCTGGTTGGGGAGGGGGTGCGGGGGGGGAGGGGGGCGCGTGGGGGGAGGGGGGGCAGAGGGTGGAGTTCCCGCGTGGCCCTGGTGAGCCCCCGACCCTGGCCCTGCTCGCCTTGACCCTGGCCCTGCTCGCCCTGCTGGCGCTGCTGGCTTTAGCCCTGACCCCTGGCCCTGACCCTGGCCCTGGCCCTGGCCCTGACCCTGCTGGCCCTGCTGGCGCTGAGCCTGGTGGAACTGGCCTGGTGGCGCAGGTGCAGCGCTACCTGGAGGTGCTGGACCGCTCCCGCGGCGTGTACCTCTTCCGCTGGGGAGATGCCCCCGTGCATACCCTGGTGGGGGGGGGCAGGGGGGGCTGCTGCTGCTGCTGTAGGGGTCAGGGGGGGCTGACCAGGGCTGCGGGGGGTCAGTGGCCAGGGCCGGGCTGAGCGCTGGTGGAGGGGTCAGTGGCAGTGGGAGGGGGGACCCCACTCGCATTGCTGGCCAGCACGCTCTTGGTCATTGAGCTCCCTGCCACCCTCTGCTCTGCTCTGCCACCCCGCTGCTCTGCCACCCCCGCTGCTCTGCTGGCCCCCCCCCTGCGCCCTGCAGGTGGTGAAGACCTTCCTGAGGCGTGACCAGGTGCACCGCTTCGGGTTTGAGTACGCGCACAAGGGCAACCACGACCCGCAGCGCCACGCCTGGTGGCCGGACCTGCGCACGCAGCCGCCCTGACCCCCTGCCCCCCTGACCCCCTGACCCCCTGACCCCCCTGGCAGCCAGGCCTGCTGAGCAGCAGCAGCTGAGGGGGGGCCTAGGGCGTGTCAGGGTCAGAGGCGGCTGTGCCCTGGCTGCTGCTGCTCAGCTACTGGCTGGGGTCAGGGGGGTCCAGGGGGGGCTGGGGGAGGCTGGGGGGGGCTGGGGGCCAGGGGGGAGGGCTGCCAGGGACAGCTCAGCTGCCTGGCCCCTGCCGCCCCCCCTCTGCTGCGACTGAGCCTGCATGAACGCCACAGCCAGCAGCCATCCGCCAGCAGCGGGCTGTGCCCTGACACTGGTGGCAGCAGGCGCCTGGAGCAGCAGGCAGCCTGCAGGCAGCAGGACTGGCCCCAGCTGCGCGGCACACCCTGGCTGTTCAGGAAGAAGAGGAGGGGGAGGAGGGGGTGGGGGGTGCGCCACTGCTGCTGCTGGGTGCAGGGGGGGGTGCAGAGGGGGGGTAGTGCCTGACGCCAAAGATGGTGGAGCCCACTCTCACATTGGTGCTGCCCATCTCCACCTGCAAGGCCAGGCAGGCAGGCAGTGGGAGTCCTGGCCATCCAGGCACAGGGCGAGGGGGAGAGGGGAAGGGGGAGGGGGGCGCCATACTGCATGTGCTCAGCCACGATTACCTCCACTACCCAGCCGCCTCCCACCCACTCCCCTCAGCCTCCTCCTCCCCACCCCTCCTCCCCACCCCTTCGTCATCCCACCGTGCAGCCTCTCACTACCCTCTGCTCCTTCTCCACCAACTCCTCCCCCCTTTACTCACCCCCTTTCCAGCCTGTTGTCTCCCTCCCCCACCCCCCCCCCCCCCCCCCTCCCCCTCTCCCACCCCCCCCCCTCTATCTCACCGCCTGCTCAAAGTCGCCCGACATGCCCATGCTTAGCTCCAGGGCCTCGGGGTCCAGCCCCAGCTCAGCTGCCACCAGGCGCCTGCACCACCACCCCCACTACCTACCCTCAGGGCGGCAGCAGCAGCAGCAGCAGGGGGCAGTCACGCAGCAGCAGCAGCAGCAGCAGCCCCCGCTGCCACTGTCACGCAGTGAGTATGATGGCAGGGGACGTATCGTATGAAAGCATCGGATCCCATGCATCGGGCTGGCAGTGGAAATCGGATGAAAGCATCGGGCTGGCGGTGGAGGCAAGGGGGAGGCAGGCAGGGGGCCAAGGCAGGGGGGGGGCCGGCGGCATGCAAAGAGGGGAAGCAGCACCTCTGACTCTGTGTCAAAGGGCGGGGCCATGGTGGCGGGCTGGGCTGCTCTCAGGGCTGCATGGCTCAGCTTACTGCTAGGTTGACCTACCCTTATGCAGGGAGGGAGGGTGGAGGTGGAAGCATGCCAAATGAGCCTGATTGTCTTCTGCTGGTCACACGTGTAAAGGTGTATGACAAAGTGTGATCATGTGTGGGTCTGGAAGAAGAAGGAGAAGGAGAAGACGGTTTGTTGGTTACCGGTGAACAAGAACGGGAGGCGCCCCTGCCTGCCTAGGGTACTGCCTGCTGCCACCACCACACACAGGGGTGACAGACCTCCCCTCTTCAGCCACCCTCACCCTACACCTGTTGGCTGACTTGGCTCGGTGTGATGACGTGTGATACCGTGTGAAAAGCTGTGCTGGCCTTTACAACAGAACACGCAGGCAGGAGCAGGGCTGAAAGCTGCAGCAGCTGCCCTGGGCCTGGCCTGGCTACACCCGTGCTGAACCCGCTCCGCCCCGCCCCGCCCGCTTGATCTGACCTGCACTCCCACAAGCAAGGCTGAAGTTCTCGGGCCTTGAGGAGTAGTCAGGCTGGCCAATGGTCATGAGGCCCGCCAGCTGCAGGCGGCGGCAGTGGCGCGCGATGTGTGCAGCCAGGGCCACGCAGTCAGCGGGCTCCACGCCGTGCTTGCTGGCCTCACCGCTGGTGTTGACCTGCAGGGCAAGGGGGGGGGGGAGGGGAGGGGAGGGCGAGGGCAGCTGCACACGAGGGGGGGGGGGCAGAGGGCCAGGGCCAGGGGGAGGGGAGGGGGAGGGGGGGGAGGGGGGAGGGGGAGGGGGGGAGGGAGGGGGAGGGAGGGGGAGGGGGAGGGGGAGGGGAGGGGAGGGGGAGGGGGAGGGGGAGGGGGAGGGGGAGGGGGAGGGGGGGAGGGGAGGGGGAGGGGGAGGGGAGGGGGAGGGGGAGGGGGAGGGGGAGGGGGAGGGGGAGGGGGAGGGGGAGGGGGAGGGGGAGGGGGAGGGGGAGGGGGGAGGGGGAGGGGGAGGGGGAGGGGGAGGGGGAGGGGGAGGGGAGGGGGGGAGGGGGGGAGGGGGAGGGGGGAGAGGGAGAGGGAGGGGGGAGGGGCGCACACGAGTGAGGTTAGCAAATCAGGCCTTGTGGCCCGCTGTGCTGCCACCTGCCCGCTGTACTACAACCCTACCTAACCCCTCCCTGCAGGCAGCTCTGGGCCACCGCTGCTCTGGGTGGCTTGCCAGCTGGCCCCTACTCCAGCCTCGCCCAACCCACACTCTAGGCTGCACTGGGGGGCACTGGGGAGGGAGGGCGACCTCCCCCCCTCTCCCCCCCCCCCCTGCCCTGGCCGTGCCAGCTCCTGCCCCCCCCCCTCTGCCTCAAGCTCACCTGCACCATGACTGGCAGGGGAGTGCTGCGCTGGGTTGCGCTCACCGCCTTGTCTAGCCGGTCAGCCAGCTGCATGGCAGGGAGGGGAGGCGGGGAGGGGGAGGGAGCGCAGGCTGAGCAGCAGAGGGCAATGTGGCAGGGCAGTGCTTCTCAGGGGCCGGGGGCTGGGGGCGGGGGCTGGGGTGAGGGCAGGGGCTGGGGGCCAAACTGGGGAGAAGGTGATGGAGTACGCCCTGCTGAGCAGGCCGCCGCCCATTCCTGCAAATCCCCCCTGCCACCCGCCCCTGCTGACCCTGCTATGTCCTCCAGCCTCCTGGCCAGGGCGGTGTCCCCCTCACCTTCACAGAGTCTACTGTTTCCACCATGGCCAGGTTAGGCACACCCTCTGCACCACCACCACCATGCGCACCAGGGGCAGCGGGACATGGCCGGAACAAGGCGGCAGCAGCAACAGCAGCGGCTAGGTAAGGGAGTGAGGTATGAGCCCGGGTGTGAGGAGTTTGAGGTGGCAGCCAAGGTGTGAGGGGAGTGAGGTGGCAGCTTCCTTGCCCTGGTACGCTGACTGCCCTGCCCCAGTGCACCCGCCCCCTTCCCAACTCACCTACAACTACCTTGACCTTGTTGGATTGCAGGTGACCTATGAAGTGCCAGCGGATGTCTGGCGGAAGCGCTGCAGCCTTGTCAACCAGTTCCTGGAGGCAGGGGGGTGGAGGCAGGGGGGTGGAGACGGGGGGAGGGGAGGTGGGGGGAGGTGAGGCGTGGGGTTGGAGGCAAGGGGAGGAGAGGCATAGCAGTCACTAGGCCGGGTGCTGCCACCTAGTCTGGCCTGGCCTGGCCTGACCTGACCTGTACATAGTTCTCCCCAAAGTCGCGGTGCCCGGCCTGGTACGCCTCTAGCACTGCCTCCGCAGGCTTGGTCTTGCTTACCGCCACTAGCCGGGTCTGAGGGCGGCAGCCAGGCCAGGCAGGGCCGCAGGCGGTCTGCAGCGGAGGCACAGCGCGGCACGACACCAGCAGCTTACCTGTCGTTCGCGAGGCGCCTTCGCAACTGCAGCTGCTATTCGCTGCGACACATCCTGCAACGCGGCTGCGATGGGTCTGTCGCCCTGGGCAGTAGCCATTGCCGCCACTGTGAAACGGCGGCACGCCAGCATCGCTATCCCTGATCCGCAACGCGACATGTGCGTCCATGCCCATGACTGACTGTAACGGTAGAAAAAATCCTGCTGTTGCGTGCCTCTGGTTGATCACCTAGCCTTGCAGTTCGATGCAAACGTCTTGAAACATGGAGCGGAGAGCGGCGCAGCTGCCTATCAGCTTGCTGATACAGCGGCGCCAACCTCTCTTGAGCCGTGACCTGGCCTGTGGTGCTGCACACGCGTGTGCTTTTGCATACTGCAGGTACTGAACAGCAGACGACAAGAGGCAGAAAGGTGATCATGACCGGTCCTTAGTGGGTCCTTAGAGGGCGCTGCCTGAGGCGTGTCGGTGGTAGTGAGCTCATCCTGCCCTTCCCTGCTCGACCTTCAACTAGGCTGCCAGCTTTCGCCCCTTTCAGCAGGCTTCTTGACCCGCTCCCCGGCTATGGCGCTGGGTGAGCTCTGACCCCGCAGTCTCCAGCAGGGCCCTGGCCACTGGCAACTGGCAATGCGGCTGACCATGCGGGTTCGCCAGCAATGATACTGGGATGAACACCAGCCTTCCCATCACTCCTCTACTTCC
The DNA here is from genome assembly GCA_030144725.1 of Haematococcus lacustris. NCBI lineage: Eukaryota > Viridiplantae > Chlorophyta > Chlorophyceae > Chlamydomonadales > Haematococcaceae > Haematococcus > Haematococcus lacustris. The sequence goes on along the minus strand of JASKMD010000021.1, from coordinate 1,336,197 downwards.
TGCCCGCCTAGCAGCCATGACCTGACCTGACCTGACCAACTATGTGTTCGGAGCCAAGCTGCGCTAGCAAGTCTCCTGATCCCCTGAACTATGAAGCAGCTTCCCACCTGCCTGTCTACCTGCCTGCGTGCCCGCCCGCCCGCCTGCCTGGTCCCGAACTTGCCTCAAGCGCATGTGTTACACGGCCCTGCTGACAGCTGCAACGACGTGATACATCCCAGCAACCGCGTCGCCAGCACGGCAAGCACAGCGCCTACTGCAGCACACGCCTCCATGTCGCCCTGGCCTGCTCTGCCCTGCCCTGCTCACACACCAGCTGATGGGCGCAACTGGCCAGACTAAGCCAAGGCTGTTGCTGACTGCGCCCACATTGTGCCGGCAGCGCCCACGCTATGCTGGCTGGTGTGCTGGACCGCCTAGCTCCTCAGAACTTCATGAGGTGGGGCCGGTCACCATCCTTGAGGGTGAAGCGCGCTGACAGGTAAGCCTTGAGGTCAGCAGACAGGGCGGGTAGCAGGGCAGCGTCCAGCGTCTTCTGGTTGGCTATGTACTCAGCAGCCAACTCCTTCTTCTGGGCTTGAGATACGTCGAAAAACTCCTGCAGCCAGCAGCAGCGATGCATGGAGCAAAGCAATGCACATTTGGAACGCCCCAGGTCGCTCGCCTCCTAAGCAATGAGATGGTACACATGCCCATCCACACGATGCACATGCGTGCACTGCTGCTCGCTGCGCGGTACCAGTTGCTCCAGGGTGCTGCAGCCCAGCAACTCTTGCTGCTGCTGTCATGCTATTAGCTGCATGCGTGGCATCCAACCCTCATGCTTCAAGGCATGGTGCACTCTGCTTCAGTGCACATCGCATACACAGGCCAATCAACAGCTGCAGCATTCAGGTCTGTGCCCACCTTCTCGCCCTTCTTGCTCCGCTTCACCTCCACGCTCTTGAAGTACTTGTCATCAAAGGGTGACAGGTCTAGCTGAGGCAGCTCCACCTTGGTGCTAGTGGCAATGACATAGGCCTGGTTGACCCGGCGCACGGGCACACCGTTCAGCTTGAATGGCCCAGTGACAAGAAGGAGGCCAGAGGGAAGCTGCTTCAAGAACACAACGCGCTTGCCCTTGAAGCGACCCGCCAGCAAAATCAGAACTGTCCCAGGGGTAATGCTGGCCCGCAGCTTGGTGGGCTTATGCACTGCCTTGTGGCTGAGAGGCTTGGGCACATCGTCTGCCGGGTAGAAGCGCGGCGCACGAACTGCTGGCTCTGGCTTGGGATCGGCTTTCTTGTGTGTGGGGAACTGCCCGCCGTTCTTCTTCTTCAAAGCCCACAAGCCTGCCCACAAGCATTGAGATCGAAAGAGCTGAGTCTAGCGCTGCCACTGGTTGCCGCGTGCATTGCTTCATTCTTAATCGTTGACGGCAGTGCGCAGACCCGCACACTCTTGCAAATTAGTTTCGGCGCTGCTTAGCATGCAACCCCGCTTCGCACCTCGCCTCTCGTAGGTCTTGCTCCTCCCCAAGGCTCCAATCCCGGCAGCAATTTCCACAGCCGGAGTTTTGACCATTCTTGGCGCGGTAAAGAGAGGCAGACGGAGCAAGAGTCAATCCTTCGAGCGGCGAAAGCATGATGGTGTGAAGTTTGAATCCTTTTGCAATTGCGGCTGCTCGATGCTGGCGCCGTCCTCCTTCCAGCCGCTTAAAGTGCCCTTTAGCACAGCTTCTTGCTTCTTTGCAAAATGAAGCATGTGGCCGCCTTGCTGCTGGTAAGCCAAGGAGACCGCCTCAGCGTTCGACATCGGCGTCAGGAGCACAAGCATCACAGCATTGACAACCCAAGTTTGCACGTAGAGCACCCAGGTTTTGCGGCTGACTCGTGAATGCACGGCTTTGCCAATTATTTGCGCAGGCTCAACTTGGGGGAAATGCCAACCCCTCTGAGGCTGATGTTAAGAAGATCCTAAGCTCCGGTGAGAACTGCCGCATCCCCCTACCACAGCGGCCGCAACGCAGCTTGAAGCAAGTTGCACTTTGTCTTTGTGCCCACGGCTCACGTAGCATGTTGTCTTTTTGCAGTTGGCGTCGAAGCTGACGATGAGAAGCTGTCCAAACTGATGAGCGAGGTGTCCGGTAAGGACATCTCTGGCTTGATTGCTGAGGGGAAGACTAAGCTGGCGTCGCTGCCAGCCTCGACTGGGGCACCAGCAGCAGCCAGTGCCAGTGCCGCACCTGCTGCTGCTGCTGCCGCACCTGCTGCCAAGAAGGAGGAGAAGAAGGAGGAGTCCGAGGAGGAGGTGAGGGCAGGCTTGGTCCTTATTTGACCGTTTGGCTACTAGCTGTACTGGCATTGCCCTTGCTGAACGCATGCTTGTGATGTTCCGCTGTCTGCAGGACATGGGCTTCTCCCTTTTCGATTGAGGTGTTGTCGAGCATCATCACGGCATGCTAGGTTGTCAATGTACCTTTGGCGCGCTGGAGTTGCAGCAGCTGGTCGGCATGCAGTGGCTAGAGCGCTGTACAGGCAAGGCAGGCAGGCAGGCAGCTCATGTTTGGGCAGGCGTGCAGTGTGGTTGTAGGACAAGGCCATAACCACTCGTTACAGGTCGGTTTGCAGCAGCTGGGCTCAGCCCCTTCCAGCTCATGCACAAGTGACTCAAGCAGGCACTGCGGTCTCTTTTTGTAACCTCCTGGTCTCATGCACCGCAGCCCCTGGGGTGTTCAGGCAAGCAGTAGCCCACAGCTGCTAACCATATAGAAGATTAGTAGGCCGGCGCCGCAGGGGAGGAAGCGTGGTCAAGCAGCCTGACGGTTGTAGACTGCGCGTCCTTTACCGCCGCTGGAACTGCAGCCGTGAAGTGGTGTAAGCCATCATTGTATCCTGGGACCCTCCAGGGCTAGTGCCGCACTAAGCATTAGCATGCAGCAGCACCCTGCTCCAATGATCACCCGGACCTTCTATGCTGCAAGCGAAGTATTCACTACAAGTGACCATGTAGTATCACACGTGACCATGTGGTATTACACGTGACATTGCGTCGCGGCCCTTTCACTCCCACAGCTCGGGAGCTACAGCCCCACTTTGCCGCATGTTATTGAGAAAAGAGTCGCATCACGCGCCCATGCCCAATGCATATCTCCCTTTACCCAATGCCTAAGTTGTGGAGAGAGGTCGATGTTTCGCAATGTCAAAGCAGTGCACACCAATACCACCAATGTTCCGATATCCCCGACGCAATGTCAAACTCCACAAGGGCGGTGCAGCAGCCATGCGTGATGGTACACAGCTCATCGCGTCAGCGCGCGCATCGGTGCTGCTCTCAATAACAACGATGAACATACTGCCTCAAACCAGACCGGCGCGCTGCTTGTACTCCTCAACACTCAGCACCGCCCGGCCGTTGAGATCGGCGTTGATGTGGCGCGTCAGGCTGAGGTGCCAGCGGGGCCCTAACAGCCGCCGACTGATCTGCAGGGGCCGAGCAGGGGAGCAGAAAAAGAAGTTAGGTATGAAATCTGAAAATAAGATGCCGCCTATTCCCAGCAGGATAGGATATGATAGCAGGGATCAGCCATTGAGCTGCCAGGGCGGCCTTGCGCGCTAAACCCTAACCCTAGCTTCAGCCCTGGGCCCACTCTGATCAAGCCTGCCACCCCCACCACTGCCATTGCCAACGCCACTACTACCACCCACCCACTGCCTCCTGAGTGGGGCACAAGGACCGCAACAAGGGGCACACACACTAACCAAGCCGGTACGTGCTTGTCAGTCAGGCTGGCACCCTGGACGCCCCTTTTTGGGTCACTGCTGCGGCACTGCCAGGCTGGCGGCTAGGCGGTGTCAACCAACAGCAGCAGCAGCGACAGCACCATCACGCATCGCATTGCACTGCACTGCGCACATATTGGGCAGCAGCATCACGCAGCCTCCACCCTGGTGGCTCACCGGGTTGCTGGCCGGCAGCGCATGTGGCGCCACCAGCTGCACCTCCAGGTCCAGCACCCGCACCAGCTCCACCGGGTCCATCACAGCCAGGACACCGCTGAGGGCCGCGGGGCCGCTGCGGGTGCCGCGGCTGCCGCCCTGCATCGCCCCGCCCTGCACCGTCAGGCACTGAGGCGGGCTGACAGGAGCATTGCGGGGGGCCTGTGGGGGCTGCTGACCAGGGTCTCCCAGGCCCCCCCGACGTTGTTGGTTGCCCACCTTGCTGCCGTGACTGTGGCCTACCCCACCTGCTTGTTGGGAAGGGGTTGTGTCCCAGTCATGTCAGCCAGGCCCTGACGGGGTTTGCGGGTTTGCCTTGGACTACAGTGTGAGACTCAAACCTCTCAGCTGTGTGCTGTGTGTACAGCTCTTGACGGTTGTGTTTGAGAAAGTCCGGCGCTCTGGCTCCAGGGGTGCCGTGTGCTTCACTGCTACCCCACCACCCCACGGCGCTGCACAGCTGCGTCTGACCCGAAGGCGTCTATAGAGGGCTAGCTGACCCCTAGCTGTGGGGCGCTGCTGGGTGAGCCGGTGCGACAGCCAGGCGGTAGCTGCGCAGGTGCGGGGCTGGGCCAGAGCTGGGCCAGCAATGCGGCATGACGGTCAACACGCAGCGCACCGGGCCAGTGCGGCACAGTGTCTGGCGCACAGCCTGGCTAGGTCCAGCCCTCCAGTTCCCGGACCTCCTGGCTGGCTGCCTTGGTGCAAGGCAGTGCCCCGTGACCCCTGGCACGGCCTCAGCACCCACCTAGCTGTGGGCAGCTATCCTGCCCAACTGGTGCCCAAGTGACCAAGTGCACCCTGACCGGACCGCCCAAATCTTGCCCGCTGCCCAGAAACTCCAACTCAGCTACTCTGCAGGGACTAGCCCTGGCTGGGGGGGAGCTGCGCTGTCACTCTGTCACTCTGCCCCTCGGGCTCTGGTCACACACCTGGCCGTTGGGGTCGGCATCCGTTGCCTGCGACGCTTGGCCTCCCGCCTGGCCGCCGCGTGAGCCTGTGGTGTTCCAGTAAATGGTGGGGCGGGTCGTTCGGCGCGAGAAGGGGTCAGATTGCCCTTTCTGGCTGTCGCCCGCGCCGCTGGTCACATTGCCCTCAGTGCGAGGTTTGTTAGACACGTTTTTGAATGCAAGGTTAAAGTTCGCCTGCGCAGGCAGCGCGGTACTCAGACATTGCGGCAGCGCGCCTGAACCACAGCGGCAGCGCATGGCCGTGGCATGGCTGCTTGAACGAGCGCGGGCCCCACCTGTTGGTTGCGTTTGTTGACATGGCTGAGCCCAAAGTTGCGCGCGTCTCCGGGCTTGGCTGCAATGGCCCTTGCGTCGAGGTCGCGCAGTAACCCCTCCAACCTGGGCAGGGCAGAGCAGAGCAGCGGGTGAGCAGAGACGAGGTGTCAGGGCGTACAGAGCCTGACGCGGTGATAGGGGCGGACAGTGGCAGCGAACAAGGCGGGAAAGATTGAAGCGCGGCGGGGGCAGTGGTGCTTGATTGAATCCCGTCGATCCTAAGCAGCTTGCCCAATGTCTGTTGCCTGGCAAACCCCCTCCTGGCTGACGTCACGAGGCTGCAGGACGCACCGCGCCACCTCGGGATCGTCGTGAGCAGCCTCTGCCGCCTCCAGTAACCGTCTCAACCGCTGTTTCTCCGCCGCGATGTTCACTGGAGCTGCCCCCGCTTGGCGCCGCGCCTCGACCTTAGCCCGGATGCTGGCAGCGTCCCATGTGAAGCTGCAGGGGGGTGGAGGGCAGGGTGGACGGGCAGGGGACAGTGGTATGGGGTAGGGGGCAGAGGTCAAGGGGCAGGAGAGCGGGGGGCAGATGATGATGTCCAGCGGGTAACGCACTATGATGGTCCAGCTGCCCCCTCGCACCGCCACCCTGGCCTTGGCTGCCCCATAGCCTGGAGGCGTGCGCCAAGAGCCGTGAGTGTGTCGCACCGTTAGGGGGCAGGGGGGCGGGGGGGTAGGGGGCAGGGGGCAGAGGGCAGGGGGGTAGAGGCCAGGGGGGTGGGGGCAGGGGGGCGGGTAGAGGGAATGGGGCCAGTGCCTGGAGCCGTGCGTGTGTCGCACCTCTTGGCCTTGTCCAGCACCTCCTTCACCTCCACGATGTCGCGCTTGCTGAGGGGCGGCCGCATGGTGCGCCCGCAGTGCCGGTTGTACTTGTCCAGCTCGGCTTGCTCTATTGGACGGCTGCTGGCATACTGCAGGTGGAAGGGGGGAGGGGGGGGAGGGAGGGGAGGGGGGGGGGGGGGGGGGAGAGGGGGGAGGGGGGGGGAGCAGAAGCTCTTGGTAGGGTGTTGTGCCCTACTCTTGAGAGCAGCTGAGGGGGATGGCAACAACTGATAGCTGCTTCCCTGACAGCCCCTCAACCTGCCCGCATACCCCTTGACCCCCCCTCCCTTGCCTGCCCTCTTCAGCCCCCCCCGCAGCCTCCCTCCCCTCCCCTGCCCTCCCTCCCCCTCCCCTCCCCTGCCCTCCCCTCCCCTCCCCTGCCCTCCCCCCCCGCAGCCTCCCTCCCCTCCCCTCCCCTGCCCTCCCCTCCGCAGCCTCCCTCCCCTCCCCTCCCCTGCCCTCCCCCCCGCAGCCTCCCTCCCCTCCCCTGCCCTCCCTCACCGCCATGCTCAACACGCGCACTACTCCCGCCCCATCCGACACTTGCAGGTACTTGTTGCATGGCTGCTGCCTGGGGCCAAAGGAGTAGGAGCTGGTCTTGCGCACCACACTGACCACCTGCGGGCGGGCGGGCGGGCGGGCAGGAAGGTTGGCAGGCAGGCAGGCAGGCGGGGGTGGGCGGGCGGGCAGAGATTTGGTGGGAGGGCAGGCAGGGAATGTGGAGCCGAGTTCAGGGAGGGGTAGGGGTAGGGGGGAGGGGAAGGGGGAGGGGGAGGAGATGGAGGAAGGGAGGGGGAGGGGGTTACCTGCATCAGCCAGTACGTGGGTATGGGCTGCCCTGTGCCTGGCTCCACCCCGGACTGCCCGTAGGCCATGCGCACCAGCGCCCCCGCCACGCCCGCCTCTGCAGCCACACCCTCAGTGGTTCAGTGGCTCAGTGGTTCAGTGGCTCAGTGGCAGCAGCCGGCAGGACAGGGGGCAGCAGCTGCTTGTCTGCCTGGCTGCCTCCACCCCCAGACCTGCCTCCAGACCTGCCTCCACCCCCAGACCTGCACACACTGTGCTGTGCTGCCCAGCTGCTGACCCTCACCCCCGCCACCTCGTCCCGACCTCCCTCCCTCTCCCCGCCTGCTGCATTCACTATGCTGTGCTATGCAGCTGTTGTTGTTGGCCACCAGCCAGAACAGGGTGCACGCTTCAACAAGCTCTATACTGTTCCTCATACATCACCCCTCCCCTCTCGCTTCCCCTACAGCAGGTCTCCTACCAGCCCCCCTCCAGTCTCCCACCCCCCCAGCCATCCCCCATGCTGGCCTCACCCCTCCCCTGGCCTCCCTTCCCCCCCACCCGCCTCCTGCTCATTCTCCCACTCTCCACCCCCACCATCAAACACCGGCTTGTCATGCAGCGCCTCCAGGTCAGCGCGAGTGAGCTGGCAGCTGCGCACCTCCTCCAGCTCCGCCAGGTCCTCCCACTCCTCACCCTGTGCCGTCACCAGCTCCGGGCCAACACCTGCATACCTCAACAGCTGCGTCAGGGGGGAGGGGGAGGGGGGAGGGGGAGGGGGAGGGGGAGGGGGAGGGGAGGGGGAGGGGGAGGGGGAGGGGGAGGGGGAGGGGGAGGGGGAGGGGGAGGGGGAGGGGGAGGGGGAGGGGGGGGGGGGGAGGGGGGAGGGGGAGTCTTGCTGGACAGAGGCCAGTCAGCTGCACGCAGGGTCAGGGGCCCAGAGGCCTAGACGAGGTACAGTGGTGAGTTGGTCCCCTTGCTGCCCTCATGACCTGGCCAGGTGGTTGTGGCCCCACACTAGCCCTGACCCTGCACAGGGCTCAGGGGCTGGGCTGCACACCAGGGGCTGGCAGGCCTACCGGGGCGCTGCCGGGCTGGCTGGCGCTCCAGGGCCATGTCCCCCTCCTCGTCATCCTCGTCCTGCGCCCACAGCACAGTCATGGGTGGTCGGCAAGGGGGGGTGCTGAGGGGCCCTGGCTGACAGCATGCAGCCGCTCAGGTCCATGGCGGGGGGGAGGAGGGCATTGATGGCGGTAGGGCAGGGGAGGGGGCGGCCTGGCCCACCTCCAGGTAGCGCTGGCGGGTGACCCCCTGGGTGGCGGCTGCCTCCCCCCGGGCCTCATCATATGCAGGGGGAGGGGGCGGCTGGGGAGGCCCGGGGACCACGGGTGCTGATGCTGGGGCGAAACTGGGTGGTGGGGGCTGGGGGGGTCCCTCCTGCACGCTCAGGTAGGGGGCCGGGGGGGGAGGGTAGATCAGGGCCCAGACGGAGGCTGGACAGGGCAAGGGCAGGCTGGCAGTGGCAGTGGTAGGGGCTGCTCCCTCCCCCCGGGCTGCCCCCCTGCTGCCTGCTGGCCACTGCCCACTAGCCCTCAGCTTCAGCCTGCAGCCATCAGCCTGCGCCCCACCACCACCGCCCTGCTGCAGAACCCTTGCCTGACCTGTGCCCTGGCTGCTGGGGGGGGAGGCGGCTGTGGGGGCCGTGCGCCCGGCCGCTGCTGGCTTGCGGCTCCGCGGCCCTCGCTTGCCTCGCTGCCCTCCTCCTCCCCTTCCTCCTCGTCGCTGTAGCGGCCTCGCCCCCGTGAGCTCTGCACCCAGCACCCTCAACACCACAGGTCAGGGGCGGGGAGCAGACAAGCTGTGCTACCAGGTGGGTCAGGCAGGGGGTGCCCTCAGCCACAGCCACAGCCGCCTACCCTCACCACCATCACCAACTAGCGGCAACCAGGTGGCCGACACTCAGCCCTGCTCAGCAGCAGATGCAAGCTCTTGTGCGTTTGAATCAGCCGGCCTAAAGTTGTGCTGTGGGTGCTGATGGTCGCCGGTGGGCTCCTGCTGGCTGCTGCTGCTGCTGCTGCTGTGCAAGCACACCTTCTCCTGTCGCTTACGAGCTGCCTCAATCTGGCGGATGGCCGTGTCCTTTTCCCCACTCTTCTTCTGCCTGCCACTCAGCCGGGGGCCACGAGACTCAACCTGGGCAGCAGGGCTGCACCCCACTTCAGGTAGGGCAGGCTGGACGCCTGTAAGAGTGCCCCAGCGCCTACTACCTTCCCAGACTCGTTTGCTGTCTTCATGATTTCTTTGCGCTGCCTGGCCTTGTCCCGCTCCTCTGCTCGGTCGGCCAGGATCATTTCACGGTCAAGCTCTGTCATGGCCATCAGCCTGCGCCGATCCTCCTCGTCGATGTAGAGGTCGCTGCCATATCCATCGTCGTCGTCCTCGTCGTCGGCAGGTTCAGGAGCAGACTTCCCGCGGTTCTTCCCGGCTGAATTGTTTTGCGCTTTTCCGCGCTTGGCCGTGTTTCTGCGCTGTGACCTACTTCCATCTTCTTCCTCGCTGTCGTCAAACTCCAAGTCCGAGCTTTCCTCACTGCCACTTCCTGCGTGCTTACTACGGCTACGCTTCCTGCTGCTGGCTGGACCTCGTGCTCGTCCAGCCACATGCAGGAGTTCCTCAATCAATTCTGGGTCGTCTGCCATTTCTGAGTGTTCGACTACATTTAATAGCTACATAGATAGCCAACCCTTCATGTTGTTCCGCACATGGTGTTGGCTTGCAGTATGCAACATTACTGTTGCATGGGCGGTAGGGCACTTTTCGTCAAGGAGCATGGGGAATCCAGCAGAAGTTGGCCACCATAAGAAGATTCAAACTCAAACAGCGCTCCAGTACCTACCGGCGACAACTGGCGGACAGCATAGACGCACGATTTCATCGGCAGCCATGCGCCAAGCATGCAACCGTGCTAGAGAGTATGGGGTCCTGCAGGATCCTTATGCCCTGTGTCACCTCATTAGAGCGTTTGTGCTCCCCTTGGGGCTGTATGGCAGCCAGGTTTGGGGCACTGCCTTCCTTGGGCACGGTATGCAGCTCTCCAACCCAGTGCAAACATGCTCAGCTTTCTCAGGTTTGCTGCCAGGGTACGTAGCTCAGTGTCAGGCCTTATGGTGTTGCATGAGTTGGGGCAGCTGCCCCTCCAGCTTCACTGGCTTAGGGCTGCCTGCAAGTTCTGGAACACTGCCAAACTTTCCCACAGTGACCTGCTAATGAGGGTCATCAAGGCAGATGTGGAGTTAGGCAGGAGTTGCCAGGCCAGCTGGAGTGCTCAGTTCCAGCTGGCCGCCAGAGAGCTGATGGGGGGTGAGTTTACCCGGACATGGTCCTAAGTACCAAGGCTATGGAAGTCAAGTGGCTCGAGAGGTGGGGGAGGCGTTGGGTTGGGTTTGAGGGAGACCCTAGACTGCCTGAGACGGTGCATCGGGAGAGATGCTCGTATGCTGCATAATTCAAGCATGGGGACGGCATTGGCATCAATCACATGGCACCACACCTGCTTAACAGACAGCTCTCAACAGAAGTTCGCACGAGCTTGACTAGGTTCAGGTTAGGCAACAACGGTTTGGGGGTGGAGAAGGCTCGTTTTGAGGGGGTAACTTTCATTGATCGCGCATGCACCAGATGCACAGAGGGGGTAGTGGATGACGCCATGCATTTTATCTTTGAGTACACTGCCACGAGATCCATCAAGGAGCAGCCGGAGTTTGCCTTGACTTTACAGAACAATAATGAGAACTTGCATGACTTCGGCCCGATTCGCGACTTTTTTGGTATTCTATTTTTCTCGGATTCTCTGCGGTTAGGGCGGTTGGGGGCAACCACCCGTGGCCTGCTGTGCCTGCTGTGCCTGCTGTGCCCGCTGGCCTGCTGTGCCCGACTGCGGTTGCGACTGCGATTGCGGCTGTTCAACGCAGCCTTCCTTATCCCCCAACAGGGAGGGAGGCCCGCGGAGGGTAGGTGCGCTATTGGGCGGGGGTAGTGCGGCACCCAGTGCGGGGTAGGGCGGGTAACCGAGCTTGGTGAAGGCCTGCGTACTTGCACGTGAGGCGTGAGCATGGCAATGTTGTGCGTGACGCCGTGGTTCAGATGTTGGCTGCGTTGGAAGGCGTCTGCTCAAACTCTCCTCGGCTTTGTGTTTGCCCCTACTTTGTGTTTTTTGGGGGGTGGGCTGTTTTGTAAGGCGACTCTACAGATGCTTCACAGCTTACAAGGTCCTGCAGTCATGCCCTGCAGCCATGCAACTAGTCCGTGTGAAGTCCGTTCAATGCCCAAGTCAGGTGTCCCCAACTAACAGAAAATGACAGGAAACTGACCCCTGGTAATCAAAACGACGCCGCGTCTCAGCCACGTGGTTTCTATTTATGTTTCGCACATCCCTGGATAGAGGACTCCGTCAGCTATGCGGTGCTAGCGTCTATCATCAATAACTGTGCACTGTGCTGAGTGCTATGGCGGCTCAAATTTCCACATTGGAATCCATGCACCAGGAGCACCTGCGCACAGGGAGGCACAATCGCCGCAGTCAAAACGGTTCACATGGCATGCCAAACCGATGTAACAGCGCCCCTCCACCCATGCTCAGAAACATGCAAGGTTGCTGCGATGCTTGACCCCTTCGTGAGCAGTACTGTTGGCCTGGCTACTCTGCAATGCCTCACAAGGTGTGTATGCCATTGCTATGTTACCTTCCTCGACATGTTGGGTCCGATCCCTCCCGCCCGCCCCCCGCTTGCTTGTCAAGCTCGTGTACAGCTCCGCTGTGGCCCCCTGCTGCTCAGATGGAGGGGTGAGCATGCCAGGGGCGGCACCAGCACCAGCTGCCAGCTGCTGCCAGGGGGGGGCAGCAGGAGGGGTGGGCAGCCCAGGAGCGGCACCAGCAGCAGCTGCCAGCTGCTGCCAGGGGGGGGCAGCAGGAGGGGTGGGCAGCCCAGCACCAGCACCAGCACCAGCACCATACTTCTGGCTCATACTTCTACACCATACTTCTGGCACCATACTTCTGGCATTCTGGGTTGAGAGGGGCTGGGAGGGGGTGGGAAGGGGTGGGAGGGGGTGGGAGGGGGTGGAGGGGGTGGGAGGGGCTGGCAGGGGCTGGGAGGGGCTGGGAGGGGGTGGGAAGGGTTGGCGGGGTAGTGAGGGGCTTAGTGAGGGGCTTAGTGAGGGGCTTAGTGAGGGGCTTAGTGAGGGGCTGCAAGGGGGCGGTCAAGGGGGCTAGTCAACTCTGCAAGGCAGAGTCGGGTCACGCCAAAGTCAATTACGGCGGGCCTGATCGATGAACTGCCGTGCTTTCTTTTCCAGCAGCTGTGTCGAACAGTTTAATAACTCGATATTCTAAAAAGTCACAGTGGTCAGCTTACAACATGCCGATTTGTGCAAGGAGGTACTTTTCTGTGTGACTGGCGTGAGAGAGGAACGCACCTCCCACTCAGGCGCCCCCAACATGGGGTTGGTAATATGCATGCAAGTACTCTCTAAATACTGCATCGTTTTCGATAGCGTTTGGCACATTGGTAGCTGCAAATCAATGCGCGTCATCTGACCATCAGCGCACGACATTGGAGTCTTTGCTCGCGTACTGCCACATGTGCCCGCGAACAAATCACAGCGGCGAGACGGGTCTCCTTGGCACGGTGAGCCACATCGCTGAGGCCCCATCTACCTAGCGTAGTGAGCTCATTGTGCACAAATGGAATGTCCGGCCAACACCCAACGCGATGTCTGCCGGGCGTGCAGGGCACCTTGACGGGGTGATTGAAACATCTGGGCGTATTCGCTTTCGCCGAATACACCATTTGGGTCGGCGCACACTAAGGTATCACCGGCTTACACCCCCCCCTCATCATCTGTGTCCTCCACTGTGTTGCAGCCGCCGCACCCATAGAAAAAGCGATACGTAATGTTTGTTCTTGACTCACTGGTGCATTTCTTGAAACAAATTGCACATCAAACAACCCAGGCCTCTATCAGTTTGACATCTTCAAAGTGACATCATGTTCTCCAAGTAGAATCAGGGCCACGGGGCTGTGGGGTGGCAGTTGAGCTATGAAACGTTGCACGCAGGTGGATGGGATGTAGGGGAGTGTAAGTCTCAGAGGAGCCGAGGCCAAACTCGGTCATGGTGTGGAGCTGTGTGACTGACTGCATGGCCCTGACCCCGAAATCGGCTAAGGGAGTTGAGGTTCACAGACCAAAGTGTGCTTTTGACATATCTGAGTATGAGCGTGTGTAACAATGTGTAAAAGGAGCGTAACCTAGTAAGTAGCATGCTGTAAGTCCCAATGGTCGAGCTGTGGCATTGCCCTCTAGGTAAGGGGGGGAGGTGGGCTCATTGCCACATCGCCGCAACCGCTTTCCGATCCGACTGCTGCTGCCGACGCGCATGCGCATGTAGAGCAGCCTAAGCGACGAAGGCGGTCGCAGCGATGACGGCATGCCCCGCAACGGCCCAAATTTGAATCACTAACTTTGATGCTTTGTTGTGCACGGCCTACTCGGTGTATGTTTATTCTGGATGGGTGAAAGGTAGCTGGCTGGGTTGGCTACATACTGAGCCAGCTAGCATTAAATTTGGCGCAGCGAGTGCAGAGTTACAGCCGTCGGTTTACCAGGGGTCGGTTTACTGCCGTTTTTTTAATGTTGGGGGCGCCTGACTCCCACATAACCCTGCGCGTTTGATGCAATGTCCAGTTATCACTGGCCCCACGACGGTCTTTCGACACCGCCTGCAGCAATGAAAGGCTCGCGGAGCAAGCCTGGCGGGCTGAATTTAGATTGTACTTCTGGCTCGATAGCAGGCGCAGCTCCATCACTGATGCCGTTACATACCACTAGAACAATCGATAATGAGCAGCTGAGGTGTGTCCGCGCTCGCTTGCGCCGGCATGGACTCTGATGCAAGGATTAACGCGCCGCTTGCCAGTAGATGCGGAGTATATCGCAAGTGCCAATGCAACAAACGCTATCGCAATCGGTGCTCTTTGTAGCGAGTAATTGCATGAAGATTACCAACCCCATGTTGGGGACTCCTGAGCCCAAGGCACCACTGAAGAACACCGTCTCTCACTGGAAGCGTAGTTCACACTGAGATCAGAATAGGCTGCGGGTGGACAACAGCAAGGCCATCACGACAGGCCGTAGTCTAGCCCCCTCTTGATCCCCCACGGCTCACCGTCACTGTCACTATCAACCCTCTGTTCGGTCAGCATACATGTTGAGGAGGTCACCCATGTTGGGCTGAGACGCCTTGCGCTTGCTTGCACAATGCACCCTAGGGCGGCCCTTCTAACAAGAAGAAGAAGAAGAAGAAGACTACTCCGGTATTCACCGGCGTGCATTAAGGGAGGAGCTACCGCCTGGGGCGCGGCCTGCTCCCACCGTAAAGCCAAAGAAGAGGCGTTCCCCCTACCCTCCCCCCCCTCTGGTAGCCCTGAGTCTGTAGCTTGTCTTTGCAATAGAATGGGCTGCCTCTATGGCGTGTCTAGTTAACTTGTTGAGCAGCTTGGTAGTGTTGGCCTGTGTGATCCCGAGGGCCAAGAGGTGTTGCCGTGTGTGCGCTTCGTAGGTTATGCCCCCTATGCCTAGCAGGATTGGTATGATAGCGACCATATGGTCTTCCTTGCGTATGGTCTCGGCTAAGTGGGTGTGTTGAGTGAGTGCTTTGTTTAATTGGTCCGTCCACCGTGAGTCCGAGCAGTATTTGATTTCTATGATACAGACCCGCTTGGTGTCTTTGCCGTCCTTGCTTGCCTTCTCATGAGGGGTCACCATGAGGATATCCGGCTTGGTGGTATGTTTAGTATCCTCTGGTTTCAGTCCGAGTGTTTGGAGTGTTGTGTGTAGCGTGTCGCTAGGGAGGTCCAGGCTTTCCTTCGCGCCCTTCTCCCAGCTGCCGGTGTCCGCAAAGCTGATGTACCCGCCTAGGGTTCCCTTGCTGATAGCTTTAGCGATGAGGCGGCCCGCCCCGTTGTGCCTTTCTTGCACCATCGGTAGTGTCTCGCTGCAGCCCGAGAGGAGGTGAGTGGCACTATCCGCATCCCCGCAGAGCGGGCATCGGTCATCCGTCGCCCGTTTCCAGCGCATAGCTAGTTTCTGGTTGTATAGCCCTCCGGTACGGTAGAGTAGGGCAGTGCGTTGCGCGTGGGTGGAGATGTTCGTGTCGATCATCACTCTTTCGCCTCGCCTCCTTTCGCCGCGGCTTTGGTGATCTCCTGAGTCATCTGGTAGTAGATACTGTCTTGATTGGCAAGGCCCAACTTGTGTTTGCGGTGCATGTGTGCCCGCACGCTGTGGCGGCAGTCCGGCAATGGGCCGGGGGAGTCGCCGTCGGCTGCGTTGCTGAGCCAGTTCTTCGTCTCATTCCGTGTGGTCGGGCTGTAGGCCGGGGTGTTGGCGAGCTCTGGGTGTAGCGCCGCATACTTGGCGAGGGCATCGGCGCCTTCGTTGCCGATGATGCCCGAGTGGGCCCTGACTTTGTAGAAGTGGATCGTGGCGGGGCTGTCGATGATGAGGGTGGTGATAGCGGTCAGGATGTCGTTGTGTCTGTGGGTGATGAGCGACATCGGGTTAGCGAGGGCTCTGCGGATCTGGTAGAGGGAGCAAAGGCTATCGGTGGCGATACGTTTGGCCCCCGCTTTGAGTGCCGCGTGTATCGCCGTGAGTTCCGCCCTGTTAATAGTTTTGCTTTCTGGGTCGTTCAGGGCGGCTGTGATGAGGATGTTGTTCTCCGGGATATAGGCCCCCGCCCCGACGCTCGCCGGGGCTGCTCCCGAGGTCTTAATGCAGCTGCCGTCCGTGTACGCGATCGTGGCCCATTCGGTGATGGCCATCCGTGGCTGCGTCGTGGAATGGTGCGTGAGTTGTTGGTGGCCGCGCTGGTGCCCCGAGGTGGGGAGGTCCTTGTCCAGCGGCAGGCGCATGTGTTGTGCGTGGCCGCTGGGGGGTGTGGCTGGCTGGCTTTGATTCATTGGTCTGTTGCGGATTGGGTGTGTGTCTCGTTGTGGGTGGAGGGCAGTGGCAGTGCTAGCCAGCCATCCTTGGGGGTTGCCTTTGGTGACGAGTTGTTGTCCTGCTGCATTCCAAATGACGTAGATGTGGAGGTTGGCGTGCTTGCCTGACTTGGAGCTTCTGGTCTTGGTGGGGGGTATGCTAGCCAGGTGCTGGCAGTACTCAGGGTAGCGCCGCAGGGTGTCAATGTGTTTAGGGTAGGAGATGCCCTTTTTCCCCGGGATCAGCATGATGGTTGCCATGGCCTCCTCCTGTGTAGCTGAGTGTATAGCATGGTTGACGCATTTCAGTGCCTCTGCATCGTCTGCCGGTACATTCCATGTGGATAAGCCAGTGTGGCGTACCCGTAGGCAGTTGTGGTGTGCCCCAAAGGCCGTGTCGTTGATGTCGGGGCTCTAGTAGGTGGTGGTTTCTGGTCTAATTGTGAGTGGATCAGCCCATCTTTGGACGGTACTTGGAAAGCTTCGTGTGGTGTGTAGAGTGGCCAGGGCTTTGTCTTGTGCCGCTCTCATGGGGTGGTGGCTGCTCTGTGCGTCCTGTCTCCTTAGAAGGGCCACTACCTCTGTGGCCAGGTTGCGTGTGTGTGGTGTGTGTTGTAACCAGGCGTGTAGATGTTGGTGTTGGTCTTTTGTCAGGAGGCCAACTGTGCGACCCGACTCGTCGTGGACCGTTACGTGTTGCACTAAGTCGTGCCGTGGCATAATGGGCTCCCCCGTGCTGAGGCTCATCGCGGGGGCGGTCATGTGGGGGTGGAGTTGGAGGAAGGTTTCGCACTTGCCCGTCCCGACGATGTCCGTCTGCGGGTTGATGGGGTAGGTGTGGAAGGTGGCCTTCGAGTGCAAGTTGGTGCACCGGGGTAGCCAGGTGTGCGGGTCCGGTAGTCCCTGTCGGGTGTGGGCCGGCAGGTGCGTGTCGGGCCTCGCACGTCTGGCCTCTTGTATCTGCCTATTTTCCTCGTCGTATACGTTGCGCTTTGCTATGTAGTCCAGGTGTGCCGTGATGAGCGGTGCCGGTTCGAGAGTGGGGTGCCAGTGTACTCGTATGAGGTCCGAGTGTGCTGACTGACGCATGGTAGTCTTGAAGTCCTTGCTGCCAAACTTGCATATAGGGCACAGCCAGTATCCTGGTTCCTTGTGTCCTGACAGGTGGGCTTCCTCAAGGCAGGCTGGGTGGTAGGCCCTCTTGCAGTTGTGGCACGTTGGGCTGTCTCCTTTTGGTAGCCAGCACAGCTCACAGGTGCACACGTCCTTAGCCTCTTCCCTGCTGATGGTCTCTATGTTTGTGGGTGTATAGCCTTCTTCTGCACATAGTGGTAGAGCCCATCTGTCTATGACTGTGGGCTTCCAATGTACCTTGTAGTAGTTTTCCTTGTTGATGCCGTCCCATTGCCAGCCATCTATGCTGGTAATGGCCTCTTGGTGGCCGTACATGGCCCCTAGTATGCAGCCTAGGTTCTTGGGTTTACAACGGCAGGCTTTATCCACCTTCCAGCTGGAGAGTCCTGGGAGGTCAAGTCCTACTATGCGCACTATATCCTGCGGGATAGTTTGGGTCTGTCTGCCCTCATTGTTCCGTTTCGTGCCCGCCTTGGGTGGAGTGGGCTTCGTAGGGGCCGATTGTGTTGCTCGTTGCTCTCGTTTCAGCAGACGTGAGCTCGTCCTAATGGCCTCGTGGGCTGCGGGTGCCGCTGCGGTCCGGTCCGCCGATGCCGGTTGAGATGCGTGCTTGACCGCATACGCTTTCATATCCATATAGCGAGTTTTGGTGTCTGGCACTGCGGGTGTGGGCGCAAGTTCCGTGAGGCCCGCGGCCCATGTTGTGATTTTGCGCTGGTCGGGCGGGAGGTCGAGTGATGTGTTGCGGCTGTCTCGGATGGCACGCGTTGCGGTCGAGTCTGGGCATGAGGGTTGGGCGGCCCTTCTACCCTACCCGCCATGATTCTCCTTGCCAGCAGAAGGAGTTAGGATGGCCTTGGAGGTGGTGGGTTGTAAGCTGCCCGGGGCAAGCGGGGTTGAGCTGCAAGGATAGGGCTGCCACCAGCACCAGCGACAGCCTGCGCTTGCGCTGGAGCCCGTGCATGCGCTTGAAGCTGCGCCTGTAGCTGCGCTTGAGACTGCTGCGCTTGCACATGTTGTGCCGCTGGGAGCGTTTGCAGCGCTTGGACGTAGAGGGCGACTAAACGGGCTTGCTCCTCGGCCCCAACGGTGGATAAATTAAAGCCTACCCCCGCGAACACCCGTGCAGCCAGCTCCCTGAGGTCGGACATCGAGAGTATCTCAACGACCCAACCCCCGAGCAAGTTCAAGTTTACTCGGGTCGTTTTCTAGGGGCCTGAGCAAAGTTTGAACTTTCTCCGCGGTTGGGCGGTTGACGGCGCGAGTGACGGCTTCTAACAGCGTGTATTTGCAACGTTGAGACACTCCCCGGGCACAAGCTGGTACACAGGAGAATCGTGTATGGTTAACACTCGCATCGGTGCAGCCAGTCGGCGGGCCGGCCAAAAAGTGCAGCGGTTGGGGAGAAAACAGAAAATAGAATACCAAAAAAGTCGCGAATAGGGCCCTCATTAGATCCAAATTTAGTCGGATGCGTCTCATTAGGTCCGACCCCTAGTTAGTCGTGACGGCGGCCACGCAGCCATTATGGCTGACGCTTTGTGCCTTCGTACCTGCTGCCTTTGCTCTGCTTAGTCCAGCCCGGGTAGCGTGAGGTAGGCTTGTAGGGCGCGACCGATCATATGACTTGCTGAGGAATTGGTCATATGACTGAATATGATGACAATATATGACTGAATATGACCGGGTCTGTAGTCAAGAGGACAATGTAGCAGATTGCTACACTCACCCTACCTGGGAACCCTGAGTGTACAGAGGGTTTGACGTCTTCCAGACCAGTACCACTCTCAGTTGTAGTTAGTAACACTCCTCTGCTCTCCGTCAATATTAGATCACGGTTGAGACCGTGGTTGAAACCAGGTTGAGACCACGGTAATGAGGTTACGGGGTTTTGCGAGTTTTGGCTTAATTATATTCCATCATATTCCATCATGCTTGATCGTATGGGGTCATATCTTAAAGATTATTTCGGGCGCGCCTTACTTGTCAGTCTGGGGTCTGAGTTTGAGTGTTAAACCCAGAGGCTTTGTAATGTGAAATGTTGCGTTCAGCCTGTTTGCCTTTATACCCAATGCCGCTGGTCGCGTGCCCAGCCACCTTGTGAGGCCCTCATGAGGCCCATTCCCGCATGCCTTTTCCAGCCCCCTTGTCCCTAACAAGGGCCTCCATTTGAGCCGGACCAGTAGTGGCCACTATCAAGGATACTAGGGACCACTAGTAACCCGACTCAAATGGTGTTTATGGGCTGTGTGGAGTATACCCAATGCACATGGACATGGTGCATGAGTGCCTACCACCTACACTATTGCCTGACCGCGAGGGCTATGGTGTAGAGTTGGCATGAAAAACATGCCCTGATTGTAAGCTTATAACAGCTCAACAAAGTGGGGCACACACTACTGCGCCCCAACAGGTTGTTGCTGCTGCTGCTGCTGCTCCTGCTGGGCCTTGGGTGGCTTGTCTCGCAACCGCTTGTAGCCCAGGCCTGGGTACGCCTTGCCCTTGGCTGGCAGAGCTGTCTGCTCCGGCCACCAGCCCAGCTCCAGTGGCCGCCACCTGCTCTCCCCAATGCGCTGCATGTTCAGCCCTTCCAGCTGCGTTGTCGGATATGCCTGTGACTACATCCACCACTGACGATGTCAGCCGCAATCACATTCTGGCACGAGCAGGTGGTCTTGGCACACTTAGTGTCCAGCTGTCAGGCCCCTGCTGGTGCCCACACAATGCTCTAACCCCTGCCACCACTTTGTCATGCCTGGCATGGCATGGCATGGCTTGGCAACTGAGTTTTTGTTGGGCAATCAGAGGAGGACCAAGCAACCCCTGCCAGCTGATGTGAGGTACGCACATGATGTCCCCGACCTTTGCAGCAAGTCCCAACCCCCTGAAGGGCAGGGCGACCAAGCAGCATTACGGCTGCCGGCTCTAGCGGTGCGAGACACCTTGTGCTTCATGGCAGAGCAGCTGGGTGGCGGCAGACATAGTAGGGCTCGCCCTTGTGGGGGAGGGTTTGGGTTAGCTAACCATGCCAGGCCATAACCACCACTCAGCCACGCCCCACTTCCCTTAGTCTAGGTGTCTCTGGTCGCTGTGCTGGAAGCAATGCAAGGCAGCATGCATCTGTCAAATGCTTATGCGGCTATGCCAGCTCTAGCCCGCTGCCGTGCTCCTTTGCATCAGGAACTGCAAAGATGCCAGTTGGCCAGACTGACAGGGGGCTCCAGCACCGTAGGCACAACCCCAAGGCTCAGGGTCAAGGTCAGGGTCAGGGTCAGGGTCAGGGTCAGGGGACTTGAGTCTGATGGCACCCCAGGCGCTGCCACTGGCTACAGTCAGCCTGGTGCTGTGCACTCGGCGTGCCACTGGCTGTGGCCAGCCTACCACTGGCTGCAGCGAGCCTGCAGCTGTGCACTCAGCCTAGATCCCTGGATCAAACCCCAAGCTGTGATGCAGCTGTTGTGTCCCCAACGTCTGGATCTGGCGCAGCACCCAGTCTGGCTGATCTCAGGGCTTCAGGCATCTGTGTGGGGTGCGCAGCCAGCTTGAACCAGGCATGGCGCCCTGACTGTGACAATTGTACACCCATTGCTTTCAGAGGGGCTGGCATCTGTTGGTGGGAAGCTGGGTAGAAGGTGGTGTGCTGCCGGCTTGCATCAGGTGTAGCAGTAGAAGGTGATGCCCTTGAGGCGGCAGTTGACGTAGTTGCGCTCCACCTGCCACACCTGGCCCGCTGGCACCAAGGCAGCCAGCTCAGCCAGCAGCGTGGTGCGCGGCAGGAACAGCGCAACCACACCGCGTGAGCGGGACCCGGGCACGCCCTGCAGCACCTGGTCCTGGCCGCCCCCTGCAGCAGCAGCTGGCTCGGCCCCCCCCGCTGGCTGTGCAAGCGCTGTGGCAAGGTGGCTCTGCTCCACCGCTGCCAGCTGGTGCCTGCCCCCCACATACAGCGGGCTGGGGCTGGCCCTGGCTGCGGCTGCGGCTGAGGTGGCGGCTGGGCCCTGGGTTGAGCGCCGCACCACCCCCAGCGCCACCTGCAGCAGGTGCTGGATGCTGAAGCTCATGCCCTCAGCTGGCTGCAGCACCTGGAAGGCGTCGCACCTGCAGCGGGCAAGGTGGAGTGCTGTGCTGTGCTGTACTGTGCTGTGCTGTACTGTGCTGTGCTGTGCTGTGCTGTGCTGTGCTGTACTGTGCGGTGCTGTGCTGTGCAGATGGGTTGGGTTGGGTTGGGTTGGGTTGGTCTGCCGTGCATCAGGGTAAGGTGCGGGGCGTTTGAATTAGAGAGGCAGAAGGGGCAGGGCCTGGCCACCAGCCCTGCCACCCACCATTTGTAGCTGGGCCCCCCCCAGGGCGGTGACACGAAGATGGTGTCAGCGACCAAGGTAGGGGCGGCAGCGAAGAAGTCAGCGCACAGCACCTGCAGCTCAGCAGCCCAGCCACCAGCATCTGCTCCACAGCACACCCAGGCAGCCTTCCCACCCCCCTCCCCCTCCCCTGAGCCAGGACGCCCAGGGCCCCTGTCGCCCCCCACTCGGCAGAAGCAGCGCTGGCTATGCGCCTCACCCAGGCCAGCAGCTGCAGCAGCCCTACAGCCCCAGCCTGTCAGCGCCAGCGCCCCCCTGCAAACACCTAGCTTCCACCTAGCTCCCCCTGCACCCCACCTTCCACCTAGCTCCACCCCCGGCAGCCCTCGCCCTCCACCCCCACCACCCCCAGGGTAAGCAGACCAGCCCCCTAGTGCCCCCTGGTGCCGCCTGCACCCACCACCCACCTCCACCTTGTGCCCCACTCCATAGACCCCCGCGTTGTGCTGCGCCATGGCCGCGCGCTTGGCGCTGATCTCCACCGCGTACACCAGCGGGTAGAGCTGCGCCAGGGCGATGACGTTGCCTGCACAGCCCGCCATGGCGTCCAGCGCCACCTGGCCTGCGCTGTGGGCCCTGCACTGCCCTGCCTGGTGCTGCGCCAGCACCTCAGGGGTCACGGACCACCAGCCCTCAGTGTCCATCTGCACAGACACACTGGCAACTGTGACACCAGGCAGCAGGCAGCAGGCAGCAGGCGGGCAGGCGGCAGGCAGCCAACTTGCTGTACAGCGCCTTCTGTGCTCCTGCCGCCCTTCTGTGGCCTGCATGTCACCTCCCTGCCTGGCCACCTCTGACACATGGCTTCGCATAGCCAACGCTGCAATAGCGATGAAGAGCAGAACACTGCCCTGCACCGCCTGGCCACTGCCCGCCACCCAGCCAGCGCTTCAGCAGCGATCCACCCCCCCACTGCTCTGCTCTGGCCCCCACTGCCCGCACCTGCACGCCCTGGTCCAGCTTTGAGAACAGGCTGTAGCGCTGCAGCCAGTACTTGAACATGTTGCGGGGCAGCAGCGTGCGCACGTAGGCCTTGGTGCCGGGCTCCAGGGCAAGGCGCCCCACACCCCGCACTGCAGGCCCTGGCCCGACCCCCTCAGTCCCCTGCACCGCCTGCGCCTGATCAGGACCCACTGGCGCCCCCTGTGGCCCCCCCTGAGCCTGATTAGGCAATGCTGGTGCGCCGCCTGACTCACCCTGAGCTGCAGCCGCCTGCTGAGGGGGGGGGGGCTGCAGCCGCCTGCCCCTCCTGGCTCCCTGCCAGCAGCAGCTGGGGCTGCAGGAGACAGCTGACGGCCTGGGCAGCGGGGGGGCTGGCAGCAGCAGCCAAGGTGGAGCTGGGGGGGCGGGACCCAGCAGCGGGCGGGGGGGCAGAGAAGCCCGGAGGGGGAGGTAGGGGCGGGCGGCGCACAGCCTGGGCCTCTGCCCCCCTGCCCCCACCTGCTGACGCTGGGCCCATGGCGGCGCTGGCTGCAGGCTGAGGGGGGAAGCCTGGGGGGGCAGACCGGGCAGCTGCCATGGGGCTTGCCGGCAGGTGCGGCGAGCCCCAGCCAGCCTGGGCCCCCTGCTGGCCCTGCATGGAAGGCGGAGGCATGCCCCACCCTGCTGCAGGCCCAACACAGGGGGGCTGGTGCCAGGGGGGTGGGGGGGTCTGAGGGGCAAGGTGGGTAGGCCACGCTGAGCCTGGGCCTGGGCCTGGGTCAGGTTCCTGGCCGTGCAGCAGCGTCCGCTCCAAGTCCGCCAGGTCCACCAGCCCTGCCCTGTGACCCCCTGGCCTCAGCAGGCCCGGCCGAGCAGCTGCCTCCCTCCCTCCCTCCCCTGCTGCTTGCGGCAGCCCGTGCTGGGCCCCCCCCTGCCCTGTGGGCGCTGCGGCCTGGTAGGGGGCCTGCTGGGCAGCCGCGTGGAGGGCGGCTGCGCTGCGCACGCTGTCCGCCTCCTCCTTCAGCCAGCAGGGCACGAAGCCGCAGCCGGGCGCCTGCCACTGGTGCACCCCGCTGCACAGGTTGAAGTAGAACACGGGGGGGGGGCCATGGGGCCCGGGGGGGGCGGCAAACAGCTCCTGCCACTGCATGGCCTCAGCGGGCATGGCTGCAAGGTAGGGATGCAGGGGCGGCAGGGGGGGAAGGCTGCAGGGGGGCGAGGGAGCAGGGGGGTCGGGGGGGGGGAGGGGGGGAGGGGGGAGGGTCAGGCACAGGCTGACGCGGGCTAGGGCTGCCTTGTACCGCCGGGCAGCTGGGCCTCATGCCCTGCTGCCCCTGGCCTTGTGGCTGCTGCCCCTGGCCCTGCTGCTGTGGGGCTAAGCGAGTGCAGCGGCCCTGGGCACTGTCCCCACAGGCTCCAGAGTGCAGGGCTCCTGGCTGCGCTGGGCCGCCCTCTGCCCCCTTCCTACGCTGCTCGCCCTTGGCTCCACCAGCCCCCTGCCTGTTGCCCAGCTGGCTGCTGCCCCGAGCTTGGCTGCTGGCTGTAGGAGGGGTGTGCACAGCTGCACCCTGTAGCAGCTCCAGCTGTTGCCAGGTCAGGGGGGAAGACGTGGGCGGTGACTGACTGCATTCCTTGCCACGGGCTCCACTACTCCGCTACACGCCAAGAGTGGCATAACAACAGGCAGGGTCAGTGGCATGGCGCTAGGCACCTTGCCCTGGGCCCTGGGATGCGGAGAGGCAGCCACAAGACACGTACTTGTTGGCTGCCAAAGGACGTGGGCAACCCAACTGCCGCCAAGCTAGCGGATACGTCTTCAGCGGTGTAGTCTTGCTGCGCGGGAAGATCGCACGCCCTGCGGCAACGGAAGCAGCTGACAGCGAGCTGTTGCGCATGCGGGGATGTGGGTCTAGACGCACCCTTGCAGCCCAATGTCTGTGAGGAGTACGGAGGTGATGAGCAGCGGGCCCAGGCGGTACGTCTTGGTGTCCGTGGCGCTCAGGGCTTCCGCGGTAACTGCCGTGGTCTCTTCTGCATGGGCGTGCAGAGTCACGAGATCCATTTGTTGCCGCCTCGCTGACCCACATCCTGGCCCTCGCTCGGCTGCTTGATATAGACGGTTATCTCGGTTGGTTAGAACAATCGTAAGTTATCTCGGTAGCTTAGAACAGTCGTAAGTACACATATATGGCGTGTATGGCGTGTAACATAGCATTGATATGTCGCTGTAGAGCTTGGTAGAGGATGCTGCGAAACAGGCAGCGTTAACGTAATCGTAATGCCACCGAAGCCAGCGGCCGCGGAGCGTAGCCACTCTGCATAGCCCGCCCCTGACATCTGTCCATGCGTCGCACAGCCATGCCATAACTCTGAAGCTTGCATATCTATAACACCACAAACAGCATGGCAAAGAAGAAGGAAGCAAAGCCCCTTACTCAGGGCCATGCATGCTGGAGTAGTGGCACTGCATCCCTTGCTGAATGTCTCATCTTCAGGCTGCTAGTGATCCTTGGTTAAGCATTTCGTTATAAGGCATGGGTGGCAGGCAGTTATGGTGCTGAGCTGGAAGCTGGTGGCATGAAGCTTAGGCCTGTCCTTGGCAAGCCCCTTGCAACGCCAGTCAACTTGCACGCCTGCTCACACTCTTCGCCGTGCAGGCAAGCGGCAGCCATTGTATGCAATTGATGTGGCGTCGATGATGGTGCGTATGTGCAGCCCTGCTGCATGCAGGGCCTGCACAGCAATGACCTTGTTGCTGCCTGGCCCCTTCAACCGAACCACGACATTTGAATAACCCAATTTTAGTGCCTTGCTGGCGATGTCATCAGCCGCCCGCTCTGCTGCCTGGGGCAAAGACTTCCGGGCATTGCGGAACCCCAGCTGGCCTGCACTGCTTGTCGCCTTCACATTGCCCTTTGCATCAGTCAGCGCTATGAGGATGTTGTTGGCGGTGTTGGAGACATGGATAATGCCTTGTTGGGCGTCTGCCCGAGACAACTGGGCAGTGGCTTGTCGTTGAGGTGCGTAGGCTATAGAGCTGCCTGCTTGCAATGGGGGGGATGCTTGCGCAGACTCAGCTGTGGCACCACCAGACTGTGCCTTGTCCTGAGGCTGTGGTGCATGGCCCACTGCCTGCTGCTGCTGCAATGCTGCATACCCTCGCCCAATCTGATTTAGCAGGGATGAGCAACACAAAAAGCTTCCTTGCAATCCTGCGTATGCAATGCAGGGAATGGCCAGGCATCAGCAGGGCGCACTCGTTGCTGGGCAGGAACGGGGACCACACCAGCCGCACTACCTCGCAATCCATAAGCCAAGGTTCCTGCACACCCGCGGCCAAATGCAGCCATCGTTGCTTATTGGACTTACGAAAGCGAGCGTAGCGCAAGCGCTAGAGGCCTAGGAACGACGCATGCGGCAGCGCACACAGCAACGCGGTGGGCATGTTTTGACATGAATCATTTTGACATGAACAACATGTTGACGCAATGTCAACAGGACACCACGAACTAAACACTATCACCAACCAATGACCTGAGGCGGGAGGATAATGTTTTTCTTGTGCAGCCAGATGCTCTTCCGCGCCATGAAGCAGACTCAGACCTGGCAGGAGGGCGACATTAAGCAGCAGCTGGCCACCTTGGCCTAGGCCTGCCCCAACAGCGTCAGATGGGATGCCTATCAGAACAACATAAAGACAGTGCTGAAGATGTGGGTGCCCAAGTGGATGAAGAGCCGCAGGCCACGATGGGCAAACCAAAGGTCCCGGTTGTACGCAAGCTCGTGGAAAGTGCAGACTTTCACTCAGGTATCCCCAACATGGGGTTGGTAATCTTCATGCAAGTGGTCACCCCCGCCATTGGCTGCACCCCCATGGCTCAAGAGATAACTTTCTTACTCATTTCTGCACGGATGAGGCCGCCGATTTGTGCGATGAGCTTGTGATGGCCCGAATAGAGTGCAGCCAGCCCCAGCGATTTGCCGGGTGGCTGGTCCCCAACACGCGACGTGATTTGGCGCCACACAGACACTCTTAGCAACCGCTGTAGGCAGCCTGGACACAGTGCGGAGTGAATGGCGCATCCTGACTGGACATGTCAACTTTTCAGGTTAGCTCGCATCAGTGTTGCAACGTCTCAGCACGCATTGAAACCCTCTCCGAAGCTCGCCTGCTGCTTCCCGGCCTTCCCATTGGCTTCCCATTGGCCCCCACTCCAAAGTGTCACCTTTGGTCATCAGACGGCGCCCAATCTGCAGGTCGATGGCATTGCGGGTTGGGAGCGTGACCGCGACGGCGCATTACTGCTGAACACAGGTTCGGTCAGCCAGTTGTGGCAGCGATTCTAGGTTGCACAAGATTATCTAATAACTGGTGCTTGTGGCTTCTGAGCAACCACGAACGGCAAGAATTATTTAAGAATATGCAGAAACTGAGCTGTAATTGTGTTTGCCGCTGTGCAGGCTAGTGAAGGTCATGGGTAACAAGAAAGGGGGGGTGAGGGTTAGATGTGCCTCTGCGCAAAAAGCGAGGGAGGTTCTTGCTCAGCGCAGGGCTGCTGAGGCTGAGGCCAAGGCCCAGGCTCTTGCCGCTGAGGCTGAGGCCCAGGCACAGGCTGATGCTGGTGCTTATGAGGCACAGTTGCACCAGCTGCAGGCTGACCTGCAGCAGAGGGAGCAGGAAGTTGCTGACACCCAGCGCTTGCAACATCTACAGCAACAGATGCAAGACATCCAGCGGGAAGAAATTCAACACAAGGAGCAGCAGGTGGTAGAGCAGCAGAATCAGTTGCAGCAGCAGCAGGCTGACTTGCACCTGAGGGAGCAGCAGGTGACAGAGCAGCAGATTCAGTTGCAGCAGCAGCAGGCAGACATGCACCTGAGGGAGAAGCAGGTAGTAGAGCAGCAGCACCAGTTGCAGCAGCAGCAGGCAGACTTGCACCTGAGGGAGCAGCAGGTGACAGAGCAGCAGCACCAACTGCAGCAGCAACAGGCAGACATGCACTTGAGGGAGCAGCAGGTGGCTGAGCAGCAGCACCAACTGCAGCAGCAACAGGCAGACATGCACCTGAGGGAGCAGCAGGTGGCGGAGCAGCAGCACCAACTGCAGCAGCAACAGGCAGACATGCACCGGAGGGAGCAGCAGGTGGCTGAGCAGCTGCAACTGCAGCAGTTGCAGCAGCAGCTTAACAGGTTGCAGCAACAGCTCGAGGCACAAAGTAGGGCTGAATTGCAACGCCAGGTGCAGCAGCAGCTGGCAGCACAACAACACCTGTTGCAGCATCAGCAGGCAGACCTGCTACTGAAGCACGCATGACTCTGAGGATCACCGCTGCTCACAAGCAAGTGTGTGTGTGCATTCCCTGTGAGACCTGCGAGCTCTTGCTAGACCAGCTCGGCAAGCACATGGATAGCCTTGTGGTGCCTGAGGACCCACAGCCACCAGATGATAGCGACAGTGACAGCGAAAGTGACAGTGACGCCAACAACGATGGGGGGGATGCTGAGGTGCATGTGGTGCTGGCTGAGCACATTGCCAACGCTGACGCTCAAGACCTGGCTGGTGTGCTAGATGCAGGTGTGCTAGATGAGGGTGGGCTGGAGAAGTTGGTGAGTGATGCCCATAATGCCAGGGCTGCTGCAGGCGCTGCAGGAGGGGGAGCGGCTGCAGCACGGGGCACAGCTGGGGGCGCAGCCGTGAGGGTTGACCTGGACTATGCCACAGTGCAGAGCTGGTTTGTGTGCCCATGCAAGGTTGGCGCCAATGGCTTCCACCACAGCCCTCGTGCAAGTGATTGAGTGTTTGCTGCAAGGCGGGCGGCCCCCGGATGGGGTGGGTGATGGGAGGGATGATGGAGAGGGGTGGGTGGGCAAGATGGACATGAGGCAGCTGTGTTTGTGGTCAGATGGTTGTGCATCACAGTTTAAGGGGGCCAAGGCCATAAGGCTGCATTGGCACCTAGCTAATAGGTTTGGGGTGCCTGTGCAATGGTCATATGGTGCCACATCGCATTTCAAGAGCACGCATGACTCTGAGGGTGGGGTGGCTAAGAGGGAGTGGAGGGAGCAGATGTTAGTCCATCCAGAACTAGTGGGAAAAGTGTGTGGGGCTGCTGTGCTGACAGACTGGGCTAACAAGCATTTCGCCGTGCCATGCCATGCACAAGACACCAGTGCCAGCCACCGGCAACGTGGACACATCATGCGTCGGTGCTATTTGGTGCTGGACAACGCTAGGCAAGCAACAGTATGCAGTATGCCTGAGGCTGATGTGGAGCGCATGCATGGTGATGTGGTGGGATGCAGGGCTATGCACCGCATGGTGTTCACACCTGACGGGGAGCAGCCTCAATGGGCCATGGCTGGTTGTGCATGCAACACGTGCATGAGTGTGCCATGCCTGCCGTGCATGAAGCCTGACACCACTACCCCACTTGTGCCCATGCCCATGTTTCAAGACACTGTGAGGCAGGTGAGGGAGGACGAAGAGTGTTATGCATTGTTGATGTTGTACCATTCCGACTTGCTGCATGATGAGGTGTGTTTTGGCAAACTGACCAACAAACACTGTGAACGATATCGCATGCACATGGGATGGAAGAGGCAAGAGACACGTCGGGAATTGCGTCGTTTAGTGCGCAGAGAGCTGCTAAGTGACCAGCTGGAGGCTGAATATGAGGCGGACAATTGATATGGCTGGGTGTAAGATGCACGGGGGTCTACTTTGGAGCATCACCAGCGGCCCGTACAGGAAGACAACGTCTTTCCGTTCTAATAACACGTTATGAGCCCACACAAGGAGTCGCACAAAACTGGCCGTTCATCATTCGACGTCCTGGTTGCAGAGATATTCGGCCTAGAATAGTGCCCATTTCGAGACACAAGTTGCACGCTGTTCGGGTGCAGGGACAGGCCACAAGCCGTACCATCACTCTTATACATCTCATCAGCACTTCAAAAACCTCAAAAATTCAAAAAATACATCCCCGTCCATGTCGCTGGGCCACTGAGCGCGATAGCTGGTCTCTGATCACAGCCCCACTAAGCAGGCCAATCCCGGCACAACGCGACCATAATTCCCAACACCCTCGCCCGCCCCGGCACAGGTGCACATCAGCCCGAGCAGCCCGCTAGCCTCGCGCTGGTGAGCTGCACCGCCCTGCGCAAGAATCGCTGAAAAACTCTTTAAAATGAGTCGGATAGTTATCAGGGGTGCAGCCAATGGCGGGGGTGACCAAGTACTCTCTACAAAGTGCACCGTTTTCGGTAGCTTTTGTCACATTGGCCGGTGCGCAATTATGAACCTATCCTGGCAAGCGGCGCGTTAATCGTTGCATCAGAGTCCATGCCGGCGCAAGCGGGTTACACCTCACGGACACACCTCAGCTGCTCATCACCGATTGTTCTAGTAGTGAGTAGTGGCACCAATGAGGGAACTCCGGCGGAAAAATCAAAACCTGTTGCGCTGTGGCCCCCAACCTATCCCTGCACTCATTCCTGCATTTACGCCACAGGCCACAGCGCAGCCGCCTTTGATATTTTCATAATATTGTTTCTAGAAAAATGTGTTTTATTTTCTGCAAACTACCTTCTATTAAAATTTCAGCCCGATCGGACAAGGTCAGCCAAAGTGCAGGGACAAATGCAGGGACTAAGTTCTGAGAGTGAGGTCATGAAGGGGTGGTTGAAGCCCAAGCTGAAGGGTCTTGTCATGGCCCACATTCGCAACACATTGACCGGCCTGCATGGGGATGAGCAGGAGGTTGGTGCTGGTGCTGGTGCTGGTGTCGGTGCTGGTGCTGGTGCTGGTGCTAGTGCTGCCCCTGGGCTGCCCACCCCTCCTGCTGCCCCCCACTGGCAGCAGCTGGTAGCTGGTGCTGGTGCTGCCCCTGAGCTGCCTACCCCTCCTGCTGCCCCCCCCTGGCAGCAGCTGGCAGCTGGTGCTGGCGCCGCCCCTGGGCTGCCCACCCCTCCTGCCGCCTCCCCCCGGCAGCTGCTGGCAGCTGGTGCTGGTGCATCCCCTGAGCTACTCACCCCTCCAGCTGAGGAGCAGGGGGACACAGCGCAGCTGGACACGAGCTCGACACACAAGCGGAGGGCGGGCGGAAGGGATTGGACCCAACCTGCCGAGCAAGGTAGCATAGCAATTGCCTAAACACCTTGTGAGGCCTTGCAGAGTGGCCAAATAATCAGTACCGTTCACGAAGGGGTCAAGCATCGCAGTAGCCTTGTATATTTCGGAGCATGGGTGGAGTGGCGTTGTTACATCGATTTGGCATGCCATGTAAATTGTTTTGACTGGGGCGACTGTGCCTCACTGTGCGCAGGTGCTCCTGGGCTACGTCGGTCGCAGCGGTGTCTCGCG
Source organism: Haematococcus lacustris (assembly GCA_030144725.1). Taxonomy (NCBI): domain Eukaryota; kingdom Viridiplantae; phylum Chlorophyta; class Chlorophyceae; order Chlamydomonadales; family Haematococcaceae; genus Haematococcus; species Haematococcus lacustris. The sequence continues at coordinate 1,305,505 of JASKMD010000021.1, read as the reverse complement.
ACGGGGCCCGCATGAACATACAATGCATGGATCCCAATGTGGAAATTTGAGCCGCCATAGCACTCAGCACAATGCACAGTATTTAATGATAGACGTAGCACCGCATAGCTGACGGAGTCCTCTATCCAGTGATGTGCGAAACATAAGTAGAAACCACGTGGCTGAGACGCGGCGTCGTTTTCATTACCAGGGTTCGGTTTCTTGTCATTTTCTCTTAGTTGGGGACACATGACGTTCACACAGATTTCCACTGAATAAAACAAAAAACCATCTGCAAAACTGAACGTTTCTACTGCGCAAGTGAAAGTGCCGAGTGCTGCCCCCGGTCGGTCCACAACGCGATGGCAGCAGCAGGCGACGAGCAGCCAGCAGGCAACCAGCGACTCGCCACGCCACACCACACCACACCACACCACACCACACCACACCACACCACACCACACCACACCACACCACACCACACCACACCACACCACACCACACCACACACACCACACCATGGTGACAACACAACATCGCAAGAACCTCCTCTTAGGTGCTCCCGCTATCCTTCACCCACCACACTACCATTGACTCCCACCTACTAAACCTATGCCATGTCGCACAACAAGCACGGGCTGACAACCCGTCTGTGCTCAGCTATCCCTTTTGAGAGGGATGGGTGGGTTCATTGTGGTGTGTGGCCTTGGCATGGCCAGGGTGGGCTTGGTGGGTTGCTACTCCAAACTGCCCGCTCCATGTTGCCCGCTCCAGGTTGCTACGCCAAGGGTGGGGTAGGGAGAGGGCTACTACGCCAAGGGTAGGATAGGGAGAGGGTTGCAACGTGTCTCGTGGGGTGGGGGTGGAAAAGGGGGAGGTAGGTGGGGCGGCAGACTTGGAGGTGGTGGGACAGGGTAGGAAAGGGGGAAGGAGGAAGGGGGGAAGCAACCACTCACGTACTTATTGACCGTGGGACCTGTAGTAAAGAAGAGGCATCTTTGCGGTTAGGTTGGGCATCGGACCACTCTTGGCAAGGGCTGGCCACTGACAGTTTGCTAGCGTAACTTCTATACCTACCTGGCAGCGCCTCCGTGGCTGCTGCTCCTGGCTGCTCCTACGCTCCATGGGAAGGGGACGATGAGGTAGGGAAGGGGAGGATGAGACCATTGAACCCTGCAGCAATCAAGCAGTATACGCTGGGCTGGGCTGGGCTGGGTGTAGGGAAGGGGAGGTTGGGACCATTGAACCTGCAATTGAATAATTGGCAAATAGTCAGGCAAGGTACTTGGAGCCACATGACTGCAAGATTAAACACTCACCATTTGCTAGGGCGGGGTTTGTGTGGGGAAAGTAGGGGGGAATGGAAGGGGAGGGTGCTCCTATCTGTTCCTAGCTGCTCCAAGTGGACCCAGCTTCGTCTCATGCATGGCTCCTGACCGCCTCTCCGGGCTCCTCCACTCCTCTTCCGCTCCGTCTCACAGGCTTCGGGCTAAGTGTCCTAGTTGCACCTCATTCATTTCTTATGCCGCATTGCTGCATCGCTGTGTCGCTACGTCGTTGCACCTCCTTCCGTTTTCTGTCGCTATCTCTTGATCCTATCGCTTAACCTGATGGCATCTAGTCGCCAATGCTATGCGGCTGGCTGGCTCGTAGCTAGCATTTTGGTGACGATTTTTGTTGGCTGCTCCCGGCTGCTCATTACTGCTATATGGGCCAATCTAAACTCCTTCGTGATTCCTTGGCTTCCTTCGCGCCACCTTTTCGCAGCCTTCATGCAGATATCATGAAGACTGTTAAATAATTGAAGAGTCTTGATTCCTTCGCGGTTACTTTGCTTCCTTCGCGGTACCTTTGCGTAACCTTCATGCAAGCCTTTTCTTCATGTGCACAGCTCCACTACTTGGCATCTGTGCAGATGTCGAGGTAAGCATCTGTGCAGATGTCGACATTGTCGGCGTCTGTGCAGATGTCGAAGGATGCATCTGTGCAGATGTCGAGAGTGTCGGTATCAGTGCAGATGTCGAGGGATGCATATGTGCAGATGTCGAGAGTGTAGGTATCTGTGCAGATGTCGAGGGATGCATATGTGCAGATGTCGAGAGTGTAGGTATCTGTGCAGATGTCGAGGTAAGCATCTGTGCAGATGTCGAGAGTGTCAGCATCTGTGCAAATGTCGAGGGATGCATCTGTTCAGATGTCGTATGTCCATAGAGCCGCAGCTGTGGAGCAACACCTGGCTGCAAAAGAGCAAGCAAGCAGTCGGGCAAGGATGGCAAAGCAGCAAATCCAAGCCATAGCCATGTACCGTTCTACAATACAGCCATTGCCTGAGAAAACACTGAAGCTAAGCCTAGATCCATTCAGGCAGTTGTGGGGTGTCGTAGGCCGGGGTCCTCGAGCAAAGACAGTCTGTGGGCTGTTAGATGCACTTGATGCACATGCACTATGAGCAGTTTTGAATGGTGCTCTGACCTGTAGATATGACACGACCTCCATCTGCACGAAACTGTTATGATACGGAAACGCAGGAGATATACCTGCAATGCACACATAGCAAGTGTTGCATGTGGTGTGTTGTTGGGCAACGACATCATCCATAGCAATGGAGTCTGCGGTTGAAACTATGCATTAATTGCCTGCAATTTTACCTTTAGATGAAATCACGGCAAGGGGTTGTTATGAGCACTGTCAAATCACCACACAAATGCCTAAACGTTACGCATGTGCCATGTGACCCCACATCATGTGTGATGTGGTACTATTCCCTGCCAAGATGCACACACCGAATGCATCGTCATGCAACCTAATCTATTGCGTACCTTGTGTCATGACGAGCCTACAGGTTTGTGTTCAGCCTTAAATTCGCTGTGGCTGGACCGGGGGCCGGGTTTGCAGCAGTTCTGCATGGTCGCAGTCGGGTCCACAATGTATGAGTCCCACGCGTTCATTTTGGCAGCTACGCAGCGAACCAAGTGCCAATGTTCTCACTGGCATCGTCGGTCGCTCCACTTGCAAGGGGCACGAAAGTCAGCGATTAGAAGCTTTGCGACGTGCAGAGGGTATATTGTACCGCACTCCGTGGACTGGACAGGTCTCTAGGCTACGCTTGGTCCAGATTCTTGGCGGGTTGCGGGAGTGGACAGCCGTCAGGGAGCTAACGGCGACGTGCTGAGCCTTGCCGTGGAGGTATTAAGTTCTGGGATAGCCTGTACGTGATATGCGAAAATATTTGAAATTTCCTCAGGGCGTGTCCCAGCTAATCCAGGATCAGTGCTTGAATTGCTCAACTTGCCTACGATGGAAGCCACCGCAGCTGCTGCAGCGGCAGCTGCTGGGCTGATGCCCTGCGTCATTTCCCCCGGCATCGGCCCCGCCGTTCAGCAGATTCCTCGCGTGCAGATGGGCTCATCTAATACTGCAGCAGGCTTACCAGCCGTCGTGAGCTCTAGGCCAGCCCCACCACCCATCCTGGCTCCACGGCATACAGCTGCCCTCCTGCAACCCCACCGTTTTGCCGCGATGTTAGCACCTCCGTTGATGCAGCCATTGATGCTGCAGCCCCCACCCCTGCCCCCTCTCCCTCTCTCCCCTGTGTCGTGTCTCCCACGCCAGCCAGCGGCACCCTATCAACGCTCGGCAGCAGCAGCGGCTGCAGCTAACCTTGCTGCAACGGCAGCTGCTGAGGCAAGCTCAGCGAGCGAGGCCGAGGAGGAAGATGCTGAGGAGGAAAAATCATCTCCACGCAAGCGAAGCAAGGTAACTGGGTCAGCGCTGTTCATTCCAATTTTGGCGGGGAGTACGTAAACCTAAAATGCGTTTGGTAACGTGCAGAGCAAGAAGCCCGTGGAGGATGCATTTGTTCTGCCGTCGGCTCAGGCGTGCACTCGCAACCTGCAGCAGCAGCCTGTGAACTTGAGTCTGGCCAAGACCTATCGAGGGGTGCGGCAGCGCCCCTGGGGCAAGTGGGCAGCTGAGATCCGTGACCCCACAGTGGGGGCTCGTAGGTGGGTTGTTGGGCATCTCTAGTTCCATTGGTGGCATTAGGGCTGAGCAAGAGTGGCAAGCCTGTCTGTAAATGCAGGTGGCTGGGGACGTTTGACACTGCTGAGGAAGCAGCCAGGGCATACGACACAGCTGCTCGCCAGATTCGAGGCCCAGCAGCCCGCTGCAACTTCCCCCTGCCAGAGGAAATGGACCAGCAGGTGGAGGTGCCTCTGCGGGCTGAGGGCCCCAGCACGCGCAGGAGCAAAGCAGAGCAGCATAACAGTAGCCACAACGTGCATGGCCTCACAGCCATGAACATGGCGACATTGGGCTTGTCATCTGTTGGCCCTTTGGGTGGCTTGGGTGCTCTTCCACAAGGGCCCGCCATTGCCTCAGCAGTGCTTAGCGGCTTACCACCTCTAGACAGCCAAGGAGTCATGTTCCCAAACCTTGACTTGCCAGAAGGTGAGTGACTGCTGCACCATGAGCAGTCATCACAGCACTTAGTCACAGGATGCAGCCATGCAGCACATCTGGTGCATGCTGCACAGCTACCTGATGCTGCCTTGGTTTTTGCTGATATCTTGCAGAGAAGGGCCCGGCTGAAGCAGTGGGCTTACACAGCAGCTTGCAGAGACCCGGAGATGAGCCTTCTCTTGCTGGCATGGGTGCGTGCTTGCATGCCATGCCTGCAACCTTGCCTTCCACGTGATCCAGCCAGGCCATGCGTCAGCATTGCATAGTTCTGATCTGCCTGTGGCATGGATCATGCACGCATGACAACAGATCTGTAAATGGGCACATCCATCAGCAGAGATGTGCACAGGCCAGGCAGCAGTGATGCGCGTAGGTAAGGTAGCAAGGGCAGACTGATGAGCCACTGCGCAGCCGGGCTCCTTGTGAGCCTCGTCCAGCCGCTGTCCCCCTGCTGCGCCCTGCTGTGTGCCACGCCTTCTCGCAGGCAATCTGGAGGAGCCACTCATCACCAGCCCTGCTGGCCACATGGGGGCTGCAGAGTTGCATGGCATGATGCCGTTGCAGGACGCCATGGTGCTGCCCGCAGTGTCCCTCACCAGCAGCAGCCCCACTGTGAGTGGCCGCCAGGCACCAGGCACACTCAGTGCTGCGCTGGCAGTTCCACCAGCGCTGCTCTCTATGTTGTTTCTATGTGCCATGCCGGCATTTGTCTGATGCAGCCATGGTGCCCCAACTCTCCCTGCTCTCTGTATTGTTTCTATCAGCCATATTTCGTGCTATCCTTCAAGTCGGTGGCTCTCATCCAGCTCTGCCCTCGCTACGGAGTCCATGTGCCATGCTGTCATGCTGTCATTCAAAGTTCTGGCTCACCTCCCCTCCTTGCGGGCCGCTGGCTGCTCCCTCAGGTCTACATGCAGCACAAACTCGCCCAGTCTGCAGCAGCAGCAGCAGCGGTGGCGTCATCACAGAAAAAGGGCAGCTCCGTTGTCGCAGCAGCGTTCGCGTCAGGCAACGGCTCCCTCAGCAGCAGCATGTTCCTGCCTGAGTGGCCTCCGTCAGGCAGCATAGGCATGGGGTCCGGCAACTTCATGGGTCTGAGCCCAGGCATGATGCGCACCATGATGGGCACTTCACCCTTTGGCAAGAGCATGGACATGGTGGACGTCTGCAGCAACCTCATGAGCAACCAGGCAACATGTGAGGCAGCTGAGCAGCACTTCAGTGAGAAGGGGGGGAGGGCCTGCCTGCCTGATGCGATGCAACTGTTGTCCCACTGGGGTCTGCCACCCCAGCTCCTAGGACAACAGGCACACCCAGGCGCAAGCCGCTGCAGTGTCAGTGCTTGATGCTGGCACCGTTGCAGCTTCTAGGCTTGCTGGCGTTAATGTTGCTCGTGGGTTCACGCACCACCGTGCAGTTGACCCGCTGGGCAACCTTGGCAGCCTGAGGAACGAGCTGACAGAGCCCCCCACCTTCAGCTTTGCCAAGGGCGCCGCTGAGGCGCGAGGCTACGAGGAGGAGCTCGAGCAGGACCTCATGATCCTGGGGACCACACCCAGCTTTGGCTCGCTCACTGCCGCCAACGCGTTCCTCAAGAACAGCAGCCAGGCGCCCTTTGCCCGCGACTCCTCAACCCTGGACATCGTGTTGGGGCCAGGGCCTGTGGCCGGGGCAGGCCGCTCTGGCCTAGGGGCAGGTGCCCATCTGCACGACACCCTCGGGCGCCACAACCTAATAGGTCTGGGTCTGGGTGATGACTTTGACGACATCATGGGCATGTCCCCAGACCTGCCCAAGAGTGGGGATGGCGGGGGGTCTGGTGCTGGGGGCAGCGGTAGCGGCAGCAAGGGCACGGTGGGGCTCAGGAGCGCGGACTTTGGCGAGTTCATGGCTAAGATTTTCCAAGGTGCCCAGGCAGCTGCAGTGACCAGCCCCAGATCAGGGGTGGCTGTGATGGGCCAGCCTGAGGTGTCGGACGCCATTCAGTCCGCAGCTGGCTCAGGCGGTGCAGCAGGTCCCATTGCTGCCACCACACAGCAGCAGGGCCGGGCAACAGCCGCGGTGGGGGGTGGGTGAAGCAAGGGGGGCTGTGTAGGCTGTAGTGCAAGCGTCGGGGCATGGGTCTCTACAGTTGACAGCAACAGTGATGGCAGGATGTGCACCCTGATGGCCATTGTGTGTGCAAGGCTGTGCAGTAGCTGGCATACCCAGTTTCCTGCTCTTGTTGTGTCATGCATGCTGCCTGCGCTGTGTCATGCATGCTGCCTGAGCACCTTGCGGTACACACTGCCTGCTGCTCACATTGACCTCCCGGCATTGAGGGAGGCACCCATGTGGGCATGAACGCACTCATGCTCTGGGCATTGCACCCAAAATCTTCATTGGAAGGACACGAGCAACGCAGGAAAAACCGGGTGCCGGGCGAGGATGCCCAAGCCCGGTATTGTTAAACATCTGAAGGAGTAATGTGGTGGGTGATCTGCCGTGCATGTCTGCGTTGCGTGTGTGTGCTGTGGTTCTGTGGTGGTGTTAGGTTAGTGTGGGTGACTGCAGCTGGGATGCTGCGCTAGGTAGGCAGGTGCCTGCTGCAGCTGTATGCTGCATGTGCATGTCAAGCTCAGCACATGCAGCGCCGTGGGTGTGTGCAGGCAGTGGGATTGCCCTTGACAAGGAGAGGGGGGCAGTTTCGCACGAGGCTGACAGCTGTTGTAGTCGCGGCCATGCATCAGGTTGCAGTGTACTCATTGATGCGCATGCACACATCCATGCACACAGCCATGCAGCGTGTCCAGCCAGCCTGCAACTTTGTTTCTTATGCGGTGGTCGATTCTGTGTACACCGTTTGTGTTCTTGAAATAGTTTCCTGCGCAATAAAGATATGTGGGGCTGTTGCTATTTTTTGCAGCGATGGTGAATGGTGTGTGTAATGGCAGTGTGTCGAACCCAGCTGCAACAGCTTGGCCTCTTTTGACTCGCAGAAGCTGGTGCTTCCTGTTGTTGAGTCATGGACGTGGGCAGCACAAAGCTTATGCCAGTTTTGCAATCAATGTTCACGCCATACACTGATATGATTACATTGTGCCCAGGCATGGATGTTTAAAATATGAGTAGGGGTTCGTGACGTATGAACAGTGATGCAGGAGTACATGTAGTTGTAAAGTTATATGTGTAATTACATGTAATTACGTACTATTGTATGCAATTCTGCACCGTATAGGATGGGTGGCTTACACCGCTTCAGCCGTCAGCCGTTAAGCTGCTTGGCCGCCCTCCCCCTGTAGGGGTCCGGGACTTTCTGCAACGCACTTCAAAGCGAGGTGTACAAACCAAGGTGCACATGGGTTCAAAATGAAGTAGTGCAAGTTCTCATTATTGTTCTTAAAAGACATGGCAAACTCCGGCTGCTCCATGATGGATCTCGTGGCAGTGCACTCAAAGATGAAATGCATGGCGTCATCCACTACCCTCTCTGTGCATCTTGTGCATGTGCGATTAAACTGGTATCAGCCATCTTGTCCCTAACTAGGGCCTCCATTTGAGCCGGACCAGTAGTGGACACTAGCAAGGATACTAGGGACCACTAGTGACCCGACTCAAATGATGTTTATGGGCTGTGTGGAGTATACCCAATGCACATGGACATGGTGCGTGAGTGCTTACCACCTACACTATTGCCTGAGCGCGAGGGCTGTTGTGTAGAGTTGGCATGAAAAACGTGCGCTGATTGTAAGCTGATAAAAGCTCAACAAAGGGGGGCACACACTACTGTGCCTGTCAGGCCGGTGCCATGTTGGGGCCTCCTGAATCACACCCCACAAAGAATTGAATCCCTTTCTTGCCTCGTTTCCTTCCTTCCCTTCCTCTTTTCGGTCTTGTCTGGTTCTCCAGGCTGCCCTCGTGGCCCCTAAATCATGGAGGACCCGGCCAGCCGAACTAGCTTATGGATGGGAGCACCTGGAGTGGAGCACCTGCAACACAAGATTTTAACCTGTGAAAGTTACACGAGGAGATGGCGAGGAGTACTTGGAGCCTCAAACGGTTGGCTGAGTAGCTTAGCTGAGCTACGCAGCCGATCCCATTTTGGTCTGTGCCTAACTCACACGACACACAGTATCTGACCCAACACCAGATGAGAGATTTCGACATGGGTGGTGCTTTTGTCCCAACCAACTTTTTGCCTCGGTCGTGCGCTTACACGCCGTAGCTTACAGCAGTTAGCTGCCCGCATGACCGCAACCATGACCCAGGGCATCCAGCCGTAGGGTGGGAAATGTGCGGTGATGTCTTCGCCCCGGCACGGCCTCGGCTTGACGCATACCAATAAATGTACTGTCAACGACGCGACCTCCCCCTGAGCCGCTAACGCATGACTAGGCGCAGCGGGTCTGTTTTTGACGTGTCGCGGGCCTGCCTTGCTCTCCTACTGCTGTGTCTGGGACCGAGGAAAGCCGGCAGCGTCGATTTTGACCTAGCCGCGGCAATCGAGCAAGCTAGGGTAGCCGGGAGAAGGCTTCCTGCGGGCGAGAGCAGCGCTGTCGTGCAGCTGCCCTCGGGGCCTTGGTCTACCCCTCCCGGCCCCAGCGCTATCTCCGTGCAGCCGGGGGAGAGTCTGCTGCTGCAGGGCCAGCCTAGCGACGCCAGCTCTGCGGCTGTGAAAGCGTCGCAATGGCAGCTGGGAAGTGCCGGTGCTGGGCCGCTGTTTGCATTAGCAGAAGGCGAGTCCCACGCTGCCCGCAGCACCAAATGCACCATTGCGATGGCGGGGTATAGCCTCTTCCTTCGCCCTTTCCTGCCCTGCAGGCTCCCAGCTGGCTGTGTCAGACTTGGGCTTGCTGGATGTGGAGCTGGCCCCAAGCGGCAGCGACAGCAAGCTTAACCTGCCTCCCCTTGTGCAGCTGGCTGCTCCCAATTCAACCGGCACCCTAGTGCTGCGGCGCTGCACTCTTCTGCTTCGCAGCTGTGCTGCGTTGCGCCAGCTGCAGAACCAGCAGTGCAGGCTGCAGCTGGAGGACAGCAGTGGCAGCAGCCCCCAGGTGGGGCCAGCAGCCAGGGCTGGGCAGCAGCAGGCAGGCCTGTGTGAGGAGGTGTGGGGGGCTAGGAGACAGGGCCTGTAGGCTAGGGTCAGGGCACCAGGCTGGGGCCAGGGTTGGGCAAGGGCCTGCCAGGCTGCAGGCTAGGTACAGGGTTCAAGCCTGACCTTGTCTGTCTTCTCACACAGACTGTGTCCATGTCTTGCTGCTGCTCCTGCTGCTTCAGGCAGAGGTGGAGGCGGATTGGCTGATGATATGGCGCCTTGCCCAGCCTGGCCTACAGCTAGACAGCTGCGCCCTGACCTGCCAGTGGCCCCCTCCCCCCCTGCTGACCAACAGCAGCAGCAGCAGCGCCAGCCCTAGCAGCGCTGACCCCACCCCCCTGTGGCAGCACCCAGCCTACAACGCGTCCTTCGTGCGAGTGAGCAGCCTAGGCAGCCTGGAGCCTGACAGCCCCCTGCTGCCGGCCCCTCCCTCCCTAGACCAGGCTGGCAACAGCAGCAGCAGCAGCAGCAGCAGCTGGGGGGCGGCGCTGGCCTGTGTGTCCAGGCGCGTGGGCAGTGTGCATGAGGTGCAGCGTGCCCTGGTGGAGCTGCAGCCGCTGTGTGGCCAGGTGGTGCTGCAGGTGGTGCGCAACATCAGCCTGGCCAGCGCCCCGCTCAATGCAGACAACAGCAGCCAGGCAGCGGGCGAGCAGTGGCCCAGCCCTGGCAGGGCGCTGCGGGTCTACCGCAATGTCACGCTGCTGGGCAGGCAGGTGAGGTCCTGGGGCCAGGCAGGTGAGGGGCGGGGGGCAAGCAGGGGTAGGGGTAGGGGTAGGGGTAGGGGTAGGGGTCAGGGGTTGCCAGGGGTTGCCAGGGTTTGTTCTGACACGGCTACCTGGCCTGCCTGCCTGCCTGCCTGCCTGCCTGCCTGCCTGCCTGCCTGCCTGCCTGCCTGCCTGCCTGCCTGCCTGCCTGCCTGCCTGCCTGCCTGCCTGCCTGCCTGCCTGCCTGCCTGCCTGCCTGCCTGCCTGCCTGCCTGCCTGCCTGCCTGCCTGCCTGCCTGCCTGCCTGCCTGCCTGCCTGCCTGCCTGCCTGCCTGCCTGCCTGCCTGCCTGCCTGCCTGCCTGCCTGCCTGCCTGCCTGCCTGCCTGCCTGCCTGCCTGCCTGCCTGCCTGCCTGCCTGCCTGCCTGCCTGCCTGCCTGCCTGCCTGCCTGCCTGCCTGCCTGCCTGCCTGCCTGCCTGCCTGCCTGCCTGCCTGCCTGCCTGCCTGCCTGCCTGCCTGCCTGCCTGCCTGCCTGCCTGCCTGCCTGCCTGCCTGCCTGCCTGCCTGCCTGCCTGCCTGCCTGCCTGCCTGCCTGCCTGCCTGCCTGCCTGCCTGCCTGCCTGCCTGCCTGCCTGCCTGCCTGCCTGCCTGCCTGCCTGCCTGCCTGCCTGCCTGCCTGCCTGCCTGCCTGCCTGCCTGCCTGCCTGCCTGCCTGCCTGCCTGCCTGCCTGCCTGCCTGCCTGCCTGCCTGCCTGCCTGCCTGCCTGCCTGCCTGCCTGCCTGCCTGCCTGCCTGCCTGCCTGCCTGCCTGCCTGCCTGCCTGCCTGCCTGCCTGCCTGCCTGCCTGCCTGCCTGCCTGCCTGCCTGCCTGCCTGCCTGCCTGCCTGCCTGCCTGCCTGCCTGCCTGCCTGCCTGCCTGCCTGCCTGCCTGCCTGCCTGCCTGCCTGCCTGCCTGCCTGCCTGCCTGCCTGCCTGCCTGCCTGCCTGCCTGCCTGCCTGCCTGCCTGCCTGCCTGCCTGCCTGCCTGCCTGCCTGCCTGCCTGCCTGCCTGCCTGCCTGCCTGCCTGCCTGCCTGCCTGCCTGCCTGCCTGCTGCCTGCCTGCCTGCCTGCCTGCCTGCCTGCCTGCCTGCCTGCCTGCCTGCCTGCCTGCCTGCCTGCCTGCCTGCCTGCCTGCCTGCCTGCCTGCCTGCCTGCCTGCCTGCCTGCCTGCCTGCCTGCCTGCCTGCCTGCCTGCCTGCCTGCCTGCCTGCCTGCCTGCCTGCCTGCCTGCCTGCCTGCCTGCCTGCCTGCCTGCCTGCCTGCCTGCCTGCCTGCCTGCCTGCCTGCCTGCCTGCCTGCCTGCCTGCCTGCCTGCCTGCCTGCCTGCCTGCCTGCCTGCCTGCCTGCCTGCCTGCCTGCCTGCCTGCCTGCCTGCCTGCCTGCCTGCCTGCCTGCCTGCCTGCCTGCCTGCCTGCCTGCCTGCCTGCCTGCCTGCCTGCCTGCCTGCCTGCCTGCCTGCCTGCCTGCCTGCCTGCTTGCCTGCCTGCCTGCCTGCCTGCCTGCCTGCCTGCCTGCCTGCCTGCCTGCCTGCCTGCCTGCCTGCCTGCCTGCCTGCCTGCCTGCCTGCCTGCCTGCCTGCCTGCCTGCCTGCCTGCCTGCCTGCCTGCCTGCAGGACGTGGAGCTTGATTTTTACCTGCACAGGTTCATGCTGTACATGGACAACACGTCGGCTGCGGTGCTGCAGCTGGCAAACCTGGTGCTGGTGAGCCCTGCCGCGACACCCCCATACCAGGCATACCCGCACTCGACACCCCCATACCCGCAGCGTCCTCCCCCCGGGACGCACCAGCCAGGGTGCACCAGCCGTCAGGCGCACCAGCCTCAGGCACACCCCAGCCCCCACCCCCTACCCACCTTGGCCTACCCTGCAGGACTGCCTTGGGCCCCGCATGGAAGACCTGACCCCCACATGGGCCAGCAGCAGGCCAGGCCCCCCCCTGCCTTGCTGCCTGCTGCTGCGCTTTGCTGCTCTCTGCTCTGCTGCGACGTAAGGCCAGTGGGAGGCCAACATGCCCTGGGCGTGTTGTCAGCTGTCCAGACCCTCTCCCTGCCTTGCACCCCACATGACCCGCCCCCTCACACGCCCCTCACAGGCCTGCCGCAACCCAGGCCCTCATCCCTGCCTGGCTGCCTGCTGCTGCGCCCGAGGTGCTGGCTGCTGCTGGGCTGCTGCAGGCCAACGTGCCCACTGGGCCGCGCCGCGCCTTCCCCGCCACCGTGCTGCTGGCCATGCTGTGGCCCATAGCCATGGACCGCAGCCCCTCCGCCCGCGTGTCCGTCCGGGTGGTGAACTGCACCCTGGTGGTCCCGGACGACACCTTCGCCTACACATCCTACTGGTGAGCAGACGGCCTGGTGCGCGGCAGCATGAGCCAGGCTCCGGCACACGCGCGGCAGTCACCCGCGCGGCCGAACCCGCGAGGCCCGCATCTGCTGGGGACTGTGCCCCGTGTGCCCTGCAGCTCAGTGGACCCACACTCAGTGCCATGGCCCACACAGCTGAGCCCACACTGCCCCACACAGTGCTGTGCGTGGCTGACCTACACCGCACTGCAACATGGCAGTCGCTGCTGCTGACGCATCCCACCGCAGCTCAGGGGTGCTGTCCCCTTCCATGCACCCCCCCCCCCCCCCCCCCCCACCCCCCCCCCCACACCCCCCCCCAGCTGGCCCAGTGGCCCACTGCGCTGCGCTGGTGCCGGTGCAGGACGGGGCTTGCGGCCTCCCCCATCCCCAGCATCAGGGCGCTGGCCAGCTGGCAGGACACCCTGGCCCTTCAGGGGGGCCTGGTGAGTCACAGGCAGGCAGGGGGGCCACCCCTGGGCAGCAGCAGCAGCAGCAGGCAGCTGGGTGCCGCCACCCCCGGCCTGCTTAGCTGCTGACCCTGGTGGGGGGGGCTGGGTGGAGGGACACAGGGGCCCACAGGTGCAGCAGGGCGTGGGGTGTGGCGCCATGGGGGGGTGGATGGGGGGGTGGGGGGGCCAGGCGTGTGGGTCTCACAGGGGGAGGGGGATGGGGCCTGCAGGGTCCACAGCTCCAGTTGACTTGCACCGCTGCACTTGAGATGAGGGGGATGCGTCAGTGGCTAGCTGCATTAGAAGAGAGCAAGCGGATGAGGTGACCCCAGTACTGGGTTCCTCAGACCAGCTCTGGGTTCAAATAACCTAGCACTGGATTTTCCACAAAACGAGAGATAAAATGTTTCTTTTTTGCTGCTGCTGTCGGTGTTGTCGATGTTCCTGCTGCTGCTGCTGCTGCTGCTGCGCTGCTGCAGGAGTACCCGCATTGACAGCCACAAGCTGCGTGTGCAGCAGCGGGATGGCCAGGGCATCACCTGGGTGGACATGGCCATCACGGAGCGGCCCTTCTGGTCGCCACGCCGCCAGCTGCAGTCAGGCATAGGCGCCCTGGTGCCGGGCGACCCGCTGTACCCCTGGGCCAAGATCACCCCGGTGTTCAGCGAGGAGCAGCTGGTGCTGTACCTGCAGGTCAGGCGGCAGGGGGGGCCAGGCGGTTGGGGGGTGTGGGGGGTAGTGTGGCGAAAGTGAGGGTCAGGGGGGTGCGGTAAGGGGGTGGGGGTGGGGTGGGGGGGGTGAGGGGGTCAGGGTGGAAGGGGGAGGAGTGAGGGAGTAAGAGGGTCAGGGTTAGGGTCACGGTTCCGCAGAGCATGCAGCAGGGGCAGCAGCAGGGCAGTCCTGGGGCCTGGGCTGGGCTGGTGACCCGTGGTGGATGCAAAGGGTTTCCCTTCCTTTAACCCTAACCTAACCCTAACCCCGCAAAGCAAAGCAGAGCAAAGCAGATTCTGCCTCCTCCTCCTCCTAGCCACCCGCCTCCCTCACCCCATGAAGCACCCAGTCCTGCCCACTACTGGTCCCGAGCCGCTGCTGCGGTGCAGGCCCCAGCCCAGCCCTACGCGCTCCTGCTGTCCAACATCAGCCTCACGCCCTACAGCATCCAGCAGGCAGGCTCCAACACCAGCGCCTACCGTCAAGCAGGGCTGGCGCTGGATTCAAACACAACCACAACAAACGAGCAGCAGGCCAGGTGGGGCCGGGGAGGGGGCTCAGCACCTGCATTAGCTTGGAACTCAAGCCCGGCTTCACTGCCTGTGTCTGTTCCACCACCAGCACCAGCTTCACTGTCAGCCTCACCTTGACCTCAGCTGCAGCGGGTGGCCTGCTGTCGCCTAGTGCTGGCCTAGCCCAGTGTGTTGCCGTGTGTGTTGCGGCAGCTGCTTGGTAGCTGGGCGACGAGGCGGCCAGCCCCTGCCCCGCTGCCCTGGCCGCAGGTCTGCCCGGCAGCAGCTGCAGGCCGCTGGCAACCAGCTGGTGGTGGGCAGCAGCCTGGCCCTGCTGGGGGACTGGCAGCGCCCCACAGTGCTGGACCTGGGCGGCGCCTCAGGCCTGGTGCTGCTGGGGGGGGCGGGGGAGCAGCGGCCTCAGGTGGACCTCACAGCGCTGCTGCTGCCCTACAGCCCCTGCTGCCTGCTCTGCTGCCATCCTCTGGCTCTTGGTCTGCTGCCTGCTCTGCTGCCATCCAGGGCTGAGCTGGGTTAGGGTTAGGGAGTATTCAAGCCAGGGCCTGCTGCCATCCAGGCTGCCATGTGTCAGGCGGCAGTGCGCTGAGGCCGCCCTCGCCCTCAGGGTTGCTGCACAGGCAGGCTGGCTGCAGGGCAATGTGCAGGCAGGGCCGCTGCTGCTGCTGCTGCTGCGTGGCGTGACCTCCTCCCTCATCCCTGCTGCTGCTGCTGCTGCTGCTGCTGCTGTGGCGTGGCACACTCCCTTTCCCCCGCGTTGGTGCTGCTGCCCTGGTGCCTTGCACCCTAACCTTGCCCCTGGCCCCTGCCCCTGGTCATGGCTGGACAAGCAAACAGCCACAGCAGCATCTCTGATCAAGCCTGCCACGCTGCTCTGCACCCAGGCCGGGGGTATGGCCTCATCCTGGGTGTGTGCCCCGGGCCATGCAGGTCAGCCTACAGCGCCTGCTGCTGTCAGGCCTGGGCCCAGCCTCACCCCCCCAGCCCCCCACCGACCTTGCCAACTACACCGTCAACCTGTGGGCCTTCAGCTTCAACAGGTCAGCAGCCACCAGCAGCCCAGCACACCACCGCCACCACCGCCTCTGCCTGCCCCACCACATTGATGCGCCACCTCAGCTGTGGGGGCTGCTGCTGCCACGCGCTGACTGTTGACAGCGTGGGCTCGCCTCGGCCACTTTGTGTCCTGCTGCCCCAGGCTGCTGCCGCTACCCCTGGCTGCTCCTCACCAGCGCTGCCTGCCTGCGTGTGTGTGTGTGTGTGTGTGCAGGCAACAGACCCGGCTGCTGCTGAACAACACCACGCTGCTGCTACCTGAGCCAGAGCTGGACGCCCTCAGGGCATTGCTGGCCGCAGACACCGTCAGCGCACCCCTCGCCCTGGCCAGCCGGGAGGGGGCCAGTGCAGGGGCGTTTGCGCAGGCTTGGGTGTCCTCCTTTCAGGTGCACTGCTGGAGAGCAGGTCTCACCCCCCCCCTGCCCCCCTGCCCCCCTGCCCCCCTCCCCCCCTGCCCCCCCTGCCCCCCTGCCCCCCTGGCCCCCTGCCCCCCTGCCCCCCTCACCCCTCACCCCTCACCCCTCACCCCTGCCCCCCTGCCCCTATGACCCCCCTGCAAGCTTGTTGATGTCTGGGGAAGTCACACTTCATGCATGCTTCCTCACGTGTTGCCCGCAGCTGCCTGGCAGCAGCCCTGACTCGCTGGCCGTCAGCTCCATCACCTACTCGGGCGTGATGGCCAGCAACCTGAGCCTGGTGTCCCGCCTGCCCTTCAGCTCCACGGGCCTAAACATTACGGCGTCGCGGCAGGACCTGGTGTTAGGGGGCCCGGGGGGGGGCCTGGGCTTGGCTGAGCTGGTGGCGGGGCAGCAGCCGGGGCCGGGGCAATCACACCACAGATGGCTGCCCTGGCAGGTGCGCTCCTCCTCATGCCTCCACCCCACCCCCTACCTCCACCCCTCCCCTGCCCCCCCCCTCCTCCTGCTCCTGCCCCTCCCCCGCCCTCCGTCTCTCCTCCCTCCGCCTTCCGCCTGGTGTCCACCGCCCGCCCGCTGCCCTGTAGGGACAACCAGGTCAGCAGTCAGGGAAGAGCAAACCGATTTGACAAGCTCCTCCTCCTCCTCCTCCTCCTCCTCCTCCTCCTCCTCCTCCTCCTCCTCCTCCTCCTCCTCTCTCCTCCTCCTCCTCCTCCTCCTCCTCCTCCTCCTCCTCCTCCTCCTCCTCCTCCTCCTCCTCCTCCTCCTCCTCCTCCTCCCGCTCCACTTCCTGCTACTGCTGCTGCTGCTGCAGGTTGGGCTCTTGGCAGCCGGCTGCAGCGTGTCCCTGCTGGCCCTGGCAGGGGCGGGGCTGTGGGTGCGCAGGCGCCAGCTGCAGCGCAACAGGATGCAGCACGCTGTGCAGGAGGACGAGGAGTTTGATGAGCGACGCAAGAGCATGCAGCAGCCCAAGGTGGGGGCCATGTGGGCGCACCCCCGCTGCTGCTGTCCATGTCGATCAGCATGGCTTTGTGATGGCTGACTGCTGGCTGCCAACTAGCAGCAGTAGAGTCACCCAACCAACCAGATCAGCAGAAAGGCTGCTGGGGGTGGGGGTGGGGGTGGGGGTGGGGGTGGGGGTGGGGGTGGGGGTGGGGGTGGGGGTGGGGGTGGGGGTGGGGGTGGGGGTGGGGGTGGGGGTGGGGGGTGAGCTGCCTGGTGCTGGTTGGCATGCTGGTCGGCATCCAGCTCATGGCTGTACCAGTGTGAACCCACCATCACCACCATCACCATCATGACTGACAAGCAGCTGCAATGGCGTGGCTTGTGCTGTGCTGGACCCTGAGGACTATTGCTGTGTTGGCCGTGTGTGTTGGCCGCAGCTGCATGTGATGGTGCCCTCTAACAACACGACTGACGGGACGCCCAGCACCTCCAGCCTGCAGGCCCCAGGCACCAGCCTCAGCACAGCCGGCAGCCCCCTGCCCACCCTGCGGGCCCCCAGCCTGGCCCCCCCCGCCCCCCAGCTCCCTGCGGACCCTGTCCCGCAGCACACGGCCTGAAGGGGACGGCGCTAGCGGCGGCCCGGCCAGCAGCCTGGGCAGCATGGCCCCTAGCCTGAGTGGTCCTGATGATGAGATCCGGCAGCTGGTCAGTGCGCAGCGCAGCAAGAAGCGCAGGGCAGGGGCGGGGGGCGCCAGCAGCCAGGGCTTTGACCTGGACGGCGTACAGCTGGACGAGGTGCTGGGCCAGGGCTCCTATGGAGTGGTGAGTGGGGGGGCAGGCAGGGGGGGGCAGCAGCCAGGGGCAGGGGCAGGGGCAGGGGCGGGGAGGGGCAGGCAGTTGATGCTCACTCAGTCATGGCTGCCCTGGCGCCTGCCTGTGGCTTGCTGCAGGTGTACCGGGGCCGATGGCGCGGCATGGCCGTGGCGGTGAAGGCGCTCATGTTCCACGATGCCGGCCCCACAGCCCGGCGAGCCCGCCAGCGCGCCGTGAACGAGGCGGCCATCAACACGCTGCTGGCCCACGACTGCATCTGCAACATGTGCGTCAGTGAGGTCCCTGGGGGGGCTGCAGCCAACATGTGTAGGGCCAGAGCCCCTAGGGGCAGCTGGGGCTGTGTGGCCGCCTGGTTGCTGCAGCCGGGTTGCGTGGAGCTCCTGGAGGCTCTTGTGGCAGCTGCTGCTCCTGCTCCTGCTCCTGCTCTGCGGTGTGTCCTCCTCACTGCTGCTGCTGCTGCTGTTGCCGCCTTCGCTGCTGCTGCTGCCTCTGCTGCCGCTGCTGCTTCAGCCGCTGCTGCTACTGCTGCTGCTGCTGCTGCTGCTGCCCCTCACCTCATCGCGTGGTGGCAGCTGCGCAGTGCAGCTGTGTGGGGGTGGCTGGCCTGCAGGTATGCATACGACCTGCGGCCTATGGCGGCC
This sequence comes from Haematococcus lacustris, assembly GCA_030144725.1. Classification (NCBI taxonomy): domain Eukaryota; kingdom Viridiplantae; phylum Chlorophyta; class Chlorophyceae; order Chlamydomonadales; family Haematococcaceae; genus Haematococcus; species Haematococcus lacustris. The sequence goes on along the minus strand of JASKMD010000021.1, from coordinate 1,287,318 downwards.
ACTGGGCTGCCTGACGACAAGTTCTCAGCGCACTACCGGCTGTACATCATCCAGGTGGGGGCCGCTAGGGCCAGGTAGGGGGTGAGGGGGGCAGAGGGGGGCACTAGCCACTGCTGTTCTTTCAGCAGTCCAGTTAGTGTGACCACCTTAGCTGGCGGTGCGGGTGGCAGGGTCACTCTGCATGTGATGGAGTGGCGTCAGGGGGGTCAGGGTCAGGGTCAGGGTCAGGGTCAGGGTCAGGGTCAGGGTCAGGGTCACCCTGCCACCCCCGACCGCCTAACCCTCCAGGCGTGTGGGGCACACAGACAGGGCCAAGGCGGCTGCACTGCTGACACGGGCCCTCAGCCAGGCTGCTCCCCTGACCCCTGCTGGCCTCCCTGCAGCCCTGCCCCCCTGCAGCCCTCAGGCCCCTGCGGACTAGGACTCAGGCAGGGTGGCCCCTCTGGCCCCTCATCCCTGCCACTGCCCAGGCTCCAGGCTCCAGGCACAGGCCGGCTGGTGGCAGTGACACATGGCTGGTGGCCCCCCGCTGACCCCCGGGCAGGGGGGCGCAGGGGGGTGGGTCTGCAGGTGGTGTGGCGGCAGTGACACAGGCCCTGGGGGTGTCAGAGGGTGAGCTGTCTGCCCTG